>OW964189.2:3437500-3445000 GCA_943136025.2 Agrotis puta | reverse complement strand
GGTTCCCCTACGGAAACCTTGTTACGACTTTTACTTCCTCTAAATGATCAAGTTTGGTCAACTTCCCAGCAACGCCGACGGCCGTGAAGCCACCGCGTGTCGGTCCGAAGACCTCACTAAATCATTCAATCGGTAGTAGCGACGGGCGGTGTGTACAAAGGGCAGGGACGTAATCAACGCGAGCTTATGACTCGCGCTTACTAGGAATTCCTCGTTTATGGGGGATAATTGCAAACCCCAATCCCCAGCACGAAGGAGTTTCAGCGGGTTGCCCGGGCCTCTAGGCCAGGGAGAACATGCTGATTCCTTCAGTGTAGCGCGCGTGCGGCCCAGGACATCTAAGGGCATCACAGACCTGTTATTGCTCAATCTCGTGCGGCTCGAAGCCGCCGGTCCCTCTAAGAAGAATTTTAATACGTCGCCAGTGAGTTGCGCGACCGTTAGCCACGCACACCTAAATGACGACGCCTATTTAGCAGGCTAGAGTCTCGTTCGTTACCGGAATTAACCAGACAAATCGCTCCACCAACTAAGAACGGCCATGCACCACCACCCACCGAATCAAGAAAGAGCTGTTAATCTGTCAATCCTTCCGGTGTCCGGGCCTGGTGAGATTTCCCGTGTTGAGTCAAATTAAGCCGCAGGCTCCACTCCTGGTGGTGCCCTTCCGTCAATTCCTTTAAGTTTCAGCTTTGCAACCATACTCCCCCCGGAGTCCAAAATCTTTGGTTTCCCGGAAGCTGCCCGCCGAGCCATTGTAGTAACGTCGGCGGATCGCTAGATGACATATTTACGGTTAGAACTAGGGCGGTATCTAATCGCCTTCGAACCTCTAACTTTCGTTCTTGATTGATGAAAACACCTTTGGCAAATGCTTTCGCTGATGTTCGTCTTGCGACGATCCAAGAATTTCACCTCTAACGTCGCAATACGAATGCCCCCAGTTATCCCTATTAATCATTACCTCGGAGTTCTGAAAACCAACAAAATAGAACCGAGATCATATTCTATTATTCCATGCACGAAATATTCAAGCAGCATTTTGAGCCCGCTTTGAGCACTCTAATTTGTTCAAAGTAAAATTGTCGGCCCACCTCGACACTCATTGAAGAGCACCGCGATAGGATTTTGATATTGAACCGACGTTTGACCGACGGCTCACCGACGATATGCTCCGCAGACGTGTCAGTATCACCGCGGATGCGGTGCACCGACAGCGCGGCGCACAAATGCAACTACGAGCTTTTTAACCGCAACAATTTTAGTATACGCTATTGGAGCTGGAATTACCGCGGCTGCTGGCACCAGACTTGCCCTCCAATTGTTCCTCGTTAAAATATTTAAAGTGTACTCATTCCGATTACGAGGCCTCGTAAGAGTCCCGTATCGTTATTTTTCGTCACTACCTCCCCGTGCCGGGAGTGGGTAATTTGCGCGCCTGCTGCCTTCCTTGGATGTGGTAGCCGTTTCTCAGGCTCCCTCTCCGGAATCGAACCCTGATTCCCCGTTACCCGTGACAACCATGGTAGTCGCAGAAACTACCATCGAAAGTTGATAAGGCAGACATTTGAAAGATGCGTCGCCGGTACTGGACCATGCGATCGGCAAAAGTTATCCAGATTCATCAAAATTAACGACTTCAGACGCGCAGCCCTCCGTCGATTGGTTTTGATCTAATAAAAGCACTCATCCCATCACTGGTCAGAGTTCTGATTGCATGTATTAGCTCTAGAATTACCACAGTTATCCAAGTAACTGAGTAAGATCTAAGGAACCAAAACTGATATATTGAGCCATTCGCGGTATCGCCTTAATACGGCTTGCACTGAGACATGCATGGCTTAATCTTTGAGACAAGCATATAACTACTGGCAGGATCAACCAGGGAGCTTCGAATGAAAGAGACCGCCGGCACCCCGTCCCGCGACACCGACACGCGGCGAAGCGGACCGGGGGCACCTTTGAATCCTCATAACCCGCGCGTTCGCGATCTCGAAGACGCAAACGCTGACCGGGCGAGCTCTGTTTAGATTTAGTTTTTGGTCGCGCGCGCGAACATCTGCACGAGTATATCTCAACCCGTGCAGACGCGCTGCGCGCGCATAAGGGCATTGGCGTCGACGACGCGCTTTCGCACGTCGTGAACGGAAAGGCCCCCATTCGGAACGTTCGTGCCGAGACGGGTTCACGTGTGTATATTATCTGTTAACACATTCGCGAGATCACATACGATTCCGCCCGGAGCGTATAGAGCGCCTCACATAAAAATAGTTCTCATTCAATGAGAGCATATACTCATCGGACGCGACGGACACTGCGCGCTTCGGTGCGCCGGTAACGTCGCGCCGTCCTTATGATTTCATACGACGACCGTTCGTAGACGGACACGCATAATATACGCACCGTCGGTCCACACAGTTCACATACAGCAGCAGCAGCAGCAGCAGCAGCAGCAGCAGCAGCAGCAGCAGCCTCTTCGTGAACATAGAAAATAATACATATATATAACACAACGACGCGCTATAATAATATATTATCTTTCATACGTTGTTACACACAAAAAGCTTGCTGCTCTTCTTTTTTGCTTGGCCCGCGCGCCGCCGCCGCCCGCCACACAAGTCTCATTTTCTTAGATCTGCGCACAAACAAAACCAAATAATGATAGGGGGACGAGAGCCGAGTTGTTGTACACCGAAGCCCCGCAGAGACATAATAGTTCAAAATTGAGAAACCACACACGTCTCGCAAAACTCCGACACACAGCAGAACAACGCCCCGCCCGCCCGACCGACCACAACCGTTAGTAGTGTTTGTACAGCCACACGCGCGCTCCGCACCGAGTCAACTCGTACGTCGCGCCGCATGACAACGATGTGATGCGCGCGAACCATCGAATCGGAGGTGCGCGTGCGCAGCTCAGGCGCACTTACTATAACGACAGAGACGATGAACATGCAAGGTACAGGTACGGGGTGCAAATTTTCGCCGCCCTCAAAGTCAACAATAGTACCCCCCCCCCCCCCCCCCTATGTGTAGTTCTCCCCCCCCCCCCCCTCCCCACCTTCGTTCCACACGGCACCACCGAAAACGTAAGGAACCCAAAAGTGGAACTTGAACCGTTGCCGCAATGAACCCGGAAAACCGCCCCCCCCCCCCCCCTCCCCCCCACCCCTTCCCGCCGCCGGCCGACCCTTGTGTGAGTACCATACGAGAAAATGAGCAGTTTTTTCAACAGTATAGGATACCTATTGCGGAATAATAATTATTGATAAATAGACAAATCAGAGTTGACGAAAGTACCGGTCACCCCCTCCCCCCATCCCGCTAAATAATCCCCCCCCCCCCCCCCCCCCTCTCCACCTTCGTTCCACACGGCACCACCGAAAACGTAAGGAACCCAAAAGTGGAACTTGAACCGTTGCCGCAATGAACCCGGAAAACCGCTCCCCCCCCCCCCCCCCCCCCCCGCCCCTGTCCCCTTCCCGCCTCCCTTTATTGCGGAATAACAATTATTATTGATAAATAGACAAATCGAAGTTAACGACAGTACCGGTCACCGCCTGAGAAAATGAGTAGTTTTTTAATTGAACAGGATAAACCTATATTGCGAAACACATTTTATCAAATCGAAGTTGACGACAGCACCGGACATACCCTTCATATCCCCTCCCCGCCCTCGTTCCACACGGCGCCGCCGGAAACTTAAGGAACCTCGTAGTAAGAAGTGGCTTCTAGTCGACGGAAAATTAATTTCATTCGAATCGATAAGCGCCACCGAGAAAAATATACCCCCAGATAATCGTGACCAAGGTCGGTCTCTGTACTTTGATTGTTTGCCTTCACGATTGGTATAATATTTCTTTGGGATTTCGTAGAGAGCGAGCGGAGCGAGCTCGGGACTCGGGGCACCCCGACACTGGTCAGGTTAGGTTCGAAGGGGATGGCGGGGTCTGAAAGACCCCGCCATCCCCTTCGTGTTAGGTTACTTTAAACCTTGCACGCGGAAATAGGAGCCCCGCGAAGCGGGGCTCCGTCGAGCCTGAACGTTGGGTGATGGTGTGGGCAGTAAAATTTTGTTTTTGTTTCTGATTATCGCTTTCTTCATGAACTTTTTAGGCGGTGTCGAATTTCGCAAAATCCAATCAACTCTATAAATAACGAAACAACGTCATAGGTGATTAATTGATTGGTGGTGATAGCTTAATAAATATCATACTGCTGCTATAGTGTATTACATACACCACTAAACTACGCACCGAGACCGCTCTGCACTAAAAGAGATAGGAAGGAATTCGAAGACGTGGATCGAGCGTGCGAGCGCAGCCTCCAGTTCGTGTATTAAAATGCGAACTGGTTCGTGTATTAAATCCGTAGATTAAAAAGTCTACGACGGCGGCCGCCCGCCGCCGTCGTAGTATAATATATCATTATTATAGATTTTAAAATAACATGAAAATTAAAATTTCTCTATCGAGATGCGTTCGCGTATTAATCCGACCCTAAAACCGACGAACACATCATAACGTCATTATAATAATAGCACATCGCCGAACCGATAAAGGTCCGACGACGATGACAATAATATAATGAAACGTCACGAGAAGCGGCGTCGGAACATCATCGTCCTCGGACGAATCACCTGGCGTAGGGCTGAGTCTCAACAGATCGCAGCACGACGCTGCTCTACCGAGCACAACACCCCGCCAGGAACGGAAGTCGTCTACAGACTATTCCGAGCCCCGACATCGAACTGAGGTAAATTCGGACCTTCGGAGCCGTGATGCACGCGTTAAACGGACAGCATCGATCTCCGCGATCCAAATGGGCTTCGACGTCGCACCTCACGTGGTGAAGCGCGACTAGTAAAGTCACATTGTTTAGAGCCTCCCGACTCTCGGGGCTCCACAGTGAGCATATCCTTGCCGGATTCGGCTAGGCTGGCTTCGGCCTTAGAGGCGTTCAGGCATAATCCCGCGGATGGTAGCTTCGCACCACCGGCCGCTCGGCCGAGTGCATGAACCAAATGTCCGAAACTGCGGTTCCTCTCGTACTGAGCAGTATTACTATCGCAACGACAAGCCATCAGTAGGGTAAAACTAACCTGTCTCACGACGGTCTAAACCCAGCTCACGTTCCCTTTTGATGGGTGAACAATCCAACGCTTGGCGAATTTTGCTTCGCAATGATAGGAAGAGCCGACATCGAAGGATCAAAAAGCAACGTCGCTATGAACGCTTGGCTGCCACAAGCCAGTTATCCCTGTGGTAACTTTTCTGGCACCTCTTGCTAAAAACTCTTTATACTAAAGGATCGATAGGCCGTGCTTTCGCAGTCCCTATGCGTACTGAACATCTGGATCAAGCCAGCTTTTGCCCTTTTGCTCCACGCGAGGTTTCTGTCCTCGCTGAGCTGGCCTTAGGACACCTGCGTTATTCTTTGACAGATGTACCGCCCCAGTCAAACTACCCGCCTGGCAGTGTCCTCGAACCGGATCACGCGGGAGTTGTACGGCGACGAGCGTTGCCGCCACGTCGCCACTCTGCACGCTTGGAACGAAACACCGTGCGCCCGCCGATATTATCGACCGCGCACCGCTTCCGCCCAACCGAGTAAGTAATGAAACAATGAAAGTAGTGGTTTTTCAGCGACGATCGCGCGAACGATCTCCCACTTATGCTACACCTCTCATGTCTCCTTACAATGCCAGACTAGAGTCAAGCTCAACAGGGTCTTCTTTCCCCGCTGATTCTCCCAAGCCCGTTCCCTTGGCTGTGGTTTCGCTAGATAGTAGATAGGGACACACTCCCTCCAACCTTCCCATGGCCCGACCAACAAACGTTATACGGGCCGAAACGTGGGGCGGCTGCGGACATAGCGCTCTTGGCCATCTTATTTTTACGGTCCGCAGGCGCTTCTTGATCCCTTACAAATTAGCCATGTGTGTGTCCCTGCACTTCTCCCTTAATAGGGCGTGCACTAGCACAGAGAACACTAAATAGTTGATTGAACTTCGCTGCCTGTCAGCGCCAAAGTCCTCACTCCTGAGCTCCAGTTCCATGCTCCTGTTGTTGTTCCCTCCGGGCGGCGTGCCACTTGTGCGCGTATTCCGCCAGCCTCGCGAAGTTCGCCGGTGAGCTTACGAGGTCGCAATAGTAAATCGGACCGACCTCCGCGCAGCTTATCCCATCCATCATCTTGCACCTTGCCTCTGCATACAGGGGGCAGACCCACAGCACGTGGTGTAGGTCTTCCTCTTCCATACCGCATTCACACATACTGTCCTCGCATAGCGCCATATCATTCAGCCTCTTCCTGAAGCACCCGTGTCCCGTGAGAATCTGGGACACTTGGTGGTCGGGCACAACCCAGTGCGACCTGAGTCGAGCTGCCACGTCCGGAAAGAAACGGAATAGCTCCCGTCCTTTCTCCTCATTCGCCCATCTTTTCTGCCATGCATCAACCGTGTCATTCCAAATCTCTTTCTTTCGTCGTGCCAGCTCACGTCGCCGAATGCTCGGCTCTGCCTGTGCCTCGGCCGCGGCCTGGCGCTCCTCATCAAACCGCCCTGCACGGATCACCTCAAGGTCAGCCGGGAGAACACCGCCCAACACTGCCAGCGCAGCCGTACTGGTAGACCTGTACGCCTTCGTCAGCAGTATCAGGCTTGGTCTCTGGCACCTGAGCAGCGCGCTGCGGACAACGTGGAGTGTCGCCCTATGGTACCAGCAAGCAGCAGCATACGTCACCGTGGCTACGAAAGTGCCCCTGTAGAGGACGCGCAGTCCGGGATATCGAATGCCCCAGGAAGATGCCGACACTCTTGACATCTTGCCGAAGCATTTGGCCGCGCGTTCCCCTATCGATGTCGCATGCCGCGCGAAGGACTGACTCTCGTCGAGCACCACGCCCAGCACCGTCACAGAGGTGACACTCCTGACCGAGTCCCCAGCCAACTTGACAGTGGGGGGCCGCTGGAATTTTCCCCTGATCGTCATCATTGATGACTTCGCAGGGGAGAATGCCAGCCTATTCCTGCCACCCCATGCCGTAACTAGATCCATGGTTTTTCGGGCAGCAGCCTCTATCCCAGCGCGGGATTGGGACTCGATCAGGATGGTCACGTCGTCCGCGTATGCTACCATACGGACGCCACCGGGCAGTGGCAGCCGAAGCAAGTCGTCCATCAGCAGGTTCCATAATGATGGACCCAGGACAGAACCTTGGGGGCAGCCCATCGTGGACACCTTCCATTCCACCCGGTCACCGATGAAAAGCCCGACTCGTCGGCGGGTGAAGTAGTCCGCCAGCATCTCAAAGATGTTGGGCGGGCACCCCCCCCGCCTGACCTTCGTCAAGATCATCGGCCACCAGGCGTTATCGAAGGCGCCCGAGATGTCCAGAAAAATGGCCTGCACATACTTGCCCGAGCCCTCCCTCGCGGCGCGCAGGATGTCGTTGAGCGCCGTGACGGTTGACTTGCCCCGAGTAAACCCGTGCTGG
>OW964189.2:3430000-3432500 GCA_943136025.2 Agrotis puta | reverse complement strand
CGAGCTTATGACTCGCGCTTACTAGGAATTCCTCGTTTATGGGGGATAATTGCAAACCCCAATCCCCAGCACGAAGGAGTTTCAGCGGGTTGCCCGGGCCTCTAGGCCAGGGAGAACATGCTGATTCCTTCAGTGTAGCGCGCGTGCGGCCCAGGACATCTAAGGGCATCACAGACCTGTTATTGCTCAATCTCGTGCGGCTCGAAGCCGCCGGTCCCTCTAAGAAGAATTTTAATACGTCGCCAGTGAGTTGCGCGACCGTTAGCCACGCACACCTAAATGACGACGCCTATTTAGCAGGCTAGAGTCTCGTTCGTTACCGGAATTAACCAGACAAATCGCTCCACCAACTAAGAACGGCCATGCACCACCACCCACCGAATCAAGAAAGAGCTGTTAATCTGTCAATCCTTCCGGTGTCCGGGCCTGGTGAGATTTCCCGTGTTGAGTCAAATTAAGCCGCAGGCTCCACTCCTGGTGGTGCCCTTCCGTCAATTCCTTTAAGTTTCAGCTTTGCAACCATACTCCCCCCGGAGTCCAAAATCTTTGGTTTCCCGGAAGCTGCCCGCCGAGCCATTGTAGTAACGTCGGCGGATCGCTAGATGACATATTTACGGTTAGAACTAGGGCGGTATCTAATCGCCTTCGAACCTCTAACTTTCGTTCTTGATTGATGAAAACACCTTTGGCAAATGCTTTCGCTGATGTTCGTCTTGCGACGATCCAAGAATTTCACCTCTAACGTCGCAATACGAATGCCCCCAGTTATCCCTATTAATCATTACCTCGGAGTTCTGAAAACCAACAAAATAGAACCGAGATCATATTCTATTATTCCATGCACGAAATATTCAAGCAGCATTTTGAGCCCGCTTTGAGCACTCTAATTTGTTCAAAGTAAAATTGTCGGCCCACCTCGACACTCATTGAAGAGCACCGCGATAGGATTTTGATATTGAACCGACGTTTGACCGACGGCTCACCGACGATATGCTCCGCAGACGTGTCAGTATCACCGCGGATGCGGTGCACCGACAGCGCGGCGCACAAATGCAACTACGAGCTTTTTAACCGCAACAATTTTAGTATACGCTATTGGAGCTGGAATTACCGCGGCTGCTGGCACCAGACTTGCCCTCCAATTGTTCCTCGTTAAAATATTTAAAGTGTACTCATTCCGATTACGAGGCCTCGTAAGAGTCCCGTATCGTTATTTTTCGTCACTACCTCCCCGTGCCGGGAGTGGGTAATTTGCGCGCCTGCTGCCTTCCTTGGATGTGGTAGCCGTTTCTCAGGCTCCCTCTCCGGAATCGAACCCTGATTCCCCGTTACCCGTGACAACCATGGTAGTCGCAGAAACTACCATCGAAAGTTGATAAGGCAGACATTTGAAAGATGCGTCGCCGGTACTGGACCATGCGATCGGCAAAAGTTATCCAGATTCATCAAAATTAACGACTTCAGACGCGCAGCCCTCCGTCGATTGGTTTTGATCTAATAAAAGCACTCATCCCATCACTGGTCAGAGTTCTGATTGCATGTATTAGCTCTAGAATTACCACAGTTATCCAAGTAACTGAGTAAGATCTAAGGAACCAAAACTGATATATTGAGCCATTCGCGGTATCGCCTTAATACGGCTTGCACTGAGACATGCATGGCTTAATCTTTGAGACAAGCATATAACTACTGGCAGGATCAACCAGGGAGCTTCGAATGAAAGAGACCGCCGGCACCCCGTCCCGCGACACCGACACGCGGCGAAGCGGACCGGGGGCACCTTTGAATCCTCATAACCCGCGCGTTCGCGATCTCGAAGACGCAAACGCTGACCGGGCGAGCTCTGTTTAGATTTAGTTTTTGGTCGCGCGCGCGAACATCTGCACGAGTATATCTCAACCCGTGCAGACGCGCTGCGCGCGCATAAGGGCATTGGCGTCGACGACGCGCTTTCGCACGTCGTGAACGGAAAGGCCCCCATTCGGAACGTTCGTGCCGAGACGGGTTCACGTGTGTATATTATCTGTTAACACATTCGCGAGATCACATACGATTCCGCCCGGAGCGTATAGAGCGCCTCACATAAAAATAGTTCTCATTCAATGAGAGCATATACTCATCGGACGCGACGGACACTGCGCGCTTCGGTGCGCCGGTAACGTCGCGCCGTCCTTATGATTTCATACGACGACCGTTCGTAGACGGACACGCATAATATACGCACCGTCGGTCCACACAGTTCACATACAGCAGCAGCAGCAGCAGCAGCAGCAGCAGCAGCAGCAGCAGCAGCCTCTTCGTGAACATAGAAAATAATACATATATATAACACAACGACGCGCTATAATAATATATTATCTTTCATACGTTGTTACACACAAAAAGCTTGCTGCTCTTCTTTTTTGCTTGGCCCGCGCGCCGCCGCCGCCCGCCACACAAGTCTCATTTTCTTAGATCTGCGCACAAACAAAACCAAATAATGATAGGGGGACGAGAGCCG
>OW964189.2:3420000-3425000 GCA_943136025.2 Agrotis puta | reverse complement strand
AGACTCCTTGGTCCGTGTTTCAAGACGGGTCCTGCGAGTGCCCGAAACTGAATCATCGCAGACAGAGACGCGCACAGTCCGAGACAGCACGGCGGCGACTGCAGACGCGCCGCACCTGCGTCCGCACTAAGGCGTAGACATAGGATACGACGTTGACTTGCGTCGGGCCGGACGCGTGTAAAACGCGTGCGCGATTCGTCAGAACTACCGTCCGACGGCCGGTCGGCCACCGTCGCGGTCCCACTACCCCCGTGAAGGGGCAACGGGGCTCCCGTACGGCGCTTAGACCGACATCGAACGGGTCGCGATGTATTTACTAAGAGAGAAGTGCACGCCGTCCGCGGACGTCGACGGACGCGACCCGTGCCTACCGGCCGAGGCCGACGGCATCGAGGCGCGCGTCCGTACGCCGCGGAATGACGATGAATCTCTCCGTTCGTTCATTCGAGTTTCGCAGGTTTACCCCTGAACGGTTTCACGTACTCTTGAACTCTCTCTTCAAAGTTCTTTTCAACTTTCCCTCACGGTACTTGTTCGCTATCGGTCTCGCGGTAATATTTAGCCTTAGATGGAGTTTACCACCCACTTAGGGCTGCACTCTCAAGCAACCCGACTCTAAGGAGAGTCCCTCTCGCCGCGATCCTCCGTCGCTACGGGCCTGGCACCCTCTACGGGAAAACGGCCCCGTTCAAGACGAACTTGGACAGGAGTGATCGCGACGAGAAAGCGGAACCTCCCGAACACCACATCTCCCGCCGCCTGAACGACGGCGGGATTCAGTGCTGGGCTTCATTCCTGTTCGCTCGCCGCTACTAAGGAAATCCTGGTTAGTTTCTTTTCCTCCGCTTACTAATATGCTTAAATTCGGCGGGTGATCCTCCCTGATCTGAGGCCAACGATAAAAAAATGAGGCAGACGCGATATCCGTCAGCGTTACGACGACGCAATCGAACTCGAGCCGAGCACGAGAACGACGACGGCGTCGATGCGCTCTTCGGACGTCGAGTCCGCCTACTCGGACACGATGCGTACGAGACACGATTCGTTATGTCTGGCGACGTCGCGCGCGCTCTCAGCGAGAGATCGTACGCCGTCACGCGTAGCGGACAAGGAACGGGCGACACGACGCATCGCAACCCTCGCTGGTGGCGTTTGCCGACCGAAGAGTCGCGAGCGCGCGTGCTTTCGCACGTCGGTCGCGTTCCTTTTGTACGTCCGCACGCGGACACGCACGACGCGTATACTTAACGTACACACTTCGCCGAGCGCGCACACGCCGTTCGACAAATGTCTCGTACACATACAAACGTGTATATAGATTGGTATCGTTGATATTTGAACGGACAACGCGCGACGACGTCCACGGTGTGTCGAGGAAGCCGTCGCTCGCAGAACCGTCAAGTGCGCGACGCGTGTTTCAACGAAGCGCAATGTGGCATTTGTATTTTATACAGCCGGCCCTCAGACAGGAGTGGTCCTGGATGTGTCTCCACGGACCGCAATGTGCGTTCGAAATGTCGATGTTCAAATGTGTCCTGCAGTTCACACTATGACGCGCAGTTAACTGCGTTCTTCATCGACCCGCGAGCCAAGTGATCCACCGTCCAGGGTAATAGTTTTACTTATTACCACACATAATATTATGGAATATCTCTTTTGTTACATGGAAATAAAAAAAAAAACTTTTTTTTTTTGTTTAAAAAAAAAAAAAAATTATCCCACCGCAGTGTGAGGGACGAGAGTGTTTACGAACACGTCCAACGGTACTCGTGTTGCGGGTTTTTAGTCCAGTCTACGTACCGTGCGAGGACGCGACGCGAGAACGACGAGCGCTCTCGGCCGCCGCTCCGCGAGGGTAGCGGGTCAGAGAGCGCGCGTGTCTGTCCTCTTTTTTTTGTTCGGATTTATATTTACGTATACGCGAGCGTCGTGCATTTTTTAAGTGCACGCACAGCGTCAAACGTTAATGATCCTTCCGCAGGTTCCCCTACGGAAACCTTGTTACGACTTTTACTTCCTCTAAATGATCAAGTTTGGTCAACTTCCCAGCAACGCCGACGGCCGTGAAGCCACCGCGTGTCGGTCCGAAGACCTCACTAAATCATTCAATCGGTAGTAGCGACGGGCGGTGTGTACAAAGGGCAGGGACGTAATCAACGCGAGCTTATGACTCGCGCTTACTAGGAATTCCTCGTTTATGGGGGATAATTGCAAACCCCAATCCCCAGCACGAAGGAGTTTCAGCGGGTTGCCCGGGCCTCTAGGCCAGGGAGAACATGCTGATTCCTTCAGTGTAGCGCGCGTGCGGCCCAGGACATCTAAGGGCATCACAGACCTGTTATTGCTCAATCTCGTGCGGCTCGAAGCCGCCGGTCCCTCTAAGAAGAATTTTAATACGTCGCCAGTGAGTTGCGCGACCGTTAGCCACGCACACCTAAATGACGACGCCTATTTAGCAGGCTAGAGTCTCGTTCGTTACCGGAATTAACCAGACAAATCGCTCCACCAACTAAGAACGGCCATGCACCACCACCCACCGAATCAAGAAAGAGCTGTTAATCTGTCAATCCTTCCGGTGTCCGGGCCTGGTGAGATTTCCCGTGTTGAGTCAAATTAAGCCGCAGGCTCCACTCCTGGTGGTGCCCTTCCGTCAATTCCTTTAAGTTTCAGCTTTGCAACCATACTCCCCCCGGAGTCCAAAATCTTTGGTTTCCCGGAAGCTGCCCGCCGAGCCATTGTAGTAACGTCGGCGGATCGCTAGATGACATATTTACGGTTAGAACTAGGGCGGTATCTAATCGCCTTCGAACCTCTAACTTTCGTTCTTGATTGATGAAAACACCTTTGGCAAATGCTTTCGCTGATGTTCGTCTTGCGACGATCCAAGAATTTCACCTCTAACGTCGCAATACGAATGCCCCCAGTTATCCCTATTAATCATTACCTCGGAGTTCTGAAAACCAACAAAATAGAACCGAGATCATATTCTATTATTCCATGCACGAAATATTCAAGCAGCATTTTGAGCCCGCTTTGAGCACTCTAATTTGTTCAAAGTAAAATTGTCGGCCCACCTCGACACTCATTGAAGAGCACCGCGATAGGATTTTGATATTGAACCGACGTTTGACCGACGGCTCACCGACGATATGCTCCGCAGACGTGTCAGTATCACCGCGGATGCGGTGCACCGACAGCGCGGCGCACAAATGCAACTACGAGCTTTTTAACCGCAACAATTTTAGTATACGCTATTGGAGCTGGAATTACCGCGGCTGCTGGCACCAGACTTGCCCTCCAATTGTTCCTCGTTAAAATATTTAAAGTGTACTCATTCCGATTACGAGGCCTCGTAAGAGTCCCGTATCGTTATTTTTCGTCACTACCTCCCCGTGCCGGGAGTGGGTAATTTGCGCGCCTGCTGCCTTCCTTGGATGTGGTAGCCGTTTCTCAGGCTCCCTCTCCGGAATCGAACCCTGATTCCCCGTTACCCGTGACAACCATGGTAGTCGCAGAAACTACCATCGAAAGTTGATAAGGCAGACATTTGAAAGATGCGTCGCCGGTACTGGACCATGCGATCGGCAAAAGTTATCCAGATTCATCAAAATTAACGACTTCAGACGCGCAGCCCTCCGTCGATTGGTTTTGATCTAATAAAAGCACTCATCCCATCACTGGTCAGAGTTCTGATTGCATGTATTAGCTCTAGAATTACCACAGTTATCCAAGTAACTGAGTAAGATCTAAGGAACCAAAACTGATATATTGAGCCATTCGCGGTATCGCCTTAATACGGCTTGCACTGAGACATGCATGGCTTAATCTTTGAGACAAGCATATAACTACTGGCAGGATCAACCAGGGAGCTTCGAATGAAAGAGACCGCCGGCACCCCGTCCCGCGACACCGACACGCGGCGAAGCGGACCGGGGGCACCTTTGAATCCTCATAACCCGCGCGTTCGCGATCTCGAAGACGCAAACGCTGACCGGGCGAGCTCTGTTTAGATTTAGTTTTTGGTCGCGCGCGCGAACATCTGCACGAGTATATCTCAACCCGTGCAGACGCGCTGCGCGCGCATAAGGGCATTGGCGTCGACGACGCGCTTTCGCACGTCGTGAACGGAAAGGCCCCCATTCGGAACGTTCGTGCCGAGACGGGTTCACGTGTGTATATTATCTGTTAACACATTCGCGAGATCACATACGATTCCGCCCGGAGCGTATAGAGCGCCTCACATAAAAATAGTTCTCATTCAATGAGAGCATATACTCATCGGACGCGACGGACACTGCGCGCTTCGGTGCGCCGGTAACGTCGCGCCGTCCTTATGATTTCATACGACGACCGTTCGTAGACGGACACGCATAATATACGCACCGTCGGTCCACACAGTTCACATACAGCAGCAGCAGCAGCAGCAGCAGCAGCAGCAGCAGCAGCAGCAGCCTCTTCGTGAACATAGAAAATAATACATATATATAACACAACGACGCGCTATAATAATATATTATCTTTCATACGTTGTTACACACAAAAAGCTTGCTGCTCTTCTTTTTTGCTTGGCCCGCGCGCCGCCGCCGCCCGCCACACAAGTCTCATTTTCTTAGATCTGCGCACAAACAAAACCAAATAATGATAGGGGGACGAGAGCCGAGTTGTTGTACACCGAAGCCCCGCAGAGACATAATAGTTCAAAATTGAGAAACCACACACGTCTCGCAAAACTCCGACACACAGCAGAACAACGCCCCGCCCGCCCGACCGACCACAACCGTTAGTAGTGTTTGTACAGCCACACGCGCGCTCCGCACCGAGTCAACTCGTACGTCGCGCCGCATGACAACGATGTGATGCGCGCGAACCATCGAATCGGAGGTGCGCGTGCGCAGCTCAGGCGCACTTACTATAACGACAGAGACGATGAACATGCAAGGTACAGGTACGGGGTGCAAATTTTCGCCGCCCTCAAAGTCAACAATAGTACCCCCCCCCCC
>OW964189.2:3402500-3415000 GCA_943136025.2 Agrotis puta | reverse complement strand
CGGACGTCGACGGACGCGACCCGTGCCTACCGGCCGAGGCCGACGGCATCGAGGCGCGCGTCCGTACGCCGCGGAATGACGATGAATCTCTCCGTTCGTTCATTCGAGTTTCGCAGGTTTACCCCTGAACGGTTTCACGTACTCTTGAACTCTCTCTTCAAAGTTCTTTTCAACTTTCCCTCACGGTACTTGTTCGCTATCGGTCTCGCGGTAATATTTAGCCTTAGATGGAGTTTACCACCCACTTAGGGCTGCACTCTCAAGCAACCCGACTCTAAGGAGAGTCCCTCTCGCCGCGATCCTCCGTCGCTACGGGCCTGGCACCCTCTACGGGAAAACGGCCCCGTTCAAGACGAACTTGGACAGGAGTGATCGCGACGAGAAAGCGGAACCTCCCGAACACCACATCTCCCGCCGCCTGAACGACGGCGGGATTCAGTGCTGGGCTTCATTCCTGTTCGCTCGCCGCTACTAAGGAAATCCTGGTTAGTTTCTTTTCCTCCGCTTACTAATATGCTTAAATTCGGCGGGTGATCCTCCCTGATCTGAGGCCAACGATAAAAAAATGAGGCAGACGCGATATCCGTCAGCGTTACGACGACGCAATCGAACTCGAGCCGAGCACGAGAACGACGACGGCGTCGATGCGCTCTTCGGACGTCGAGTCCGCCTACTCGGACACGATGCGTACGAGACACGATTCGTTATGTCTGGCGACGTCGCGCGCGCTCTCAGCGAGAGATCGTACGCCGTCACGCGTAGCGGACAAGGAACGGGCGACACGACGCATCGCAACCCTCGCTGGTGGCGTTTGCCGACCGAAGAGTCGCGAGCGCGCGTGCTTTCGCACGTCGGTCGCGTTCCTTTTGTACGTCCGCACGCGGACACGCACGACGCGTATACTTAACGTACACACTTCGCCGAGCGCGCACACGCCGTTCGACAAATGTCTCGTACACATACAAACGTGTATATAGATTGGTATCGTTGATATTTGAACGGACAACGCGCGACGACGTCCACGGTGTGTCGAGGAAGCCGTCGCTCGCAGAACCGTCAAGTGCGCGACGCGTGTTTCAACGAAGCGCAATGTGGCATTTGTATTTTATACAGCCGGCCCTCAGACAGGAGTGGTCCTGGATGTGTCTCCACGGACCGCAATGTGCGTTCGAAATGTCGATGTTCAAATGTGTCCTGCAGTTCACACTATGACGCGCAGTTAACTGCGTTCTTCATCGACCCGCGAGCCAAGTGATCCACCGTCCAGGGTAATAGTTTTACTTATTACCACACATAATATTATGGAATATCTCTTTTGTTACATGGAAATAAAAAAAAAAACTTTTTTTTTTTGTTTAAAAAAAAAAAAAAATTATCCCACCGCAGTGTGAGGGACGAGAGTGTTTACGAACACGTCCAACGGTACTCGTGTTGCGGGTTTTTAGTCCAGTCTACGTACCGTGCGAGGACGCGACGCGAGAACGACGAGCGCTCTCGGCCGCCGCTCCGCGAGGGTAGCGGGTCAGAGAGCGCGCGTGTCTGTCCTCTTTTTTTTGTTCGGATTTATATTTACGTATACGCGAGCGTCGTGCATTTTTTAAGTGCACGCACAGCGTCAAACGTTAATGATCCTTCCGCAGGTTCCCCTACGGAAACCTTGTTACGACTTTTACTTCCTCTAAATGATCAAGTTTGGTCAACTTCCCAGCAACGCCGACGGCCGTGAAGCCACCGCGTGTCGGTCCGAAGACCTCACTAAATCATTCAATCGGTAGTAGCGACGGGCGGTGTGTACAAAGGGCAGGGACGTAATCAACGCGAGCTTATGACTCGCGCTTACTAGGAATTCCTCGTTTATGGGGGATAATTGCAAACCCCAATCCCCAGCACGAAGGAGTTTCAGCGGGTTGCCCGGGCCTCTAGGCCAGGGAGAACATGCTGATTCCTTCAGTGTAGCGCGCGTGCGGCCCAGGACATCTAAGGGCATCACAGACCTGTTATTGCTCAATCTCGTGCGGCTCGAAGCCGCCGGTCCCTCTAAGAAGAATTTTAATACGTCGCCAGTGAGTTGCGCGACCGTTAGCCACGCACACCTAAATGACGACGCCTATTTAGCAGGCTAGAGTCTCGTTCGTTACCGGAATTAACCAGACAAATCGCTCCACCAACTAAGAACGGCCATGCACCACCACCCACCGAATCAAGAAAGAGCTGTTAATCTGTCAATCCTTCCGGTGTCCGGGCCTGGTGAGATTTCCCGTGTTGAGTCAAATTAAGCCGCAGGCTCCACTCCTGGTGGTGCCCTTCCGTCAATTCCTTTAAGTTTCAGCTTTGCAACCATACTCCCCCCGGAGTCCAAAATCTTTGGTTTCCCGGAAGCTGCCCGCCGAGCCATTGTAGTAACGTCGGCGGATCGCTAGATGACATATTTACGGTTAGAACTAGGGCGGTATCTAATCGCCTTCGAACCTCTAACTTTCGTTCTTGATTGATGAAAACACCTTTGGCAAATGCTTTCGCTGATGTTCGTCTTGCGACGATCCAAGAATTTCACCTCTAACGTCGCAATACGAATGCCCCCAGTTATCCCTATTAATCATTACCTCGGAGTTCTGAAAACCAACAAAATAGAACCGAGATCATATTCTATTATTCCATGCACGAAATATTCAAGCAGCATTTTGAGCCCGCTTTGAGCACTCTAATTTGTTCAAAGTAAAATTGTCGGCCCACCTCGACACTCATTGAAGAGCACCGCGATAGGATTTTGATATTGAACCGACGTTTGACCGACGGCTCACCGACGATATGCTCCGCAGACGTGTCAGTATCACCGCGGATGCGGTGCACCGACAGCGCGGCGCACAAATGCAACTACGAGCTTTTTAACCGCAACAATTTTAGTATACGCTATTGGAGCTGGAATTACCGCGGCTGCTGGCACCAGACTTGCCCTCCAATTGTTCCTCGTTAAAATATTTAAAGTGTACTCATTCCGATTACGAGGCCTCGTAAGAGTCCCGTATCGTTATTTTTCGTCACTACCTCCCCGTGCCGGGAGTGGGTAATTTGCGCGCCTGCTGCCTTCCTTGGATGTGGTAGCCGTTTCTCAGGCTCCCTCTCCGGAATCGAACCCTGATTCCCCGTTACCCGTGACAACCATGGTAGTCGCAGAAACTACCATCGAAAGTTGATAAGGCAGACATTTGAAAGATGCGTCGCCGGTACTGGACCATGCGATCGGCAAAAGTTATCCAGATTCATCAAAATTAACGACTTCAGACGCGCAGCCCTCCGTCGATTGGTTTTGATCTAATAAAAGCACTCATCCCATCACTGGTCAGAGTTCTGATTGCATGTATTAGCTCTAGAATTACCACAGTTATCCAAGTAACTGAGTAAGATCTAAGGAACCAAAACTGATATATTGAGCCATTCGCGGTATCGCCTTAATACGGCTTGCACTGAGACATGCATGGCTTAATCTTTGAGACAAGCATATAACTACTGGCAGGATCAACCAGGGAGCTTCGAATGAAAGAGACCGCCGGCACCCCGTCCCGCGACACCGACACGCGGCGAAGCGGACCGGGGGCACCTTTGAATCCTCATAACCCGCGCGTTCGCGATCTCGAAGACGCAAACGCTGACCGGGCGAGCTCTGTTTAGATTTAGTTTTTGGTCGCGCGCGCGAACATCTGCACGAGTATATCTCAACCCGTGCAGACGCGCTGCGCGCGCATAAGGGCATTGGCGTCGACGACGCGCTTTCGCACGTCGTGAACGGAAAGGCCCCCATTCGGAACGTTCGTGCCGAGACGGGTTCACGTGTGTATATTATCTGTTAACACATTCGCGAGATCACATACGATTCCGCCCGGAGCGTATAGAGCGCCTCACATAAAAATAGTTCTCATTCAATGAGAGCATATACTCATCGGACGCGACGGACACTGCGCGCTTCGGTGCGCCGGTAACGTCGCGCCGTCCTTATGATTTCATACGACGACCGTTCGTAGACGGACACGCATAATATACGCACCGTCGGTCCACACAGTTCACATACAGCAGCAGCAGCAGCAGCAGCAGCAGCAGCAGCAGCAGCAGCAGCCTCTTCGTGAACATAGAAAATAATACATATATATAACACAACGACGCGCTATAATAATATATTATCTTTCATACGTTGTTACACACAAAAAGCTTGCTGCTCTTCTTTTTTGCTTGGCCCGCGCGCCGCCGCCGCCCGCCACACAAGTCTCATTTTCTTAGATCTGCGCACAAACAAAACCAAATAATGATAGGGGGACGAGAGCCGAGTTGTTGTACACCGAAGCCCCGCAGAGACATAATAGTTCAAAATTGAGAAACCACACACGTCTCGCAAAACTCCGACACACAGCAGAACAACGCCCCGCCCGCCCGACCGACCACAACCGTTAGTAGTGTTTGTACAGCCACACGCGCGCTCCGCACCGAGTCAACTCGTACGTCGCGCCGCATGACAACGATGTGATGCGCGCGAACCATCGAATCGGAGGTGCGCGTGCGCAGCTCAGGCGCACTTACTATAACGACAGAGACGATGAACATGCAAGGTACAGGTACGGGGTGCAAATTTTCGCCGCCCTCAAAGTCAACAATAGTACCCCCCCCCCCCCCCCCCTATGTGTAGTTCTCCCCCCCCCCCCCCTCCCCACCTTCGTTCCACACGGCACCACCGAAAACGTAAGGAACCCAAAAGTGGAACTTGAACCGTTGCCGCAATGAACCCGGAAAACCGCCCCCCCCCCCCCCCCTCCCCCCCACCCCTTCCCGCCGCCGGCCGACCCTTGTGTGAGTACCATACGAGAAAATGAGCAGTTTTTTCAACAGTATAGGATACCTATTGCGGAATAATAATTATTGATAAATAGACAAATCAGAGTTGACGAAAGTACCGGTCACCCCCTCCCCCCATCCCGCTAAATAATCCCCCCCCCCCCCCCCCCCCCCTCTCCACCTTCGTTCCACACGGCACCACCGAAAACGTAAGGAACCCAAAAGTGGAACTTGAACCGTTGCCGCAATGAACCCGGAAAACCGCTCCCCCCCCCCCCCCCCCCCCCCGCCCCTGTCCCCTTCCCGCCTCCCTTTATTGCGGAATAACAATTATTATTGATAAATAGACAAATCGAAGTTAACGACAGTACCGGTCACCGCCTGAGAAAATGAGTAGTTTTTTAATTGAACAGGATAAACCTATATTGCGAAACACATTTTATCAAATCGAAGTTGACGACAGCACCGGACATACCCTTCATATCCCCTCCCCGCCCTCGTTCCACACGGCGCCGCCGGAAACTTAAGGAACCTCGTAGTAAGAAGTGGCTTCTAGTCGACGGAAAATTAATTTCATTCGAATCGATAAGCGCCACCGAGAAAAATATACCCCCAGATAATCGTGACCAAGGTCGGTCTCTGTACTTTGATTGTTTGCCTTCACGATTGGTATAATATTTCTTTGGGATTTCGTAGAGAGCGAGCGGAGCGAGCTCGGGACTCGGGGCACCCCGACACTGGTCAGGTTAGGTTCGAAGGGGATGGCGGGGTCTGAAAGACCCCGCCATCCCCTTCGTGTTAGGTTACTTTAAACCTTGCACGCGGAAATAGGAGCCCCGCGAAGCGGGGCTCCGTCGAGCCTGAACGTTGGGTGATGGTGTGGGCAGTAAAATTTTGTTTTTGTTTCTGATTATCGCTTTCTTCATGAACTTTTTAGGCGGTGTCGAATTTCGCAAAATCCAATCAACTCTATAAATAACGAAACAACGTCATAGGTGATTAATTGATTGGTGGTGATAGCTTAATAAATATCATACTGCTGCTATAGTGTATTACATACACCACTAAACTACGCACCGAGACCGCTCTGCACTAAAAGAGATAGGAAGGAATTCGAAGACGTGGATCGAGCGTGCGAGCGCAGCCTCCAGTTCGTGTATTAAAATGCGAACTGGTTCGTGTATTAAATCCGTAGATTAAAAAGTCTACGACGGCGGCCGCCCGCCGCCGTCGTAGTATAATATATCATTATTATAGATTTTAAAATAACATGAAAATTAAAATTTCTCTATCGAGATGCGTTCGCGTATTAATCCGACCCTAAAACCGACGAACACATCATAACGTCATTATAATAATAGCACATCGCCGAACCGATAAAGGTCCGACGACGATGACAATAATATAATGAAACGTCACGAGAAGCGGCGTCGGAACATCATCGTCCTCGGACGAATCACCTGGCGTAGGGCTGAGTCTCAACAGATCGCAGCACGACGCTGCTCTACCGAGCACAACACCCCGCCAGGAACGGAAGTCGTCTACAGACTATTCCGAGCCCCGACATCGAACTGAGGTAATTCGGACCTTCGGAGCCGTGATGCACGCGTTAAACGGACAGCATCGATCTCCGCGATCCAAATGGGCTTCGACGTCGCACCTCACGTGGTGAAGCGCGACTAGTAAAGTCACATTGTTTAGAGCCTCCCGACTCTCGGGGCTCCACAGTGAGCATATCCTTGCCGGATTCGGCTAGGCTGGCTTCGGCCTTAGAGGCGTTCAGGCATAATCCCGCGGATGGTAGCTTCGCACCACCGGCCGCTCGGCCGAGTGCATGAACCAAATGTCCGAAACTGCGGTTCCTCTCGTACTGAGCAGTATTACTATCGCAACGACAAGCCATCAGTAGGGTAAAACTAACCTGTCTCACGACGGTCTAAACCCAGCTCACGTTCCCTTTTGATGGGTGAACAATCCAACGCTTGGCGAATTTTGCTTCGCAATGATAGGAAGAGCCGACATCGAAGGATCAAAAAGCAACGTCGCTATGAACGCTTGGCTGCCACAAGCCAGTTATCCCTGTGGTAACTTTTCTGGCACCTCTTGCTAAAAACTCTTTATACTAAAGGATCGATAGGCCGTGCTTTCGCAGTCCCTATGCGTACTGAACATCTGGATCAAGCCAGCTTTTGCCCTTTTGCTCCACGCGAGGTTTCTGTCCTCGCTGAGCTGGCCTTAGGACACCTGCGTTATTCTTTGACAGATGTACCGCCCCAGTCAAACTACCCGCCTGGCAGTGTCCTCGAACCGGATCACGCGGGAGTTGTACGGCGACGAGCGTTGCCGCCACGTCGCCACTCTGCACGCTTGGAACGAAACACCGTGCGCCCGCCGATATTATCGACCGCGCACCGCTTCCGCCCAACCGAGTAAGTAATGAAACAATGAAAGTAGTGGTTTTTCAGCGACGATCGCGCGAACGATCTCCCACTTATGCTACACCTCTCATGTCTCCTTACAATGCCAGACTAGAGTCAAGCTCAACAGGGTCTTCTTTCCCCGCTGATTCTCCCAAGCCCGTTCCCTTGGCTGTGGTTTCGCTAGATAGTAGATAGGGACACACACTCCCTCCAACCTTCCCATGGCCCGACCAACAAACGTTATACGGGCCGAAACGTGGGGCGGCTGCGGACATAGCGCTCTTGGCCATCTTATTTTTACGGTCCGCAGGCGCTTCTTGATCCCTTACAAATTAGCCATGTGTGTGTCCCTGCACTTCTCCCTTAATAGGGCGTGCACTAGCACAGAGAACACTAAATAGTTGATTGAACTTCGCTGCCTGTCAGCGCCAAAGTCCTCACTCCTGAGCTCCAGTTCCATGCTCCTGTTGTTGTTCCCTCCGGGCGGCGTGCCACTTGTGCGCGTATTCCGCCAGCCTCGCGAAGTTCGCCGGTGAGCTTACGAGGTCGCAATAGTAAATCGGACCGACCTCCGCGCAGCTTATCCCATCCATCATCTTGCACCTTGCCTCTGCATACAGGGGGCAGACCCACAGCACGTGGTGTAGGTCTTCCTCTTCCATACCGCATTCACACATACTGTCCTCGCATAGCGCCATATCATTCAGCCTCTTCCTGAAGCACCCGTGTCCCGTGAGAATCTGGGACACTTGGTGGTCGGGCACAACCCAGTGCGACCTGAGTCGAGCTGCCACGTCCGGAAAGAAACGGAATAGCTCCCGTCCTTTCTCCTCATTCGCCCATCTTTTCTGCCATGCATCAACCGTGTCATTCCAAATCTCTTTCTTTCGTCGTGCCAGCTCACGTCGCCGAATGCTCGGCTCTGCCTGTGCCTCGGCCGCGGCCTGGCGCTCCTCATCAAACCGCCCTGCACGGATCACCTCAAGGTCAGCCGGGAGAACACCGCCCAACACTGCCAGCGCAGCCGTACTGGTAGACCTGTACGCCTTCGTCAGCAGTATCAGGCTTGGTCTCTGGCACCTGAGCAGCGCGCTGCGGACAACGTGGAGTGTCGCCCTATGGTACCAGCAAGCAGCAGCATACGTCACCGTGGCTACGAAAGTGCCCCTGTAGAGGACGCGCAGTCCGGGATATCGAATGCCCCAGGAAGATGCCGACACTCTTGACATCTTGCCGAAGCATTTGGCCGCGCGTTCCCCTATCGATGTCGCATGCCGCGCGAAGGACTGACTCTCGTCGAGCACCACGCCCAGCACCGTCACAGAGGTGACACTCCTGACCGAGTCCCCAGCCAACTTGACAGTGGGGGGCCGCTGGAATTTTCCCCTGATCGTCATCATTGATGACTTCGCAGGGGAGAATGCCAGCCTATTCCTGCCACCCCATGCCGTAACTAGATCCATGGTTTTTCGGGCAGCAGCCTCTATCCCAGCGCGGGATTGGGACTCGATCAGGATGGTCACGTCGTCCGCGTATGCTACCATACGGACGCCACCGGGCAGTGGCAGCCGAAGCAAGTCGTCCATCAGCAGGTTCCATAATGATGGACCCAGGACAGAACCTTGGGGGCAGCCCATCGTGGACACCTTCCATTCCACCCGGTCACCGATGAAAAGCCCGACTCGTCGGCGGGTGAAGTAGTCCGCCAGCATCTCAAAGATGTTGGGCGGGCACCCCCCCCGCCTGACCTTCGTCAAGATCATCGGCCACCAGGCGTTATCGAAGGCGCCCGAGATGTCCAGAAAAATGGCCTGCACATACTTGCCCGAGCCCTCCCTCGCGGCGCGCAGGATGTCGTTGAGCGCCGTGACGGTTGACTTGCCCCGAGTAAACCCGTGCTGGGCGGCAGAGATCTGGTTGCCGATCGCGGGAGCGCAACTGAGAATTACGCGCTCCAGAATCTTCCCAAGCACAGGCAGCAGCGTGATAGGTCTGTAAGCCTTCGGGTCGGTCAGCGGCTTGCCGTTGCCCTTGGGCAAAACAAGCAGCCGGCCGTCCTTCCACACATCCGGAAACACACCCTCCGAAACACACTTGCCGTACACCGCGGTGACTTCCGCGGGCACAGCGTCCCATACATTCTTCACTATTCGCGCACTAATTCCGTCTAGTCCCGGTGCCGTGTTAGGCAAGCCCCGGATTATGCGTCCCAGATTGTCACGCGACAGAGGAGGCGCAGCCCGGCCCGACGGGATGAGTGAGGCAGCGACACGAACGCTCCCATGATAGGCCGTGTCCAGGGACGGATCGTCATCCGGACAGAGCGCACACAGCAGGCCGGTCGCCGCGTCCCCCACGGTGGCGGCAAAGCCCTCCGCCAGTTTGGTGCCATTAATGACCCGGGAGGGTGGCCGTAGCCTGCCGCTAGCGGCACGGTAAGCCAGCCCCCACGGGTCGGCATTGCCTGCTTCAGCAATCTGTCTAAAATGCCCAAGCTCCGCCTCCTCCATTGCCTTTCGGTATCGCGCTCGCACCTCATGAAATTCAGCTCTCATTCTTTCCTCTCTCGGCCCCCCGTCCTTTCGCGTTACCTGCCATTTGTTCCTCGCCTTGCGCTGTGATTTCCGAAGCCTCTCAAGCTCCGGTCCCCACCATTCGTACCCTGCGTCCTTGGGTGTTCCTTTCACACCCAGGCATTGGCGCGCCGTACACGCAACTAGTTTCGTGAAATCCCTGCAGACCAAGGGCGCTGGCTTTTCAAAGTCAAGCCTCCCCATTCTCGCGTGGATAGTCTGGCGAAAGTGCGGCCAGTTCACACCACGGTCCCGGTAGCGCACCGGCTCCCCGCCCGGCTCAGCGCTGTGGCGTCCGCAAATTGCACCCACCTGGAAGGTGATGAGGCGGTGGTCGCTCAAGCTGGCGCTCTCAAGTACGGTCCATCCTGACATGCCGACATTCCTGGTGGCGAGCGTAATGTCTATATTGGACTCACCGTTTGGACCAGAAAAGGTCGAGGGTTGACCCTCCTTATTATGGACGATGAGTCCGTGCGCAGCTATGAACGCCTCCAGGGCCACCCGCCTGTACTCCGCTGCGTGGCCCCGGCCGGTATAATGTCGGGGCGCGCTGTGCCACATAGGCGAGTGGGTGTTGGCGTCCGCGCAAATGATGATTTTCCTTCCACGTAGGGCTTCCATTACTCCCTCCAGGTGGTGCAGGTGCCGGTCGATCGGCTCCCCGAACTGGAAATACGCGGAGACCACGTGCAAGTCCCCCTCCTCCAGGTGCAGCACAATACAGTGATCATTGGATAGGTGGTGCAGCACCGCACAGGCCGCGCCCCGCCGATGGATATATGCTCCTGCTTTCGCCGTTGGTCCATGTTGAGCAATATGTTCGTCGGCCTGCGCGTACTGCTCCTGCACGAGGACCAGATCCAGGTCTTGCTCACGGCACACCGCAGGGAGCTCTCTGGTAGAAAGCGCTGACCCGGCGAGGTTTAGCTGACCAATTTTAATTTTACTGAGCTGCCTATCCATACTGGGTCATAGCAACACTCCTCTGGATTGCATGTGCTCTCGCCGGGCAGTCTCTGGAGGCTGTCCTGTGGTTCGCAGCCTCCCGTCTTCCAAAGCGTTTGCAAGTAGCGCAGCATACGGTGGTAGACTTGCACGCTTCCCCACGGTGGCCAGTCTCTCCGCATCGTTGGCACGTGGCCTCCGCCGACCGACACGAACGCTCAGGGTGCCCGTACTGCTGGCATTTGTTGCAGCAAGTGAGGTCCACGTAGTCGACCACCTCTACCGCCTGCCACCCTATGTACACTCTTCCCTTCCCGAGTAGCGCCTCTCTGAGTTCTGCCGA
Organism: Agrotis puta; assembly: GCA_943136025.2. Lineage (NCBI taxonomy): Eukaryota > Metazoa > Arthropoda > Insecta > Lepidoptera > Noctuidae > Agrotis > Agrotis puta. Next base: position 3,403,895 of record OW964189.2, on the reverse strand, counting down.
GCATGCAAATATTACGGCGGTCGCCTGGGCCGCACCCCGTGATCTATTCTTTTTGAATGCTCCTGTGGCCTCCTTTCGCATACGGTCTAGGGGCCATGTGGGGTCTTCTTTAAAGTTTTGCTCATGGAGCGCTTCCAGAACTTCTTCAAATGTCGGGTCACCGTCGAGCCTGTTAAGGCATATAAGAGGCTGTTTCCTTTTTGGTTCGGTCACCCTGAGCGTTGCTGGTATCGCCGCCCGCAGTCTCGTCGCCGCCGCTTCCGTGGTGGTCTGCACCAGCACGCCAGCATTTCCCACCTTCCTGACTTTAGATACCTGGACCCACAGTTTTGCCGGGTCGATAGCCTTTTTCAGCTCCTTCTTCGTTTCCTCCGCTGTTTTCAAGGCGCCGTTTTCGTCCACGGGGTAGAAGGCCAGAATGGGTCCTGGCGCTGCTTCGATGCGTACCGGCTCTTGCCGCTGTGGTAGCTTAAGCGCCGTGGCGTATGAAGGTGCCAGCGGTGCTTGTATCTCTGTGGGGGCCGCGCTCCTTGCCGCGCTGGTGGTTGCCCGTCTTTCCGCCTCGGCTAAGCGCAGGCTGAGGTGCATTATAACGGCGGCAATCCTCTCCGTGTGCAGTCCAATGGCGGCGACCTCATCCTTATTCATGCGCGATGTTTTTGACTTTATAGCCTCCATTATTCCTTGCGTCGCTGCCGTCGCTAATCCAGCCAGGGCAGTCACAGGCGCAGTAGTCAGGGAGTCTATCTCCAGCGACGTAGTGTTCTCTGGCCTCTCATGCTCGTGGTCGCATTCCTCAGCTGGTCCCAGCTCCTTGGGCGCAGGCGGCGGGGGGGTGCATGGCCGCGTCAGTGGTCCCCCTATGGATGGGACGTCCAGTCGTTGCGCCTGCTTTCTGCCGCCCAGACGTCGACGCACGACCTCCTGCACCTCCTCAGGTGAGGTCAGATGGCGCTTCGCCGGTTGTGACTGTGTTGCCGGGGGAGATGCTGCTGCGTCCGCCATCATCACGCTTGACGGCGTGCTGTATCCCTGTGGTGGGCTCCGAGCCAGGGCCGCGCGTGGAGTGAAATCTCGCCTCATCTCCGCCAAGATCTTGAGCTCCTCTGCCTTGCGCTCCATTTCCTTCTCTATCAGCGCCTGCTGCTGCTTTTCGGCCTCCAATTCCTTCAGCGCTTTATTCTTACTCTCCGACTCCTCGTCGGCCATGTTGGCGGCCGGTAATCACCTCAATGGATCGACCAGAGTTCGTGTATTGCACCAGTTCAATTTTAATACACGAACCAATTCCGCTACCGATACGAGTATCTTGACGATTTACTAATATGACTAGCTAGTCCACGACGCCGCACTACTCAAGAAATTTTCTAAGTCCAAAAATTCTTGATTATCAAA
>OW964189.2:3395000-3400000 GCA_943136025.2 Agrotis puta | reverse complement strand
AGGATACGACGTTGACTTGCGTCGGGCCGGACGCGTGTAAAACGCGTGCGCGATTCGTCAGAACTACCGTCCGACGGCCGGTCGGCCACCGTCGCGGTCCCACTACCCCCGTGAAGGGGCAACGGGGCTCCCGTACGGCGCTTAGACCGACATCGAACGGGTCGCGATGTATTTACTAAGAGAGAAGTGCACGCCGTCCGCGGACGTCGACGGACGCGACCCGTGCCTACCGGCCGAGGCCGACGGCATCGAGGCGCGCGTCCGTACGCCGCGGAATGACGATGAATCTCTCCGTTCGTTCATTCGAGTTTCGCAGGTTTACCCCTGAACGGTTTCACGTACTCTTGAACTCTCTCTTCAAAGTTCTTTTCAACTTTCCCTCACGGTACTTGTTCGCTATCGGTCTCGCGGTAATATTTAGCCTTAGATGGAGTTTACCACCCACTTAGGGCTGCACTCTCAAGCAACCCGACTCTAAGGAGAGTCCCTCTCGCCGCGATCCTCCGTCGCTACGGGCCTGGCACCCTCTACGGGAAAACGGCCCCGTTCAAGACGAACTTGGACAGGAGTGATCGCGACGAGAAAGCGGAACCTCCCGAACACCACATCTCCCGCCGCCTGAACGACGGCGGGATTCAGTGCTGGGCTTCATTCCTGTTCGCTCGCCGCTACTAAGGAAATCCTGGTTAGTTTCTTTTCCTCCGCTTACTAATATGCTTAAATTCGGCGGGTGATCCTCCCTGATCTGAGGCCAACGATAAAAAAATGAGGCAGACGCGATATCCGTCAGCGTTACGACGACGCAATCGAACTCGAGCCGAGCACGAGAACGACGACGGCGTCGATGCGCTCTTCGGACGTCGAGTCCGCCTACTCGGACACGATGCGTACGAGACACGATTCGTTATGTCTGGCGACGTCGCGCGCGCTCTCAGCGAGAGATCGTACGCCGTCACGCGTAGCGGACAAGGAACGGGCGACACGACGCATCGCAACCCTCGCTGGTGGCGTTTGCCGACCGAAGAGTCGCGAGCGCGCGTGCTTTCGCACGTCGGTCGCGTTCCTTTTGTACGTCCGCACGCGGACACGCACGACGCGTATACTTAACGTACACACTTCGCCGAGCGCGCACACGCCGTTCGACAAATGTCTCGTACACATACAAACGTGTATATAGATTGGTATCGTTGATATTTGAACGGACAACGCGCGACGACGTCCACGGTGTGTCGAGGAAGCCGTCGCTCGCAGAACCGTCAAGTGCGCGACGCGTGTTTCAACGAAGCGCAATGTGGCATTTGTATTTTATACAGCCGGCCCTCAGACAGGAGTGGTCCTGGATGTGTCTCCACGGACCGCAATGTGCGTTCGAAATGTCGATGTTCAAATGTGTCCTGCAGTTCACACTATGACGCGCAGTTAACTGCGTTCTTCATCGACCCGCGAGCCAAGTGATCCACCGTCCAGGGTAATAGTTTTACTTATTACCACACATAATATTATGGAATATCTCTTTTGTTACATGGAAATAAAAAAAAAAACTTTTTTTTTTTGTTTAAAAAAAAAAAAAAATTATCCCACCGCAGTGTGAGGGACGAGAGTGTTTACGAACACGTCCAACGGTACTCGTGTTGCGGGTTTTTAGTCCAGTCTACGTACCGTGCGAGGACGCGACGCGAGAACGACGAGCGCTCTCGGCCGCCGCTCCGCGAGGGTAGCGGGTCAGAGAGCGCGCGTGTCTGTCCTCTTTTTTTTGTTCGGATTTATATTTACGTATACGCGAGCGTCGTGCATTTTTTAAGTGCACGCACAGCGTCAAACGTTAATGATCCTTCCGCAGGTTCCCCTACGGAAACCTTGTTACGACTTTTACTTCCTCTAAATGATCAAGTTTGGTCAACTTCCCAGCAACGCCGACGGCCGTGAAGCCACCGCGTGTCGGTCCGAAGACCTCACTAAATCATTCAATCGGTAGTAGCGACGGGCGGTGTGTACAAAGGGCAGGGACGTAATCAACGCGAGCTTATGACTCGCGCTTACTAGGAATTCCTCGTTTATGGGGGATAATTGCAAACCCCAATCCCCAGCACGAAGGAGTTTCAGCGGGTTGCCCGGGCCTCTAGGCCAGGGAGAACATGCTGATTCCTTCAGTGTAGCGCGCGTGCGGCCCAGGACATCTAAGGGCATCACAGACCTGTTATTGCTCAATCTCGTGCGGCTCGAAGCCGCCGGTCCCTCTAAGAAGAATTTTAATACGTCGCCAGTGAGTTGCGCGACCGTTAGCCACGCACACCTAAATGACGACGCCTATTTAGCAGGCTAGAGTCTCGTTCGTTACCGGAATTAACCAGACAAATCGCTCCACCAACTAAGAACGGCCATGCACCACCACCCACCGAATCAAGAAAGAGCTGTTAATCTGTCAATCCTTCCGGTGTCCGGGCCTGGTGAGATTTCCCGTGTTGAGTCAAATTAAGCCGCAGGCTCCACTCCTGGTGGTGCCCTTCCGTCAATTCCTTTAAGTTTCAGCTTTGCAACCATACTCCCCCCGGAGTCCAAAATCTTTGGTTTCCCGGAAGCTGCCCGCCGAGCCATTGTAGTAACGTCGGCGGATCGCTAGATGACATATTTACGGTTAGAACTAGGGCGGTATCTAATCGCCTTCGAACCTCTAACTTTCGTTCTTGATTGATGAAAACACCTTTGGCAAATGCTTTCGCTGATGTTCGTCTTGCGACGATCCAAGAATTTCACCTCTAACGTCGCAATACGAATGCCCCCAGTTATCCCTATTAATCATTACCTCGGAGTTCTGAAAACCAACAAAATAGAACCGAGATCATATTCTATTATTCCATGCACGAAATATTCAAGCAGCATTTTGAGCCCGCTTTGAGCACTCTAATTTGTTCAAAGTAAAATTGTCGGCCCACCTCGACACTCATTGAAGAGCACCGCGATAGGATTTTGATATTGAACCGACGTTTGACCGACGGCTCACCGACGATATGCTCCGCAGACGTGTCAGTATCACCGCGGATGCGGTGCACCGACAGCGCGGCGCACAAATGCAACTACGAGCTTTTTAACCGCAACAATTTTAGTATACGCTATTGGAGCTGGAATTACCGCGGCTGCTGGCACCAGACTTGCCCTCCAATTGTTCCTCGTTAAAATATTTAAAGTGTACTCATTCCGATTACGAGGCCTCGTAAGAGTCCCGTATCGTTATTTTTCGTCACTACCTCCCCGTGCCGGGAGTGGGTAATTTGCGCGCCTGCTGCCTTCCTTGGATGTGGTAGCCGTTTCTCAGGCTCCCTCTCCGGAATCGAACCCTGATTCCCCGTTACCCGTGACAACCATGGTAGTCGCAGAAACTACCATCGAAAGTTGATAAGGCAGACATTTGAAAGATGCGTCGCCGGTACTGGACCATGCGATCGGCAAAAGTTATCCAGATTCATCAAAATTAACGACTTCAGACGCGCAGCCCTCCGTCGATTGGTTTTGATCTAATAAAAGCACTCATCCCATCACTGGTCAGAGTTCTGATTGCATGTATTAGCTCTAGAATTACCACAGTTATCCAAGTAACTGAGTAAGATCTAAGGAACCAAAACTGATATATTGAGCCATTCGCGGTATCGCCTTAATACGGCTTGCACTGAGACATGCATGGCTTAATCTTTGAGACAAGCATATAACTACTGGCAGGATCAACCAGGGAGCTTCGAATGAAAGAGACCGCCGGCACCCCGTCCCGCGACACCGACACGCGGCGAAGCGGACCGGGGGCACCTTTGAATCCTCATAACCCGCGCGTTCGCGATCTCGAAGACGCAAACGCTGACCGGGCGAGCTCTGTTTAGATTTAGTTTTTGGTCGCGCGCGCGAACATCTGCACGAGTATATCTCAACCCGTGCAGACGCGCTGCGCGCGCATAAGGGCATTGGCGTCGACGACGCGCTTTCGCACGTCGTGAACGGAAAGGCCCCCATTCGGAACGTTCGTGCCGAGACGGGTTCACGTGTGTATATTATCTGTTAACACATTCGCGAGATCACATACGATTCCGCCCGGAGCGTATAGAGCGCCTCACATAAAAATAGTTCTCATTCAATGAGAGCATATACTCATCGGACGCGACGGACACTGCGCGCTTCGGTGCGCCGGTAACGTCGCGCCGTCCTTATGATTTCATACGACGACCGTTCGTAGACGGACACGCATAATATACGCACCGTCGGTCCACACAGTTCACATACAGCAGCAGCAGCAGCAGCAGCAGCAGCAGCAGCAGCAGCAGCAGCCTCTTCGTGAACATAGAAAATAATACATATATATAACACAACGACGCGCTATAATAATATATTATCTTTCATACGTTGTTACACACAAAAAGCTTGCTGCTCTTCTTTTTTGCTTGGCCCGCGCGCCGCCGCCGCCCGCCACACAAGTCTCATTTTCTTAGATCTGCGCACAAACAAAACCAAATAATGATAGGGGGACGAGAGCCGAGTTGTTGTACACCGAAGCCCCGCAGAGACATAATAGTTCAAAATTGAGAAACCACACACGTCTCGCAAAACTCCGACACACAGCAGAACAACGCCCCGCCCGCCCGACCGACCACAACCGTTAGTAGTGTTTGTACAGCCACACGCGCGCTCCGCACCGAGTCAACTCGTACGTCGCGCCGCATGACAACGATGTGATGCGCGCGAACCATCGAATCGGAGGTGCGCGTGCGCAGCTCAGGCGCACTTACTATAACGACAGAGACGATGAACATGCAAGGTACAGGTACGGGGTGCAAATTTTCGCCGCCCTCAAAGTCAACAATAGTACCCCCCCCCCCCCCCCCCTATGTGTAGTTCTCCCCCCCCCCCCCCTCCCCACCTTCGTTCCACACGGCACCACCGAAAACGTAAGGAACCCAAAAGTGGAACTTGAACCGTTGCCGCAATGAACCCGGAAAACCGCCCCCCCCCCCCCCCCT
>OW964189.2:3385000-3390000 GCA_943136025.2 Agrotis puta | reverse complement strand
CTCTTGAACTCTCTCTTCAAAGTTCTTTTCAACTTTCCCTCACGGTACTTGTTCGCTATCGGTCTCGCGGTAATATTTAGCCTTAGATGGAGTTTACCACCCACTTAGGGCTGCACTCTCAAGCAACCCGACTCTAAGGAGAGTCCCTCTCGCCGCGATCCTCCGTCGCTACGGGCCTGGCACCCTCTACGGGAAAACGGCCCCGTTCAAGACGAACTTGGACAGGAGTGATCGCGACGAGAAAGCGGAACCTCCCGAACACCACATCTCCCGCCGCCTGAACGACGGCGGGATTCAGTGCTGGGCTTCATTCCTGTTCGCTCGCCGCTACTAAGGAAATCCTGGTTAGTTTCTTTTCCTCCGCTTACTAATATGCTTAAATTCGGCGGGTGATCCTCCCTGATCTGAGGCCAACGATAAAAAAATGAGGCAGACGCGATATCCGTCAGCGTTACGACGACGCAATCGAACTCGAGCCGAGCACGAGAACGACGACGGCGTCGATGCGCTCTTCGGACGTCGAGTCCGCCTACTCGGACACGATGCGTACGAGACACGATTCGTTATGTCTGGCGACGTCGCGCGCGCTCTCAGCGAGAGATCGTACGCCGTCACGCGTAGCGGACAAGGAACGGGCGACACGACGCATCGCAACCCTCGCTGGTGGCGTTTGCCGACCGAAGAGTCGCGAGCGCGCGTGCTTTCGCACGTCGGTCGCGTTCCTTTTGTACGTCCGCACGCGGACACGCACGACGCGTATACTTAACGTACACACTTCGCCGAGCGCGCACACGCCGTTCGACAAATGTCTCGTACACATACAAACGTGTATATAGATTGGTATCGTTGATATTTGAACGGACAACGCGCGACGACGTCCACGGTGTGTCGAGGAAGCCGTCGCTCGCAGAACCGTCAAGTGCGCGACGCGTGTTTCAACGAAGCGCAATGTGGCATTTGTATTTTATACAGCCGGCCCTCAGACAGGAGTGGTCCTGGATGTGTCTCCACGGACCGCAATGTGCGTTCGAAATGTCGATGTTCAAATGTGTCCTGCAGTTCACACTATGACGCGCAGTTAACTGCGTTCTTCATCGACCCGCGAGCCAAGTGATCCACCGTCCAGGGTAATAGTTTTACTTATTACCACACATAATATTATGGAATATCTCTTTTGTTACATGGAAATAAAAAAAAAAACTTTTTTTTTTTGTTTAAAAAAAAAAAAAAATTATCCCACCGCAGTGTGAGGGACGAGAGTGTTTACGAACACGTCCAACGGTACTCGTGTTGCGGGTTTTTAGTCCAGTCTACGTACCGTGCGAGGACGCGACGCGAGAACGACGAGCGCTCTCGGCCGCCGCTCCGCGAGGGTAGCGGGTCAGAGAGCGCGCGTGTCTGTCCTCTTTTTTTTGTTCGGATTTATATTTACGTATACGCGAGCGTCGTGCATTTTTTAAGTGCACGCACAGCGTCAAACGTTAATGATCCTTCCGCAGGTTCCCCTACGGAAACCTTGTTACGACTTTTACTTCCTCTAAATGATCAAGTTTGGTCAACTTCCCAGCAACGCCGACGGCCGTGAAGCCACCGCGTGTCGGTCCGAAGACCTCACTAAATCATTCAATCGGTAGTAGCGACGGGCGGTGTGTACAAAGGGCAGGGACGTAATCAACGCGAGCTTATGACTCGCGCTTACTAGGAATTCCTCGTTTATGGGGGATAATTGCAAACCCCAATCCCCAGCACGAAGGAGTTTCAGCGGGTTGCCCGGGCCTCTAGGCCAGGGAGAACATGCTGATTCCTTCAGTGTAGCGCGCGTGCGGCCCAGGACATCTAAGGGCATCACAGACCTGTTATTGCTCAATCTCGTGCGGCTCGAAGCCGCCGGTCCCTCTAAGAAGAATTTTAATACGTCGCCAGTGAGTTGCGCGACCGTTAGCCACGCACACCTAAATGACGACGCCTATTTAGCAGGCTAGAGTCTCGTTCGTTACCGGAATTAACCAGACAAATCGCTCCACCAACTAAGAACGGCCATGCACCACCACCCACCGAATCAAGAAAGAGCTGTTAATCTGTCAATCCTTCCGGTGTCCGGGCCTGGTGAGATTTCCCGTGTTGAGTCAAATTAAGCCGCAGGCTCCACTCCTGGTGGTGCCCTTCCGTCAATTCCTTTAAGTTTCAGCTTTGCAACCATACTCCCCCCGGAGTCCAAAATCTTTGGTTTCCCGGAAGCTGCCCGCCGAGCCATTGTAGTAACGTCGGCGGATCGCTAGATGACATATTTACGGTTAGAACTAGGGCGGTATCTAATCGCCTTCGAACCTCTAACTTTCGTTCTTGATTGATGAAAACACCTTTGGCAAATGCTTTCGCTGATGTTCGTCTTGCGACGATCCAAGAATTTCACCTCTAACGTCGCAATACGAATGCCCCCAGTTATCCCTATTAATCATTACCTCGGAGTTCTGAAAACCAACAAAATAGAACCGAGATCATATTCTATTATTCCATGCACGAAATATTCAAGCAGCATTTTGAGCCCGCTTTGAGCACTCTAATTTGTTCAAAGTAAAATTGTCGGCCCACCTCGACACTCATTGAAGAGCACCGCGATAGGATTTTGATATTGAACCGACGTTTGACCGACGGCTCACCGACGATATGCTCCGCAGACGTGTCAGTATCACCGCGGATGCGGTGCACCGACAGCGCGGCGCACAAATGCAACTACGAGCTTTTTAACCGCAACAATTTTAGTATACGCTATTGGAGCTGGAATTACCGCGGCTGCTGGCACCAGACTTGCCCTCCAATTGTTCCTCGTTAAAATATTTAAAGTGTACTCATTCCGATTACGAGGCCTCGTAAGAGTCCCGTATCGTTATTTTTCGTCACTACCTCCCCGTGCCGGGAGTGGGTAATTTGCGCGCCTGCTGCCTTCCTTGGATGTGGTAGCCGTTTCTCAGGCTCCCTCTCCGGAATCGAACCCTGATTCCCCGTTACCCGTGACAACCATGGTAGTCGCAGAAACTACCATCGAAAGTTGATAAGGCAGACATTTGAAAGATGCGTCGCCGGTACTGGACCATGCGATCGGCAAAAGTTATCCAGATTCATCAAAATTAACGACTTCAGACGCGCAGCCCTCCGTCGATTGGTTTTGATCTAATAAAAGCACTCATCCCATCACTGGTCAGAGTTCTGATTGCATGTATTAGCTCTAGAATTACCACAGTTATCCAAGTAACTGAGTAAGATCTAAGGAACCAAAACTGATATATTGAGCCATTCGCGGTATCGCCTTAATACGGCTTGCACTGAGACATGCATGGCTTAATCTTTGAGACAAGCATATAACTACTGGCAGGATCAACCAGGGAGCTTCGAATGAAAGAGACCGCCGGCACCCCGTCCCGCGACACCGACACGCGGCGAAGCGGACCGGGGGCACCTTTGAATCCTCATAACCCGCGCGTTCGCGATCTCGAAGACGCAAACGCTGACCGGGCGAGCTCTGTTTAGATTTAGTTTTTGGTCGCGCGCGCGAACATCTGCACGAGTATATCTCAACCCGTGCAGACGCGCTGCGCGCGCATAAGGGCATTGGCGTCGACGACGCGCTTTCGCACGTCGTGAACGGAAAGGCCCCCATTCGGAACGTTCGTGCCGAGACGGGTTCACGTGTGTATATTATCTGTTAACACATTCGCGAGATCACATACGATTCCGCCCGGAGCGTATAGAGCGCCTCACATAAAAATAGTTCTCATTCAATGAGAGCATATACTCATCGGACGCGACGGACACTGCGCGCTTCGGTGCGCCGGTAACGTCGCGCCGTCCTTATGATTTCATACGACGACCGTTCGTAGACGGACACGCATAATATACGCACCGTCGGTCCACACAGTTCACATACAGCAGCAGCAGCAGCAGCAGCAGCAGCAGCAGCAGCAGCAGCAGCCTCTTCGTGAACATAGAAAATAATACATATATATAACACAACGACGCGCTATAATAATATATTATCTTTCATACGTTGTTACACACAAAAAGCTTGCTGCTCTTCTTTTTTGCTTGGCCCGCGCGCCGCCGCCGCCCGCCACACAAGTCTCATTTTCTTAGATCTGCGCACAAACAAAACCAAATAATGATAGGGGGACGAGAGCCGAGTTGTTGTACACCGAAGCCCCGCAGAGACATAATAGTTCAAAATTGAGAAACCACACACGTCTCGCAAAACTCCGACACACAGCAGAACAACGCCCCGCCCGCCCGACCGACCACAACCGTTAGTAGTGTTTGTACAGCCACACGCGCGCTCCGCACCGAGTCAACTCGTACGTCGCGCCGCATGACAACGATGTGATGCGCGCGAACCATCGAATCGGAGGTGCGCGTGCGCAGCTCAGGCGCACTTACTATAACGACAGAGACGATGAACATGCAAGGTACAGGTACGGGGTGCAAATTTTCGCCGCCCTCAAAGTCAACAATAGTACCCCCCCCCCCCCCCCCCTATGTGTAGTTCTCCCCCCCCCCCCCCTCCCCACCTTCGTTCCACACGGCACCACCGAAAACGTAAGGAACCCAAAAGTGGAACTTGAACCGTTGCCGCAATGAACCCGGAAAACCGCCCCCCCCCCCCCCCCTCCCCCCCACCCCTTCCCGCCGCCGGCCGACCCTTGTGTGAGTACCATACGAGAAAATGAGCAGTTTTTTCAACAGTATAGGATACCTATTGCGGAATAATAATTATTGATAAATAGACAAATCAGAGTTGACGAAAGTACCGGTCACCCCCTCCCCCCATCCCGCTAAATAATCCCCCCCCCCCCCCCCCCCCCCTCTCCACCTTCGTTCCACACGGCACCACCGAAAACGTAAGGAACCCAAAAGTGGAACTTGAACCGTTGCCGCAATGAACCCGGAAAACCGCTCCCCCCCCCCCCCCCCCCCCCCGCCCCTGTCCCCTTCCCGCCTCCCTTTATTGC
>OW964189.2:3000000-3380000 GCA_943136025.2 Agrotis puta | reverse complement strand
CTGGTTAGTTTCTTTTCCTCCGCTTACTAATATGCTTAAATTCGGCGGGTGATCCTCCCTGATCTGAGGCCAACGATAAAAAAATGAGGCAGACGCGATATCCGTCAGCGTTACGACGACGCAATCGAACTCGAGCCGAGCACGAGAACGACGACGGCGTCGATGCGCTCTTCGGACGTCGAGTCCGCCTACTCGGACACGATGCGTACGAGACACGGTTCGTTATGTCTGGCGACGTCGCGCGCGCTCTCAGCGAGAGATCGTACGCCGTCACGCGTAGCGGACAAGGAACGGGCGACACGACGCATCGCAACCCTCGCTGGTGGCGTTTGCCGACCGAAGAGTCGCGAGCGCGCGTGCTTTCGCACGTCGGTCGCGTTCCTTTTGTACGTCCGCACGCGGACACGCACGACGCGTATACTTAACGTACACACTTCGCCGAGCGCGCACACGCCGTTCGACAAATGTCTCGTACACAAACAAACGTGTATATAGATTGGTATCGTTGATATTTGAACGGACAACGCGCGACGACGTCCACGGTGTGTCGAGGAAGCCGTCGCTCGCAGAACCTCGCTCGCTAGTTAGTATATAATTATCAAACTCTTAGCAAAATGAATACATTTCTCGCATTAAGTATTTAATGTAGATAAACTTTAAATAAATAAGTAAGTAATTTGGCCGAATAGTTTCAAAGTTATCACGATAATATGATTGACTTTTTTTTCGTGGTAAAATCATCAAATGAGTCCACCCAGGGCAGGGCGGGAGGGACTGTCAGACTTGTACTGACTAAAATCCACGGTGTCCTTCAATAGCCCTTTACGTACTAGGGTCACGGTAATCCCTTGGTCCCGCGACCCCAGCAGGCTTTGGCCCTCTACAGGCCCCGTCACTATGGTGACACTCTTTGAGGCGCGCGTGGAACACAACGCGCCGTCGACCCGGGCATGGTCCATGGTCGGACAGTGAGTCGCCCATTACTCGCTGCCCGCATGCCCGCGCCTACGGTGGCCGGAGATCGTCCTGCGACGTCCGACGCCGTGGGCGTCTACCACTGCGGCTGGGGTGGAGGGAGGACGCTGTCCTCTCCCTCAGGCGGCCCGCCTCCTCCTTCACGAGCATGACTGCTTCGCAGAAGGAGGCGACCGCTTCCCACTCCGTCTCGCCCCGCAGCATGGCCTCGACCAATGCCGGGCGCGAGAGGTCTCCGCCTATCGCCGTCGTGAGGACACGGCGGTGCTCTGCCCAAGCGGGGCAGTCCTGCACCGTATGCTCCACCGTGTCCTCCGGACGATCCTCACAGTGGTGACACCCAGGCGTTTCTTCCCTCCCTATCAGACACAGGAACCTCCCGAAACTTCCGTGTCCGGTGAGGACCTGCGTCATGCGGTAGGTCAGGACGCCGTGACGCCTATCCAGCCACTCCTCAAAGAGGGGTCTTACCGCCGCGATTGCGGCGTGCCCGGACCTCGGTTGCGACAGTCGCTCCCTCCATACTACCCTGAGATCACGCCGGAGCTCTTCCCGCCGCGCCTCGACTTGTCGAGGCAGCGGGGATTCGCACCGACGCTGCGCCTCCACGCGCCATTCATAGACGCGCTGGAGGGCAGTCGCCTCCAGATCCCAGGGCAGCAATCCCGCTAGGAGGTTGGCTGATTCACCGGCGATCGTGCGGTATCCCCGGATCATCCGGATAGCCATGACCCTCTGGCATGCGACCAGCTTGAGTGGTCGCGTCCGGATGCTTAGGGCCCACACGGGGGCCCCGTAGAGGGCCATGGACCGCACGACACCGGCGTACAGCAACAATTGGCCCGCCGAGATTGGGCAGGAGTCGCTTGAGAGCGGCTGCTGCCCGGTTCAGCCTTGGGGCCAAATGCAGGAAATGCTCCCTGAAGTTCCACCGGCTGTCGAGGACGAGTCCCAGGTACTTCATCGTCCTCCCGACGCCGATGCGAACCCCCTCCACCGTAATGTGGGACTCTGAACGTGGCGCGTTCAGACGGCCATGAAAACACATGGCCTCTGTTTTGTGCAGCGCCACGTCGAGTCCCAACTGCCGGATCCTGTTAGCGACTGTCGCTACCGCCTGCGTCGCCACGTCGGCCGCCGCCTGGTGCGACTCTCCCTTTGCCAGGACGAGCGTGTCGTCGGCGTAACAAATCACGCCGACGCCGTCAGGGAGGTCGCCGCGCAGCACCCAGTCGTAACCGATGTTCCACAGGAGCGGCCCCAAGACCGATCCCTGTGGAACACCGCACGACATCTCTCGCCGGTTCCACTCTCCCCGGTGACCGGGGTAGATGACGGCTCCGTCCGTAAGGTAGGCCTCGACTATACGACGGAGGTAGGTCGGCACCCGGTGATACCGGATTGCCTCCCTGATGCAACTCCAGGGCAGGGTGTTAAAGGCATTGGAGATGTCTAAAGACACCCCCAAGACGACCCTGCCCCGGGAAACCGCATCCCCCGTCGTGAGGGCTCTCACGCGCGTGATCGCATCCACCGTCGAGCGCCCCCTGCGGAAGCCAAACTGGCTCTCCGCAAATACTGGCTCTCCGCAAGTAAATCAATATTTAGTAATTGTATCAATAGTTTTCTTATATACTTCTATACTTCTATACTAATATTATAAAGAGGAAACCTTTGTATTTTTGTATGTTTGTATTGAATAGGCTCAAAAACTACTGGACCGATTTCAAAATTTCTTTTACCATTACTTAGAGGAATTCTTCCGAATCCGTATAGGCTATATTTTATCCCGGAAAATAGATAGGATTTTTCGAGGTAGTGAAAATTGTGGAGTAAGGCGTCGAAAAAACTGCCGTACGTTAACGATTCTCGCGAACGCTGCCTAAATGGTTAGAGATGTATGGTTGACTTCTATAGAAAAGTTGTAGAACTCAATAATATCCTACAAAAACGTCCGCGATAGTATAAACCAAACATTTATATTTTAGCCATTATAACCACTTTTCCATAGAATAAAAGTAATCAAAATTATTAGCCTATGTTTATTGATCATATTATCGTCAAATACTAATCCTTATCCAAATAAACTATTTATTGCGCAAGATTGTTTCTATAGCTATAAATTACTTTTTATTTTATTCCAATCGGACAATCCATCCAAAAGTAAATGTCCACCCGTGCGAAGCCGGGGCAGGTCGCTAGTTATATTTTAATTATAGTGACTTGGCAATGAGCACAAGAAGAAACAAAACGGCATATTTGGAGTTTAAAGTCACAGGTATTTTTTATTATTGTATTGGAGCATGTAGTCGGTAGTGGCCATCATGATCCACACGTAACAAATAATCTGATCACAGGTCTCGTCAGTAACATTTGCACATACGTATAATTCCAGGCAGCAAGCAGCTTTTAATTGGTGCTCATTGCCAAGTCACTATAATTATAATATAAAGAAAACTATTGATACAATTACTAAATATTGATTTATAACTACAAAATAATTTGAATAGGACTTGGCTTCTATGAGATCTCAAAACTTTTTACGATGGAAAGACTGCATCGAGAGACTTGGCATTTTTTTACATTTAATGTTTTTGGTGGGATCTCATTTATTTTTTGTAACTATTTGCCTAAATAACTGTTTCAATACAAAAATAAATCTACTATCTAATCCGGCTAACTTAAGTTCTCCGAATATAGCTACAATATTTTTTTAGTTTCGAAATGGTTTTTCATAGGTAGATGGCGCTATCAAATGAAAATTATCGAATTATTTTAAAGTACTACTTATACTGCGCTCGGTAACGAAACCATAGCGCGATTCAGACAGGTACAACGCCATCTATCGAGCGCGCATACAATCGAAATTTATCGCAATACAATGGAGTTTTAGCTTTATTAATTTAATGAATTATGAACTTTATGTATTAATTAATTATAGTCTATGTATTACATTTATATTATTCTTTTCTATTCTATGTATTTATTCATCCAATTGAATACTTAAACAACGAACAAAGTTAACAATGCAGTCAAAATCCATACATAATGTTCTTGCCAAACCGCAAATATAAAATTGTTTTCTATGGTATATTATTTTTTAATGTTTTTATAATTTTTCCTTTATATGTGGCTAATGACCTATCTTGGTGCAAAATTTGAAGTTTCTAAGTCTGCTAGAAGTACCTTAGATTTTTGATGATCGGTCAGTGAGTCAGTGAGTGACAAAATGGTGTAACTTTGATCGACCGTAACTCCTAAACTATTAATTCAATTGGCATGTAATTTCGAACTTAAGCTTGTTCTAATGCCTACTATTATTCACCGAAAACCTAAACTCCTAGCTTTGTCCACGTCGAAGATATAGGGGGGGCGAAACAGCCACGAATCGCATCGAGAAAAGATGGTACGGCCGTGCCCGTTTTGCTCGAGACTTGGCTGGGGCACTGCCGTGCCCCAGATAAAAAAACGACGGGTTGCACTCTGGGAGTGCCGGCAGAAGTGAAAACTTGAATAGTAATTGTTGGAAATATCTTGTGAACAGATTTTAGTAAAACTCGCAAAAATGGTTGACTTTTTATTTCAATAATTTTCCAATGTGACGTACATCTTTTATAAACAATGTTACCTAGCAACGAATGTATCCAGCATATAAACTTCTTTAAAAGTAATAAAGTCACACGAACATTCACGCAAGCGCCCTGCGCCGTCCTACGCTTTTTCGGTCAGGGTCACGTGTCCTGACGCGAGTTTAAGATTTTATACCCATTACAGAAAAGTGCTCAACGCCGCTAAAGAAGTTTTCACTTCAAAAAAAACGACGGGTTGCACTCTGGGAGTGCCGGCAGAAGTGAAAACTTGAATAGTAATTGTTGGAAATATCTTGTGAACAGATTTTAGTAAAACTCGCAAAAATGGTTGACTTTTTATTTCAATAATTTTCCAATGTGACGTACATCTTTTATAAACAATGTTACCTAGCAACGAATGTATCCAGCATACAAACTTCTTTAAAATTAATACTTTATTAATTTACACACACACGAACATTCACGCAAGCGCCCTGCGCCGTCCTACGCTTTTTCGGTCAGGGTCACGTGTCCTGACGCGAGTTTAAGATTTTATACCCATTACAGAAAAGTGCTCAACGCCGCTAAAGAAGTTTTCACTTCAAAAAACGACGGGTTGCACTCTGGGAGTGCCGGCAGAAGTGAAAACTTGAATAGTAATTGTTGGAAATATCTTGTGAACAGATTTTAGTAAAACTCGCAAAAATGGTTGACTTTTTATTTCAATAATTTTCCAATGTGACGTACAGTAAAAGATGTACATCTTTTATAAACAATGTTACCTAGCAACGAATGTATCCAGCATACAAACTTCTTTAAAAGTAATAAAGTCACACGAACATTCACGCAAGCGCCCTGCGCCGTCCTACGCTTTTTCGATCAGGGTCACGTGTCCTGACGCGAGTTTAAGATTTTATACCCATTACAGAAAAAGTGCTCAACGCCGCTAAAGAAGTTTTCACTTCAAAAAAAACGACGGGTTGCACTCTGGGAGTGCCGGCAGAAGTGAAAACTTGAATAGTAATTGTTGGAAATATCTTGTGAACAGATTTTAGTAAAACTCGCAAAAATGGTTGACTTTTTATTTCAATAATTTTCCAATGTGACGTACATCTTTTATAAACAATGTTACCTAGCAACGAATGTATCCAGCATACAAACTTCATTAAAAGTAATAAAGTCACACGAACATTCACGCAAGCGCCCTGCGCCGTCCTACGCTTTTTCGGTCAGGGTCACGTGTCCTGACGCGAGTGTCCTGACGCGAGTTTAAGATTTTATACCCATTACAGAAAAAGTGCTCAACGCCGCTAAAGAAGTTTTCATTTCAAAAATTATAGTTTATAAAAACTAAAAAAACACGCTTTAATAGCAATCGAACTAAAAAGTAGAAAATAATTTTTAAGTATAAGAGAGTTTGTGTTACTGCAATATAAAATCCAACAATCAATTATCATAATTAACTTAGAATAAGATTAATATAAATATTAAGATATTAACAAAAATTCAAATAAAGTGAAAAAGCGTGGGGTGCTCAATGATATTTTTATAATAATTCTGATATTGCAAACAGTAACTAATAAAATGATCATCACATTCGACATCAAGCACCCCACGCTTTTTCACTTTATTTGAATTTTTGACCCTTGACCCCTGTGAAAATTTTCAAGTTAATCAGACTGCTGGAAATAGGTGAAAATGAAGTTAAAAGATTCCGTTACATACATACATAAATACATACATACATACAGGTCAAGCTAATAAAAATCGTGTTAAAAAAAGCGTGTTAAAATAAATACATACAGTCGAATAGAGAACCTCCTCCTTTTTGGAAGTCGGTTAAATATAACCTCTACTTACGATTTGGTGAAAGGCGCAGTTCGATCACGACACGATCACACAAAAAAGTTCCTTGATTTAAGTAAATATTTAATTCAGATTGTATAATAATCAGAATCCGATGCAATTTTTTCTGTAAATAAACAATACAATTGGGAACGAATATTGTTTCTCATGTGACTGCGCCATTATTACTGCGGTTGTCAGTGAGTTTTCCTCGCTTCCGGTAGATGGCGGTCACTAGTACACAGCTGATCGTTAAAAAATATGATTTTTCGCGGTCACGTATATGTGACTGATGCAAAATATAGATAAATAAAAAACTTTGATGCGGATTATATATCATGCTAAAATTTCAGCTCAATCGGTGCAGAACTTTTTGAGTTTTTGAAGCGTACGCAAACAAACATAACATTTATATATATATACTAGCTGTACCCTGCCACCTCCCTGACGGCGTCGGCGTAATATGTTACGCCGACGACACGCTCGTCCTGGCGGAGGGAGAGTCGCACCAGGCGGCGGCCGACCTGGCGACGCAAGCGGTGGCGACAGTCGCTCAAAGAATCCGGCAGTTGGGACTCGACGTGGCGCTGCATAAAACAGAGGCCATGTGCTTTCATGGCCGTCTGAACGCGCCACGTTCAGAGTCCCACATTACGGTGGAGGGGGTTCGCATCGGCGTCGGGAGGACGATGAAGTACCTGGGACTCGTCCTCGACAGCCGGTGGAACTTTAGGGAGCACTTCCTACGTTTGGCCCCAAAGCTGAACCAGGCAGCAGGCGCCCTCAGGCGACTCCTGCCCAATCTCGGCGGGCCAAACGCCTCCTGCCGGAGGCTGTACGCCGGTGTCGTGCGGTCCATGGCCCTCTACGGGGCCCCTGTGTGGGCCCTAAGCATCCGGACGCGACCACTCAAGCTGGTCGCATGCCAGAGGGTCATGGCTATCCGGATGATCCGGGGATACCGCACGATCGCCGGCGAATCAGCCAACCTCCTAGCAGGATTGCTGCCCTGGGATCTGGAGGCGACTGCCCTCCAGCGCGTCTACGAATGGCGCGTGGAGGCGCAGCGCCGGGGCGAATCCCCGCTGCCTCGACAGGTCGAGGCGCGGCGGGAAGAGCTCCGGCGCGATCTCGGGGCAGTATGGAGGGAGCGACTGTCGCAACCGAGGTCCGGGCACGCCGCAATCGCGGCGGTAAGACCCCTCTTTGAGGAGTGGCTGGATAGGCGTCACGGCGTCCTTACCTTCCGCATGACGCAGGTCCTCACCGGACACGGAAGTTTCGGGAGGTTCCTGTGTCTGATAGGGAGGGAAGAAACGCCTGGGTGTCACCACTGCGAGGATCGTCCGGAGGACACGGTGGAGCATACGGTGCAGGACTGCCCCGCTTGGGCAGAGCACCGCCGTGTCCTCACGACGGCGATAGGCGGAGACCTCTCGCGCCCGGCATTGGTCAAGGCCATGCTGCGGGGCGAGACGGAGTGGGAAGCGGTCGCCTCCTTCTGCGAAGCAGTCATGCTCGTGAAGGAGGAGGCGGGCCGCCTGAGGGAGAGGACAGCGTCCTCCCTCTATCCCAGCCGTAGTGGTAGACGCCCAAGGCGTCGGACGTCACAGGACGATCTCCGGCCACCGTAGGCGCGGGCATGCGGGCAGCGAGTAATGGGCGACTCGCTGCCCGACCATGGACCATGCCCGGGTCGACGGCGCGTTGTGTTCCACGCGCGCCTCAAAGAGTGTCAGCAAACTGACGGGGCCTGTAGAGGGCCAGAGCCTGCCGGGGTCGCGGGTCTTACCCATCACCGTAACCCCGGTACGTAAAGGGCTCGTGAAGGACACCGTGGATTTTAGTCAGTACAAGTCTGACAGTCCCTCCCGCCCTGCCCTGGGTGGGAGGACTCATTTGATGATTTTACCACGCAAAAAAAAAAAAAAAAAAGCTGTACCCTGCCCCGCTCCGCTGTGGCACAAAAAAACTTTTTTCAAAAAAAAAAAAAACGACGGGTTGCACTCTGGGAGTGCCGGCAGAAGTGAAAACTTGAATAGTAATTGTTGGAAATATCTTGTGAACAGATTTTAGTAAAACTCGCAAAAATGGTTGACTTTTTATTTCAATAATTTTCCAATGTGACGTACATCTTTTATAAGCAATGTTACCTAGCAACGAATGTATCCAGCATACAAACTTCTTTAAAAGTAATAAAGTCACACGAACATTCACGCAAGCGCCCTGCGCCGTCCTACGCTTTTTCGGTCAGGGTCACGTGTCCTGACGCGAGTTTAAGATTTTATACCCATTACAGAAAAGTGCTCAACGCCGCTAAAGAAGTTTTCACTTCAAAAATAGATAAAAACAATCCTTGATGCGGATTACATATCATGCTAAAGTTTCAGCTCAATCAGTGCAGTACTTTTTGAGTTTTTAAAGCATACACAAACCAACATAACATTTTTATATACATAGATAGAAGATAGAAGATGTAACCTTTGTTTTGTTTCACATTTCTCAACCATTAAATCACAATGTACCACAGGGAAGCGTGGCAGGGTACAGCTTACGACTTACGACGATTTAAATTTCTTTAAAGGTTTTATTTGTTAAAACGATTTTTTAATTTTCTTGTTACAACTTAACAAAATATGGCAAGTTTCGCATTTGACACAGACCTTCCCAACCTATGTGCCTCTCTATATTACAATTACCCACTCTCCAACATAAAATTCTTTGTAGCGAATTAAGGCAATTTTTGCGAACGGAAAATAAAATAATAGGTTTCCCATTAGAGACGCTCTCAAAGACATTCGCTAATAGTCGGAAATAAATTTGACGTTCGCCTGAGCCACTTTGAGCTCGTTCCGAATCATTTAAAGGCGACCGTAGACTGCCATCAAACAAGAAACAAAATCTGTACATTACTCTTTTTTTTTAACACGCTTTTTATTATTAACACGCTTTTATTAGCTTGACCTGTATGTATGTATGTATGTAACGGAATCTTTTAACTTCATTTTGACCCACTTCCAGCAGTCTGATTAACTTGAAAATTTGCACAGGGGTCAAGGGCCGATGACAATACAATAATCTCATAAATTTTATATTAAAATCCTCCTCTAAGGGGGTGAAAAAGGGGTAAAAATGTTTGTATGAAAAATCTTATTCCTTAGGTTTATAAACTTGAAACTTGGTACGAATATGAGTAAAAGTAAATAAAAAAGATCGGAATTATTCGTTTTTAGGGTTCCGTAGTTAACTAGGAACCCTTATAGTTTCGCCATGTCTGTCTGTCTGTCTGTCCGTCCTCGCTTAATCTCTGTGACCGTTAGCACTAGAAAGCTGAAATTTGGTACCAATATGTATATCAATCACGCCGACAAAGTGCAAAAATAAAAATTGGAAAAAAATGTTTTTTTAGGGTAGCCCCCCTATATGTAAAATAGAAAGTGATTTTTTTTTTAATTTCAACCCTAACGTGTGATATATCGTTGGATAGGTATTTAAAAATGAATAGGGGTTTACTAAGATCATTTTTTGATGATGTCAATAGTTTCGGAAATAATCGCTCCTAAAGTCAAAAACAATGTGTCCCCCCCCTCTAACTTTTGAACCATAAGTTTAGAAAATATGAAAAAAATCTGGAAAGTAGAACTTTATAAGGACTTTCTAGGAAAATTATTTTGAACTTGATGGAAAGAACAGTTTTTGTGCAAAAAAAAAAACGACGGGTTGCACTCTGGGAGTGCCGGCAGAAGTGAAAACTTGAATAGTAATTGTTGGAAATATCTTGTGAACAGATTTTAGTAAAACTCGCAAAAATGGTTGACTTTTTATTTCAATAATTTTCCAATGTGACGTACTTCTTTTATAAACAATGTTACCTAGCAACGAATGTATCCAGCATACAAACTTCTTTAAAAGTAATAAAGTCACACGAACATTCACGCAAGCGCCCTGCGCCGTCCTACGCTTTTTCGGTCAGGGTCACGTGTCCTGACGCGAGTTTAAGATTTTATACCCATTACAGAAAAGTGCTCAACGCCGCTAAAGAAGTTTTCACTTCAAAAACAAGAAGGTGGTACAAAATTCCTGGACTAAGTTTGTAGTATAATCAATTATTTAATCATATATACAAGTATTTTTTTTAACTTCGTTTACGTATTTCATTATTTAAGACGGGAAACTACGGAACCCTACACTGAGCGTGGCCTGACACGCTCTTGGCCGGTTTTTTTAAAACTACCCTCCTTTGGTAATCTAGACGATGTTAAAGTTTGTGTGGGAAAATCATAACGCGCTAACCGATAAATTTTAAACTCAGTATATAAAATTAGATAAAAAATAATCAAACACGTGTTTTTGGGGTTTTCGAAAATCACCCTCTAAGTTGGTGAAAAAGGGTGATTAAGTTTTAAGTGAAGGCTGCTTTTTTTTTTTTTTTTGCGTGGTAAAATCATCAAATGAGTCCTCCCACCCAGGGCAGGGCGGGAGGGACTGTCAGACTTGTACTGACTAAAATCCACGGTGTCCTTCACGAGCCCTTTACGTACCGGGGTTACGGTGATGGGTAAGTCCCGCGACCCCGGCAGGCTCTGGCCCTCTACAGGCCCCGTCAATGTGCTGACACTCCTTGAGGCGCGCGTGGAACACAACGCGCCGTCGACCCGGGCATGGTCCATGGTCGGACAGCAAGTCGCCCATTACTCGCTGCCCGCATGCCCGCGCCTACGGTGGCCGGAGATCGTCCTGTGACGTCCGACGCCGTGGGCGTCTACCACTGCGGCTGGGATGGAGGGAGGACGCTGTCCTCTCCCTCAGGCGGCCCGCCTCCTCCTTCACAAGCATGACTGCTTCGCAGAAGGAGGCGACCGCTTCCCACTCCGTCTCGCCCCGCAGCATGGCCTTGACCAATGCCGGGCGCGAGAGGTCTCCGCCTATCGCCGTCGTGAGGACACGGCGGTGCTCTGCCCAAGCGGGGCAGTCCTGCACCGTATGCTCCACCGTGTCCTCCGGACGATCCTCGCAGTGGTGACACCCAGGCGTTTCTTCCCTCCCTATCAGACACAGGAACCTCCCGAAACTTCCGTGTCCGGTGAGGCCCTGCGTCATGCGGAAGGTAAGGACGCCGTGACGCCTATCCAGCCACTCCCCAAAGAGGGGTCTTACCGCCGCGATTGCGGCGTGCCCGGACCTCGGTTGCGACAGTCGCTCCCTCCATACTGCCCTGAGATCGCGCCGGAGCTCTTCCCGCCGCGCCTCGACCTGTCGAGGCAGCGGGGATTCGCCCCGGCGATTTTCTACTTTTTAGTTCGATTGCTATTAAAGCGTGTTTTTTTAGTTTTTTGAAGTGAAAACTTCTTTAGCGGCGTTGAGCACTTTTCTGTAATGGGTATAAAATCTTAAACTCGCGTCAGGACACGTGACCCTGACCGAAAAAGCGTAGGACGGCGCAGGGCGCTTGCGTGAATGTTCGTGTGACTTTATTACTTTTAAAGAAGTTTGTATGCTGGATACATTCGTTGCTAGGTAACATTGTTTATAAAAGATGTACGTCACATTGGAAAATTATTGAAATAAAAAGTCAACCATTTTTGCGAGTTTTACTAAAATCTGTTCACAAGATATTTCCAACAATTACTATTCAAGTTTTCACTTCTGCCGGCACTCCCAGAGTGCAACCCGTCGTTTTTGAAGTGAAAACTTCTTTAGCGGCGTTGAGCACTTTTCTGTAATGGGTATAAAATCTTAAACTCGCGTCAGGACACGTGACCCTGACCGAAAAAGCGTAGGACGGCGCAGGGCGCTTGCGTGAATGTTCGTGTGACTTTATTACTTTTAAAGAACTTTGTATGCTGGATACATTCGTTGCTAGGTAACATTGTTTATAAAAGATGTACGTCACATTGGAAAATTATTGAAATAAAAAGTCAACCATTTTTGCGAGTTTTACTAAAATCTGTTCACAAGATATTTCCAACAATTACTATTCAAGTTTTCACTTCTGCCGGCACTCCCAGAGTGCAACCCGTCGTTTTTTTTTTTTTTTAAGTTATTAACTTGATGCACGCGGTTCAGGTAATCTGCTTCTTGTAAAATCTTGTAGTAAATCAATTACAATCTGAAAGCCTTACCCTAATAAATAAAATATCGTATGGTCGTATGCCACCTAGCCAATAAAGATTGTGTGAAACAACCGCAGGTGCGGGGTTTTTATATTTAACTTATTGAAGTGAAAACTTCTTTAGCGGCGTTGAGCACTTTTTCTGTAATGGGTATAAAATCTTAAACTCGCGTCAGGACACTCGCGTCAGGACACGTGACCCTGATCGAAAAAGCGTAGGACGGATAAACTCGCGTCAGGACACGTGACCCTGATCGAAAAAGCGTAGGACAGATGGAGAGTAGACAGCTATCCCCTCTCTACGGCGCGGCGAAAATGTATGCCTGGGCCTACTGTTTCGTTTAGGCGGCGCAGGGCGCTTGCGCGAATGTTCGTCTATGTTACAGCGTGCCACGAATCGAGGTCGAGGTCGAGGTCGAGGTCGAGGTCGACCTCGACCGTGTACGATAGCGCAATAAATGAATATTGTATTCTACCACATAAATGATAGTACTTTTATACTGATAAAGCAATTGGTGCAAAATTATTCCCTAACCATTCCAAAATATCAAACATGCTCAACGTTAATAATCAAGTTTTCACTTCTGCCGGCACTCCCAGAGTGCAACCCGTCGTTTTTTTTTTTGTGGATGGCATATCGCAGGTAAACCTAGAAGAGGTTGTGGGCTGCTTAACCGGACTTTTCTGTGGATGCCTTAAATTTCTCTAAGGCCTCCAGCCAGGGGCTTAAAACTAAAAAAATACAAACTAAGTGACCACACGCTAAGGGCACCCCCTGTGGGGTTCGGACCTCGGCTTAGGGCGTCACTGGCAGAGGACAGCAAGGGACAGGCTGGATTACAATGATATCATTATTTAGGGGCTAATTTAAAGCTACGGCTCAGCATCACGGGCTGGCTCTTGCAAGGGTCGGGGAGGGCATTGATTCGGACGTCGCGACGGGCGTCCTCGGCGGCAAGGACGGAATGACGGGATTGATTTGTGCTTGTGTTTCCTAAGCGTACTGGTTTCCCTACTGCTCTCCTGGAGGAGGGTGATGGGGTCATCGGGGGTGACAAGGGTTTGCCTTGGTCGGCGAATTTTACTAATACGCGATGGGTCGTATCGGGCGGCCAATGCGATTAGGGGATTGGGGTGCCTAACAGCAGAGTCAAAGAAACGCTTGGAAAGGCGTTTCATGAACTGAAGTATGGTGGGGATTTTTAGGTCTAAATGGAAACTGTCATTGCGGACATAGTACGGGGCTCCCGTGACTTTCCTAAGAAATTTTTACGAGTTTGAAGGACCTACATCTTATAAAGGAGGCGGGGGTATGCGAAGATGACACCAGCGTATGTCATAATGGGACGGATTACAGCGGTATAGAGGCGAATTTTGCATTTAAGCGATAGTTTGCTTCTTGCTGTAAGCATGAAATGAAGCCTACTTACGGCAAAGGCAGCCCGATCTCGAGCTGCCTTTATATGGGCGCGGAAGGACAGGTGACTGTCGAGGGTCACACCTAAGTATTTGGCTTGCTTCTCCCAAGGGATAGGCTTACCGTACATAGTTATCGGACTAAGGGGGTGGAGGGTAAGTCTTTTGAGCGGTGAAGTAAAGAGGTCCGCCTGACTTTTATCTGGATTAACCTCAATCCTCCATTTCCGAAACCAGGCGCCTAGGACGTTGGCTACGGATTGGAGGGTTTGGGCTATAGCGGTTGGACTGCGACCAGTGTAGTACATAGCCGTGTCGTCCGCGAAGAGAGCGGCGCGGCTCTCAGCGCGCTTTATATAACCACGGAGGCTCAGGCGCGGGGCGTGTACGTATTCTGTACGTTAAAAATGTTCGCCGTGATTCTTGAAATTGACATAACTTTTTTATTTATGAACCGATTGACATGAAATAAACACTAAATGTTAAGTGAAGCTTAGTACAATATATTAGTGAAAATTGTATCTAAATCGAATAAGCCGTTTGTGATATAAGCGTGCATAAACACACAGACAAACAGAAAAAATAATAATAATTACAATTTCGGGTTTGGCATTGATATAATACTATTTTTTTTAATATATTTCCATTGTAAAGACACAACTTTTCTACAATTTTATTATATGTATAGATGTGATTATGATAAATTTCTCAATTCTAGTGACTTATGTTCAGAAATGTAGAATAGAAAACCATAATAAGAAACTAAAACACTTAAGTAAACTTTTATTTATTTATTTATTTAAATCTTCTTGCACATAGAAGTACAAAGGCAGACTTAATGCCTTGGGCATTTTCTTCCAGTCAACCTTGGGGTGATGCAGAGTATCAAACATAGTAGGTGCAAAATACTATATTAAAAAAAGACAATGAGAAAAATAATATATATATATATATAACCAATAAATATTAACTAAACTATAATAGGGAAATAACAACAAAGATGGGAAAAACATTAAAAACAAAAAAAAGCTTTACGAGTCTGCCAGATTCTTAAACAAATGTTCGCGAACTTTCAACTTAAACGTGAACGGACTGGTTGTCATCCTGATATCCTGAGGGAGCGCATTCCAGAGAAAAACTGCTTGGACAAAGAAAGATGACTTTAAGAAACCAGAGCGGTGAGAGGGACATCGTAGAAGACGATTATTGGAGGAACGAAGATTTTTGTTGTGCGCAGAGCATAAATATTGCAAATGAGAGGTAAGATAAGAAGGAGAAGTGGGTTTATGTAATAGAGAAAATAGAGTTGTTAACGCTCTCATCGCTCTGCGTTGTCGGATAGGAAACCATTTTAAAAGTAACCGATGTGCAGACACATGGTCATATTTACGAAGATTAAATACGAATCGAATGCAGTTATTTAGAAGTCGGTCAAGTTTATTGAGATCTGCATTCAGGTCATAGTAACACACATCACCATAGTCAATTAACTTGCTTGCGAATCTTTACATCGCGATTCAGAGATAACAGCTTTCGATACAGCGCCATCTAGTTACGTTGGTCGAAGTAAACTTGATTCATGATGAATCAAGTTAAGAATTAAAACAATGTTTCTATAAAATTTGAATAAATTATTTCTATTTCTAACTCTATTTAATTATTTGATATAATAATCAAAGTTACGAGTGAATTTCAAATGTACTCATTAAGCCTTTTCATTTGATACCCATGTTAACACTGTTAGAAACAGGCAAAGTATCTAGTAAAAGTTATATAATGTATATATAATATATTTCAAACTAGCTTCCGCCCGCGACTCCGTCCGCGCGGATGTCGGTCTTCACGTGGATGGTTTATTTCTCCATTTTGAGTAACTCTGACAATGACATCTTATAAATATCTATTGGACCCAAATACGGCTAAGCCTATAATAATTAAGGAGATTCGCGGTTCTACAGAACAACGTCTATGAATAAAACTGATAAATAAGATTTTTTTTTTCTACGTATTTTTCCAGGATAAAAAGTATCCTTTTTTATGCCCAGGATAATCTTCTATATATATAAAAATGTTATGTTGGTTTATGTATGCTTCAAAAACTCAAAAAGTTCTGCACCGATTGAGCTGAAATTTTAGCATGATATATAATCCGCATCAAGGATGGTTTTTATCTATTTTTTTTTTGAAAAAACAATTTTTATGCCACCGCGAAGCGGGGCAGGGTACAGCTAGTAAGCTATAATTATACCAAGTTTCATCGAAATCGAACTGTTAGTTTTCACGTGATGCCTGCATATACAGACAGACAGACAGACAGACGGACAGACAAAAATTTGTTTAATCTCATATTTGGGTTTGGTATCGATCCAGCAACACCCCCCGCTATTTATTTTTTCAATATTTTCAATGTACAGAATTGACCCTTCTACAGATTTATTATATGTATAGATAGTTGTGCTCATCAAGCTCTTGAATTTGATACGCATGTCGATACTGTGCGAAAACATTTTTGAAGTGAAAACTTTTTAGCGGCGTTGTGCACTTTTTTTGGAATGGGTAAAATATTTTAAACTCGCGTCAGGACACGTGACCTGATCAAAAATTCGTAAGACGGCGCAGGGCGCTTGCGCGAATGTTCGTGTGTGTTTATTGCTATTCAAGTTTTCACTTCTGTCGGTACTCCCAGAGTGCAACCCGTCGTTTTTTTAAACGTTAATGATACTCAAGATGGGATTTCACGAAATTCGACTCCTAAGGGGTTGTTTTTGGAGTTGATGTTTTGCATGGAACGTTGTTGATACAAATTCTGGGTGTTTCAAATTTTGCAGGTGACATATTCTCACTAAGAGAGGATGTTGCGAAATTCGACCCCTAAGGAGTAGTTTTGGAGTTGTTAGAAATCCCAAATTATAAATTGGGGTTATTTTTAGTACGTAGGTGCTGCCTAAGACGGCGAAATCCGATTTGATAGAATTTTTGTTGGATGTTGATTTAGATTCTCCAAAAGTATCAAACACGCAGACGAAGTCTCGGGCGGAGTGCTAGTTATGTCCCAACTAGCAAAAAGTTGCTCTATAAATGTCATTAAAGCCAAAAAAATATGTTTTATAAAGGCCATATTAACACCAATAAGGTTGCATTTGGGCACAAATTATAAGGATTTAAACCTTGTAGAGATTTTATAGTTACCATATAATAAGCTAATCCCCCTTAAACTCGTCATGTAAAGGAATATTGTATGGCTGATTAACTATAAATAGGTAAGACATTTGCTTTTAAGTAACAAATTACCCTTATAACGACAAATAAAATACGGCTATAAGGGCAATTTTTCGTATTGTAGCAAATGCAATACGAATATGAGAAGTTCATGATTTATTCAGGCGTCATTTGCCTCTATTCTTGATTTATAAAAGATAAAAATTGTCTGCATAAAGACATTGACCATATCGCTCTTTTTTCGTATATTATACTGGAAGTTTATGTGGAAAAGCAGATTTGTGAAAACTGTGGGTAAGTTTTATGGCAAATTTTTAATGCGCCTCGTTAATTTTATCTTTTTTAAATTTTAAAAGCTATTTTATTTTTGTGAGTTCCTGTTAATTGCTACTCTAAGAAGGATTAGCAAATCTAATGCTTTTATAAATCATTTAAAAGTCATGTACCCTTATTGTGGCAGGCTAGTAAAAATATACTCAACCATATTGAAAATAAAAAATAAGTTAAAAATAACTGAAACCCGACTACGAAAAAATCGCGCACTGAAAAGTATAAAACAAGAACAAGCCGTGGTCGTATGCCACCGAGCCAATGAAGATTGTGTGAAACAACCGCAGGTGGCATACGACCACGGCTATTTTTTTACTAAAATCTGTTCACAAGATATTTCCAACAATTACTATTCAAGTTTTCACTTCTGCCGGCACTCCCAGAGTGCAACCCGTCGTTTTTTCACCGAGCCAATGAAGATTGTGTGAAACAACCGCAGGTGGCATACGACCACGGCTTGTTCTTGTTTTATACTTTTCAGTGCGCGATTTTTTCGTAGTCGGGTTTCAGTTATTTTTTAACTTATTTTTTATTTACACTATTTTGGGGTTTTATTATTTGAAGTAAGTAATTTAATAATAATAATAATAATCTTTATTTGCATGAAATATGGTACAATAGGTCTTAAAGTTAAAAAGTTCTATCTAAGAACTCATTTAGAGTGTAAAATGAATTGTTAAGCAGCCATCTCTTTAGGCGTATTTTGAAATAGTTAAATGGGAGTTCTCTTATTTGTTTTGGTATGCTGTTGTAGACTTTGACAGACATACTATAGCAGTTATTTTGAAAAAGTTTACTTCTGTTTATGTGTTTATTTTATGTTATATGTATAGTTTCTGAGTTGTGAATTTAAGATTTATCATTTGATTCCCATGTTGACACTGTTAAAAACAGAAAATTTGCTAGTAAAAGCTATATAATGTATATATATTTCAAATGTGCTCATCAAGCCCTTTAATTTGATACCCATGTCGATATTGTACGAAAAAATTTTTTTTTTCGGTAACGACTTCTCATCCCCTAGAGGGCGCCATATTGGATTTGGTGACACGTCACCTACCCTATAACCAGCGGACGACTGAGACGCTTCTAACAAGATCTCATTTGTCATGTAATGATAAGTAGTTTAGTAGTTATGAGGGAACAAACAAACATACATACATACATACATACATACAAACAAACATACATACCGGTCAAAATCATAACCCTCCTTTTGGCTTTGCCGTAGTCGGGTAAAAAGAACAGGGTTTTTTATTAAGACTCGACTACAGCCGAAACCGCTAAACGCAGATACTTGAATTTTGGACAACAGTTGCAGTCTACCATGTAGGGGGGCAATAAGACGGGATTTTGCGAAAGTCCTCCTCTAAGGGGGTGAAAAGGGGTGAAAACTGTTGTATGAAAAATCTTATTCCTTGTGTTTATAAATTTGAAACTTAGTACAAATATGAGTATAAGTAAATAAAAAAGATGGACTTTAATAGTTTTTTAAAACTACCCTCCATTGGTAACCTAGACGTTGTTAAAGTTTGTATGGGAAAATCATAACGCGTTAACCGATGAATTTGAAACTCAGTACATAGAAATTAGATCAAAAATAATCAAACACGTGTTTTTGGGTTTTTCGAAAATCACCCCCAAAGTTAATTAAAAGGGATATTCAAGTTTAAAGGAAAGGATCTAAAATCAATATACGTCTAACCTGAATTTTGGACGGTAGTTGCAATTTATTATGTAGGCGAGCACAAAGAAGAGATTTTGCGAAAATCCTCCTATAAGGGGGTGAAAACCTTTGTATGTAAAATCTTATCCCTTGGGTTTATAAACTTGAAACTTGGTACGAATATGAGTATAAGTAAATAAAAAGATGGGCATTATTAGTTTTTTTAAAACTACCCTCCATTGGTAATCTAAACGATGTTTAAGTTTATATGGGAAAATCATAACGTGCGAACCGATGAATTTGAAACTCAGTATATAGAAATTAGATAAAAAATAATCAACATCTATTTTTGGGTTTTTCGAAAATCAATTCTAAATTGACGAAAAGAGGTGATTAAGTTTTAAGGGAAGGATTTTACTGCTTGCTTCGATAAACTCAAAACTTGGCATAAATAGTTTCCCTATCGAATAAAGGATGCGTAATCTATACTTATAATAAATCTGTAGAGAGGCCAATTCTGTACATGAAATATATTTGAAAAATAACTATCAAGGGGTGATTAGGGATCGCTACTGGTGCAAAAAATGCAATCACAAAATTTTTTGTCTGTCTGTCTGTCTGTCTGTCTCTCTGTCTGTCTGTCTGTCTGTATGTTCGTTATAGAAACAAAAACTACTCAACGGATTTTAACGAAATTTGGCACAATTATTCTTCATACTCCTGGGCAGGTTATAGTATACTTATCATTACGCTACGATCAATAGGAGCAGAGCAGTGAAGGGAAATATTGAGAAAACGGGAAGAAGCTACTCCATTTTTTAAACTTCCGTCGCGTGTGCAGCCTTAATGGTTAAAGCTACATAGAAATCATGTACGACGGAAATGTTCTCCTTAAAATTATATAAAAATATTCCTTGACAGCATATGTTTATCTTTTATGGTTGACTCACAATAACACGTGAAACTCCCGATAGCTTAGCAATTCGGAGCTTTCTGATTATATTTGTCTCCTCTTACGTCCTCCTACCCAGGGCAGGGCGGGAGGGTCTGTCAGACTTGACTGACTAAAATCTACGGTGTCCTTCAATAGCCCTTTATGTACCGGGGTCACGGTAATTTGTGAGTCCCGCAACCCCGGCAGACTTTGGCCCTCTACAGGCCCCGTCATTATGCTGACACTCCTTGAGGCGCGCGTGGAACACAACGCGCCGTCGACCCGGGTATGGTCCATGGTCGGACAGTGAGTCGCCCATAACTCGTCGCATGCCCGCGCCTACGGTGGCCGGAGATCGTCTTGCGACGGCCGTCGCCGTGGGCGTCTACCACTGCGGCTGGGGTGGAGGGAGGACGCTGTCCTCTCCCTCACGCGGCCCGCCTCCTCCTTCGCGAGCATGACTGCTTCGCAGAAGGAGGCGACCGCTTCCCACTCCGTCTCGCCCCGCAGCATGGCTTCGACCAGTGCCGGGCGCGAGAGGTCTCCGCCTATCGCCGTCGTGAGGACACGGCGGTGCTCTGCCCAAACGGGGCAGTCCTGCACCGTATGCTCCTCCGGACGATCCTCGCAGTGGTGACACCCAGGAGTTTTTTCCCTCCTTATCAGACACAGGTACCTCCCGAAACTTCCGTGTCCGGTGAGGACCTGCGTCATGCGGTAGGTCAGGACGCCGTGACGCCTATCCAGCCACTCCTCAAAGAGGGGTCTTACCGCCGCGATTGCGGTGTGCCCCTTTTTACTTTTAGTCTTTGAATAGTTTATTTTTAGATTTGTTTTGTTGTTATTTTATGAAATAGGTATTAGAGGTTTTGGTAGTTTTAAATATATTATTAGTTTACAATTTATTTCTTTATAGTTGAAGCAATAGTAGGTACGAATATCAGTTATTTTGGTAGTCTACACTATCTACACTAATATTTTAAAGAGCAAAACTTTGTTTGTTTGTTTGATTGTATTGAATAGGCTCAAAAACTACTTGACCGATTTTAAAAATTCTTTCACCATTCGAAAGCTACACTATCCACGAGTAACATAAGCTATATTTTATTTTGGAGAAAAATAGGGTTCCGTAAGATATTTGGGTTTTTCGGCCATTAGGTGAAAAATCAACCAGAAAAGTTACTTATTTTGCGTACGCTGCCTAAACCATAAAAGATAGAACCATAAAATGTTCTAATTAATTGTTGATCTTATAAATATCTACAAAAAAGTCCGCGACACACTATATCTATCTATTTCGAGTGATTGTGTTGACTGCGTCGTCGATGTTAGTGTCGGTGTCTGTGAATAGACCTGGGAATCATGTTGCTGACCGTGTCTTTCCTGAGTAGGCTTTTTGCAGTGGTAACCGACATTCACGCGGGCGGAGCCGCGGGCGCCCGCTAGTCTATATCTATACTAATATTATAAAGAGGAAACCTTTGTATTTTTGTATGTTTGTATTGAATAGGCTCAAAAACTACTGGACCGATTTCAAAATTTCTTTTACCATTACTTAGAGGGATTCTTCCGAATCCGTATAGGCTATATTTTATCCCGGAAAATAGATAGGATTTTTCGTGGTAGTGAAAATTGTGGAGTAAGGCGTCGAAAAAACTGCCGTACGTTAACGATTCTCGCGAACGCTGCCTAAATGGTTAGAGATGTATGGTTGACTCCTATAGAAAAGTTGTAGAACTCAATAATGCCTACAAATGTCCGCGATAGTATAAACCAAATATTTATATTTTAGCCATTATAACCACTTTTCCAAAAATAAAAGTAATTAAAATTATTAGCCTATGTTTATTGATCATTTTATCGTCAAATACTAATTCTTATCCAAATAAATTATTTATTGAGCAAGATTGTTTCAATAGCTATGAATTACTTTTTATTTTATTCCAATCGGACAATCCATTCAAAAGATATTACGAATTTAAAATTGTGAGAGAGCTTAAAAAATAAATGTCCACCCGTGCGAAGCCGGGGCAGGTAGCTATTATCTATATTTCAATAATCAACCTAGCGGGCGAACATCGGAAAATCAGTTTGTCTACACTAATATTTCGAGTTTGAAGTTAGAAACACGCGCTGACGAAGTCGCGGGCGGAGTGCTAGTTTTATAATAAGACAAGAATGCTTTGGATGTCACAATCAGATTAATTCGAATTTTCTATTGCATTTCATTATCACAAAAGAAAAAATAAAATATTTATTTAATGTAAACGTTTTTTTTTTTAAATTCAAAGGTTTTGTTTCTCCTTTATATATCCCTATCACCTAGGGAGACATTTGTTTC
This sequence comes from Agrotis puta, assembly GCA_943136025.2. NCBI lineage: Eukaryota > Metazoa > Arthropoda > Insecta > Lepidoptera > Noctuidae > Agrotis > Agrotis puta. The sequence goes on along the minus strand of OW964189.2, from coordinate 3,357,593 downwards.
ATTTCGTGTACATTACATAGAATTGGCCAAAATTGATGATTGGAACTTTTGTAAATTGGTAAGGTAAGTGATAACTTTTTGGGTATGTCAGAATGATGTAAAAATTGGATTAATTGGTCCGTTAGTCCATTGTGCCAATAATATCCAGTGCCCATTTCAATTATTTTAATTTTAACTGTGTTACTTTTAAGAAGTGTGCGTGCATCTGTTGGTAATGAATAGGGTACTAATTTATTTACTATTTCAAAAAGTTTATTTAATGCACAATGCGTAATATTATTCTCCACAGCCCAAGTAGGTAGGGTAAGGTAGTTTTTTAGGGTTCCGTACGTCTGAATACAAAAACCGAACCCTTATAGGATCCCTCGTGTGTCTGTCCGTCCGTCGCTTACAGTCAATTATCTCCGAATCTATTAGACCGATTAAGTTGAAATTTGGTACACATATCAATTCCTGTGACCCAAACACAGAGGTGTGACGTGAGCAGATGAAATCTGTATATGGGGGGTCATTTTTGGGGGGGAAGGGGAAAATTAAAAAAAAAAATTCTGAAAACTGCATCGTGTGGCATATCAAATGAAAGGTCTTGTTGAGAAGATCTTAAATGTATTTTTTTGTAATTTTAAAATAAACAGTTTCCAAGTTATTCAAGAAAATAGACGAAAATTGACCATTCCTCGCCCCTTATCTCCGAAACTACTGAACCTAAAATTTTTAAAAAAATACAGAAATTAGTTTTCTCCTTATAGATTATAGGAAAACCTATAAGAAGTCCATGATATTAAAATAACATGGTAAATCACTCAATATTGTGCGTACCAACTTACATTTTTTTTAATACGTCATAAATCGTAAACCGCAATTTATCTTTCAAAGTTACAACCAACTTTTATATAATGTTACTTGCTGCTACGGAACCCTTTAAAGGCGAGTCCGACTCGCACTTGGCCGGTTTTTTTTATGTTTGTTACCGCCTTACGACCGACTGGGTGAACCGAATTTCAAAATTCTTTTTTTTCTTTGAAAGCTGATGCTTCCCGTGTGGTCCCATTGTCACCAAATCAGGATCTGATGATTGGATCTTGGAGAAATCGAGGGCAACCCTCAAATTTTATAGGCCCACCCATCGTTTTTCGTAAATTTTATGAAGTAATTTAAGTACTTGCGTATGGTAATCATCATCTTATGTAGCTGAGCTGATGATGGAAGGTACAACTCCTTAACAGTAGTTTGTTACCGCATTACGACCGACTGGGTGAACCGATTTTCAAGATTATTTTTTTGTTTGAAAGCTGGTGCTTCCCGTTTGGTCCCATTGTCACCAAATCAGGATCTGATGATTGGATCTTGGAGAAATCGAGGGCAACCCTCAAATTTTATAGGCCTATCCATCGTTTTTCGTATATCTTATGAAGTAAGTTAAGTACTGGCGTACGGTAATCATCATCTTATGTAGCTGAGCTGATGATGGAAGGTACAACTTCTTAACAGTAGTTTGTTACCGCATAACGACCGACTGCGTGAACCGATTTTCATGATTCTTTTTGTGTTTGAAAGCTAGTGCTTCCCGTGTGGTCCCATTGTCACCAAATCATGATCTGATGATTGGATCTTGTATAAATCGAGGGCAACCCTCAAATTGTATAGGCCCACGCATCGTTTTTCGTAAATCTTATGAAGTAATATAAGTACTTGCGTATGGTAATCATCGTCTTATGTAGCTGAGCTGATGATGGAAGGTACAACTCCTTAACAGTAAGCAGTAGGCATCGACTGATTCATTGTTCGCATATCTCCGGAACTACACGTCCGATTTAAATAATTCTTTTTTTTTGTGCTAGGTATCGTTCAACTTAGGGAATACTGCAAGTTTCATCAAAACCGGTTCAGTAGTTTTTGAGATAGGGAATTTTATTAGCTTATTGTGTACATGAGGGATGTTATTACCAGTGATACGGATTATATTATATGTAAGAATTTGGGTTGAATATTTAAACTAAAAAGAGTAAAATAAAAAACTTTTTCAAAAAAAATGTAACCGCCTTCAAAAAGAACCACAAAAAAGGGTAAAATAATCTACAAAATAACTTTTATTTCGGAAGTCGGTGGCAAAAAAAAAAACAATGAAATAAAAAATAACAAAGCCATCGACTTACGAAATAAAAGTTATTTTGTAGATTATTTTACCCTTTTTTGTTACAATACCGAGTCACTATTTTAGTTACCGATTCTAAAATGTCATGGCTGACGATAAACTTTTGTAAAAGCAAAGTCAAGCATACATCTATATACACACATCAAAAGTGTCTAGGGATCAAGCATTTTTATGCGGATTTCTTGAGATTGAGATGTGGCTTTGTAATAAATTTATGATTTTATAAATTTATATGGATCCTTTTTGGTGCATTTCATAATTTGAATCAGGAACTGTGAATCAAATTCGAGTAAAAGATGAAAATCAGCTGTCAATATTTTCCCTATAAAAACATACAACGCATTGAAGACATTATTAGTGCTACTGTTTCCCTACTACTGATTAAAACCAACGTTATTATGGAGCGGCGACGTCATTTAAGCAGGGAAGAAATGCTCAGAGCCGTGGGAATGATAGAAGCTGGTTCCCGGCAACGTACTGTGGCTTTAGCTCTGAATACAAGTCAGAGTATTATCAGTCGACTTTGGACACGTTACCGAAGCACTGGTACCGTGGCTGAGCGCCATGGAGGACGGTATCGCTGCACCACACGGAGACAAGACCGATACATTCAAATCTTAACTCGAAGAGCTCCAACAATAACCGCCATGATGTTAGCCGTGAGGCTTCATCACTCTTCAGGGAACTTAATTAGCGACCAAACAGTCAGAAACCGCTTGCATGAAGTGAACCTTCATTCCCGAAGACCGCTACGGGATAGCAATGCACAATCGTAGGATTCGATATCAATGGGCTCTTGAACACAGAAATTGGGCCGAAGAACAATGGCGTTTCGTGTGCTTTTCTGATGAGTCTCGTTTTGGTATGAGACCGGATACAAGACGTATACGACACTGGAGAAGCCCTGGACGCCAACAGCGATTAAAATCCTGCCAGGAAGTCCATCCTTATAGTGGTGGAACCATCATGGTATGGGCGGGTATTTGGATCGGCGGAAGAACTGAGTTGATTTGGATCAGAGGCAACCTCAACGCTCAAATTTATGCTGAGACGATTGTATCAGACGTCATCGTTCCTCTACAAGTGCAAATCGGTCCCTTATTTCAGTTAATGCATGATAATGCACGACCGCACACCGCAAGAGTTGTAAGACAGACTCTCGCCGCAGCTAACATCAATGTCCTGCCCTGGCCTGCTCAGTCGCCAGACTTGAATCCGATTGAGCATGCATGGGATATGCTACAGAGAAGAGCTCTGCCGAATATGGAGGGTATCCAGTCGCAAGAAGACCTTTTTAGGGTTCCGTACCTCAAAAGGAAAAAAACGGAACCCTTATAGGATCACTTTGTTGTCCGTCTGTCCGTCTGTCTGTCCGTCCGTCTGTCAAGACCCTTTTTCTCAGGAACGCGTGGAGGTATGAAGCTGAAATTTATATCAATTACTCAGGTCTACTGTCCCTTGAAGCTGTGAAAAAATCAAACTTCTAAGCCAACGCAATCAAAAGATACAGTCGTTTATGCCGCAAATTTTCGACACTTGCAAGGGAATCAAAACCTACAGGGTGCTTCCCGTGAACTCAGAATCTTGAAATTTGGTACGAAGCAACGTCTTATAGCATAGATAAAGAAAAAATTACGAAAACCATAAATTTTTAGTTACATCACATAATATATATTTTTTAATAATTTTAAACTTACTACCCATTTCCTCATAAACGCGTAGAGGTATTAAATTATTCACATACACACGTAAACCTTGCAGGTTTGTACGGAACCCTCGGTGCGCGAGTCCGACTCGCACTTGGCCGGTTTTTTTGTTGTTGCAACGAACATGGGCGGCCATTCCACAGCGTGATTTGGATGAACTCATTTTGAGTATGCCAAACCGATGTTCTTGTGTTGTTAGTGTTCGCGGTAGAAACACGGATTATTAATTGTTTAAGTTACCCAATAAAATTTTAAAGAAAACTGTTATTTCAGTCTTTTTTTCGAACTTTTGTGTTAGTGGTTCAAATGTCAAAAATCCCTTTATTAGGAAACTAGCGACCCGCCCCGGCTTCGCACGGGTGGACATTTATTTTTTAAGCTCTCTCACAATTATAAATTCGTAATATCTTTTGAATGGATTGTCCGATTGGAATAAAATAAAAAGTAATTTATAGCTATTGAAACAATCTTGCTCAATAAATAGTTTATTTGGATAAGGATTAGTATTTGACGATAATATGATCAATAAACATAGGCTAATAATTATTATTACTTTTATTCTATGGAAAAGTGGTTATAATGGCTAAAATATAAATGTTTGGTTTATACTATCGTGGACTTTTTTGTAGGCATTATTGAGTTCTACAACTTTTCTATAGAAGTCAACCATACATCTCTAACCATTTAGGCAGCGTTCGCGAGAATCGTTAACGTACGGCAGTTTTTTCGACGCCTTACTCCACAATTTTCACTACTTACCACGAAAAATCCGGGATAATTTTCCGGGATAAAATATAGCTATACGGATTCGGAAGAATCCCTCTAAGTAATGGTAAAAGAAATTTTGAAATCGGTCTATTAGTTTTTGAGCCTATTCAATACAAACATACAAAAATACAAAGGTTTCCTCTTTATAATATTAGTATAGAAATGGCAAATTTCTTTATTAATGCAAAGGTGACTTGGTTTATCGTTACTGTGACAAACGAAAACACTTTATTTGATGAATCCTTAAAAAAAAAATTAATTAATATCAATCAGGAGAAAAGTTATTGCAAAAATATATGTTGATCCCTAGACACTTTTGATGTGTGTATATAAAAGGAGAACTGACTGACTGACATATCAACGTACAGCCGAAACTACTGGGGCTAGGAATGTGAAATTTTGCACACGGCTTCCTATTATAATGTAGGGGAGCACTAAGAAGGGGTTTTTGGAAATTTAACCTTTAAGGGGGTGAAAAGGGGGAATTAGGAAAGTACGTTACCCACGCGGACGAAGTCGCGGCCAAAGTGCTAGTATAAGAATAAAGTTCTTGTACCTGTTACATAGAGGAGCAGTCAACACTTTATATACTTATAGAAGCTACGTAGCTTGTCATTTTGCATTAGCTTTTATGCTGCATTCAAATAAACATTATAAGAGAAAAGGTTTTATATTAGCCCTATTAATTTTACAAATAGTATGAGACGAGTACAATGCGACTACAATGCTTAATTATGATATGTCTGAAAAGCCGTATTATATGCTTCTATATGTCCAATGCTTTATAAGAGACATTTACATTGGTTATATAAACGTATCTATACATATAATAAATCTGTAGAAGGGTCAATTCTGTACATTGAAAATTTTGAAAAAATAAATAGCGGGGGGTGTTGCTGGATCGATACCAAACCCAAATATATGATTAAAAAAATTTTTGTCTGTCTGTCTATCTGTCTGTCTGTTTGTGCAGGCATCACGTGAAAACTAACGGTTTGATTTCGATGAAACTTGGTATAATTATTCCTTATTATCCTGGGCATAACATAGGATACTTTTTATCCTGGAAAAATACGTAGAAAAAAAATCTTATTTTTCAGTTTTATTCATAGACGTTGTTCTGTAGAACCGCGAACACACGTTGCATTACCCGCAGTGGATTCAACGCCGTTATATTTATAAGATGTCATTGTCAGAGTTACTCAAAATGGGGAAATAAACCATCCACGCGAAGACCGACATCCGCGCGGACGGAGTCGCGGGCGGAAGCTACTGTAAAATAAGGTGATAAGACCGATATACCATATTAGCCAAAAACACTTAAAACTTGCATTTATAGAGTTGTTAAACTGATGCCGTTATAAAACATGCACAAGAGTTAACACCTTATAAATCATTTGTTATATAGCAATTTTGCTAGTTGGGGTATATATAGGTACAGATAATAAGTGGATTTATTACTTTGACTGTAACATAAATATGATTGCATCAAATTATAAAACCGTTCCTTTTGTCCACAAAAGCAGATAATAGATCTGATCCTGTGCAGGGTGAACGGAACACTACGATTAAATCATTGGCAACGTGACAGTGGCGCCCTCTTGCCGGAAGGAAGGAACCCGCCAAATTAGTGCCGCAGAGTGATCCCACTCTCTGACTTAGAATGGCATTGTTTGTCCCCATTACAAAGCGCTTTGGACATTAATGCCGGAATCAGACATGAAGAAACCAGCCAAGAGCGAGTCGGAGTCGCGCACAAAGAGTTCCATTATCTATACATAATAATAAAATTCAAGTATCTGTGTGTAACATTGAAATAACTGGTTTTTTTCTACATGCATTTATGAATAAACATATGCACATGAATATACATAATATTCATGTATATCCATATGCATAAAAAAATCAATCTTAAAGTACTTACCCTATGTATTAATAATTCAAAAAAAAAAAAAAACGACGGGTTGCACTCTGGGAGTGCCGGCAGAAGTGAAAACTTGAATAGTAATTGTTGGAAATATCTTGTGAACAGATTTTAGTAAAACTCGCAAAAATGGTTGACTTTTTATTTCAATAATTTTCTAATGTGACGTACATCTTTTATAAACAATGTTACCTAGCAACGAATGTATCCAGCATACAAACTTCTTTAAAAGTAATAAAGTCACACGAACATTCACGCAAGCGCCCTGCGCCGTCCTACGCTTTTTCGGTCAGGGTCACGTGTCCTGACGCGAGTTTAAGATTTTATACCCATTACAGAAAAGTGCTCAACGCCGCTAAAGAAGTTTTCACTTCAAAAAACGACGGGTTGCACTCTGGGAGTGCCGGCAGAAGTGAAAACTTGAATAGTAATTGTTGGAAATATCTTGTGAACAGATTTTAGTAAAACTCGTAAAAATGGTTGACTTTTTATTTCAATAATTTTCCAATGTGACGTACATCTTTTATAAACAATGTTACCTAGCAACGAATGTATCCAGCATACAAACTTCTTTAAAAGTAATAAAGTCACACGAACATTCACGCAAGCGCCCTGCGCCGTCCTACGCTTTTTCGGTCAGGGTCACGTGTCCTGACGCGAGTGTCCTGACGCGAGTTTAAGATTTTATACCCATTACAGAAAAGTGCTCAACGCCGCTAAAGAAGTTTTCACTTCAAAAAAAACGACGGGTTGCACTCTGGGAGTGCCGGCAGAAGTGAAAACTTGAATAGTAATAAACACACACGAACATTCGCGCAAGCGCCCTGTGCCGTCTTACGAATTTTCGATCAGGTCACGTGTCCTGAAGCGAGTGTAACATTTTTTACCCATTCCAAAAAAAGTGAACAACGCCGCTAAAGAAGTTTCCACTTCAAAAATTTGTAACACGGATTTTTCTTGTTTTATACTTTTCAGTGTGCATGATTTTGACCGGTATGTATGTTTGTAGGTTCCCTATCCATTTGCATAAAATTTTAAGACCTAATATAACTTAGCATAATTTTATTTGGCATAATTATGTTTTCGCATAATATAATTACGCATAACAGCTTACGCATAATTTTTTCAAGCACAATTTCTCTAACCATAATAATGATTCGGGCACGCCGCAATCGCGGCGGTAAGACCCCTCCTTGAGGAGTGGCTGGATAGGCGTCACGGCGTCCTTACCTACCGCATGACGCAGGTCCTCACCGGACACGGATGTTTCGGGAGGTTCCTGTGTCTGATAAGGAGGGAGGAAACGCCTGGGTGTCACCACTGCGAAGATCGTCCGGAGGACACGGTGGAGCATACGGTGCAGGACTGCCCCGCTTGGGCAGAGCACCGCCGTGTCCTCACGACGGCGATTGGCGGAGACCTCTCGCGCCCGGCATTGGTCGAGGCCATGCTGCGGGGCGAGACGGAGTGGGAAGCGGTCGCCTCTTTCTGCGAAGCAGTCATGCTCGCGAAGGAGGAGGCGAGCCGCGTGAGGGAGAGGACAGCGACCTCCCTCCACCCCAGCCGCAGTGGTGGACGCCCACGGCGTCGGGCGTCGCGAGACGATCTCCGGCCACCGTAGGCGCGGGCATGTGGGCGGCGAGTAATGGGCGACTCGCTGTCCGACCATGGACCATGCCCGGGTCGACGGCGCGTTGTGTTCCACGCGCGCCTCAAGGAGTGTCAGCATAGTGACGGGGCCTGTAGAGGGCCAAAGCCTGCTGGGGTCGCGGGACCAAGGGATTACCGTGACCCTAGTACGTAAAGGGCTAGTGAAGGACACCGTGGATTTTAGTCAGTACAAGTCTGACAGTCCCTGCCGCCCTGCCCTGGGTGGGAGGACTCATTTAATGATTTTACCACGATAAAAAGAAAAACCATAATAATGATTAAGCATAAAGTTCTAAAGCAAAGCATAACTTTTTTAAGCATAATATCCTAAAGCATAAATTTATTTACGCATAATGATATTAAAACAGATTTTTATAGGTATAACAATGAAATAATTATTAATATAATATAACGTATTCAACAATTTTGTGGGTTTTGGTTTTCGCTGTTGGAAGCATGAGGCAATCAAGCATACAGGATGCAAGCAAGCATGCAAACAAGCATCTAAGCAAGCATTCAAGCAAGCATGCAGCAAACAAGCAAGCATGCAATATGCAGCAGGCAGGGTTTCTGTCACGGCTCCGGCACTGCGGGCCTCCGGCGGCCCCATGCGTTCTAATCGTCGCAGACGGCTTTCGCTCACCACCGCAGCTTCGGCTTGTTGGCCGGCTTCGCTGGCCAGCCTCAGCCGCGGCGCCTCGCCACTACGTGCCTACGCGATTTTAAATTACACTCTAGGGGTACGACAAAGAAGACTACGTGGAGTCGGTTTTGCAGCAATTCGGTTCTGTCACTAACTTTTGTTGCACAGCATATACAATTTTTAACCAACAATATTAGGTACTTAATTGTTACAGAAACTGTAGTAAATTGGTTTGATCAAAATTATGTATGGGGCATTACAAGTTCACCACCCAAAGTCTGGAGTACGTATCTACTAGAAGAGAATAAATGTTACTATACTAGCTTGCGCCCGCGACTCCGTCCGCGCGGATATCGGTCTTCGCGTGGATGGTTTATTTCTCTATTTTGAGTAACTCTGACATTGACATCTTATAAATATTTCGGCGCTGAATCCACTGCGGGTAATGCAACGTGTGTTCGCGGTTCTACAGAACAACGTCTATGAATAAAACTGAAAAATTAGATTTTTTTTCTACGTATTTTTCCAGGATAAAAAGTATCCTATGTTATGCCCAGGATAATAAGGAATAATTATATCAAGTTTCATCGAAATCGAACCGTTAGTTTTCACGTGATGCCTGCACAAACAGACAGACAGACAGACAAAAAATTTTTTAATCACATATTTGGGTTTGGTATCGATCCAGCAACACCCCCCGCTATTTATTTTTTCAATATTTTCAATGTACAGAATTGACCCTTCTACAGATTTATTATACACACATCAAAAGTGTCTAGGGATCAACATATATTTTTGCAATAACTTTTCTCCTGATTGATATTAATTAAAAAATGTTTTAAGGATTCTTTAAATAAAGTGTTTTCGTTTGTCACAGTAACGATAAACCAAGTCACCTTTGCATTAATAAAGAAATTTGCCATTTTCCTAATAAAGGGATTTTTGACATTTGAACCACTAACACAAAAGTTCGAAAAAAAGACTGAAATAACAGTTTTCTTTAAAATTTTATTGGGTAACTTAAACAATTAATAATCCGTGTTTCTACCGCGAACACTAACAACACAAGAACATCGGTTTGGCATACTCAAAATGAGTTCATCCAAATCACGCTGTGGAATGGCCGCCCATGTTCGTTGCAACAACAAAAAAAGGTCTTCTTGCGACTGGATACCCTCCATATTCGGCAGAGCTCTTCTCTGTAGCATATCCCATGCATGCTCAATCGGATTCAAGTCTGGCGACTGAGCAGGCCAGGGCAGGACATTGATGTTAGCTGCGGCGAGAGTCTGTCTTACAACTCTTGCGGTGTGCGGTCGTGCATTATCATGCATTAACTGAAATAAGGGACCGATTTGCACTTGTAGAGGAACGATGACGTCTGATACAATCGTCTCAGCATAAATTTGAGCGTTGAGGTTGCCTCTGATCCAAATCAACTCAGTTCTTCCGCCGATCCAAATACCCGCCCATACCATGATGGTTCCACCACTATAAGGATGGACTTCCTGGCAGGATTTTAATCACTGTTGGCGTCCAGGGCTTCTCCAGTGTCGTATACGTCTTGTATCCGGTCTCATACCAAAACGAGACTCATCAGAGTCCATCCTTATAGTGGTGGAACCATCATGGTATGGGCGGGTATTTGGATCGGCGGAAGAACTGAGTTGATTTGGATCAGAGGCAACCTCAACGCTCAAATTTATGCTGAGACGATTGTATCAGACGTCATCGTTCCTCTACAAGTGCAAATCGGTCCCTTATTTCAGTTAATGCATGATAATGCACGACCGCACACCGCAAGAGTTGTAAGACAGACTCTCGCCGCAGCTAACATCAATGTCCTGCCCTGGCCTGCTCAGTCGCCAGACTTGAATCCGATTGAGCATGCATGGGATATGCTACAGAGAAGAGCTCTGCCGAATATGGAGGGTATCCAGTCGCAAGAAGACCTTTTTTTGTTGTTGCAACGAACATGGGCGGCCATTCCACAGCGTGATTTGGATGAACTCATTTTGAGTATGCCAAACCGATGTTCTTGTGTTGTTAGTGTTCGCGGTAGAAACACGGATTATTAATTGTTTAAGTTACCCAATAAAATTTTAAAGAAAACTGTTATTTCAGTCTTTTTTTCGAACTTTTGTGTTAGTGGTTCAAATGTCAAAAATCCCTTTATTAGGAAAATGGCAAATTTCTTTATTAATGCAAAGGTGATTTGGTTTATCGTTACTGTGACAAACGAAAACACTTTATTTAAAGAATCCTTAAAACATTTTTTAATTAATATCAATCAGGAGAAAAGTTATTGCAAAAATATATGTTGATCCCTAGACACTTTTGATGTGTGTATGTATAGATTCACACAGACAATAAAAAAAAACATAGATTATATATAACTTAAAATTATTTAATTCTATTGTACGTGGCGCCATCTATGAGCCAATTGGGACGACACCCAATCTATGGTTGTGTTAGTGACGCTCGACGCTCATAGATGGCGCTGCATTAACAACGTCTATGAATAAAACTGAAAAATATTTATTTTTTTACGTATTTTTCCAGGATAAAAAGTATCCTATGTTATGCCCAGGATAATAAGGAATAATTATACCAAGTTTCATCGAAATCCAACCGTTAGTTTTCACGTGATGCCTGCACAAACAGACAGACAGACAGACAAAAATTTTTTTAATCATATATTTGGGTTTGGTATCGATCCAGCAACACCCCCCGCTATTTATTTTTTCAATATTTTCAATGTACAGAATTGACCCTTCTACAGATTTATTATAGTACTAGCTTTTGCCCGCGACTTCGTTCGCGCACAAACCTTATGCTATTTATCTTTTCCCGTTCCCGTAAGAATTTTGATAAATCCTTTTAATTAATAATTAAATATTCTATTACTACATTGAAATCTGTGATTGATTCATCTATACTTATAATAAATCTGTAGAGAGGCCAATTCTGTACATTAAATATTTAAAAAAAATAACTACCAAGGGGTGATAAGGGATCGCTACTGATGCCAAAAATGCAATCAGTAAAATTTTTGTCTGTCTGTCTGTCTGTCTGTCTGTCTGTCTGTCTGTCTGTCTGTATGTTCGTTATAGAAACAAAAACTACTCGACGGATTTTAACGAAATTTGGCCCAATTATTCTTCATACTCCTGGGCAGGTTATAGTATACTTTTCATTACGCTACGATCAATAGGAGCAGAGCAGTGAAGGGAAATATTGGGAAAACGGGAGAAGTTTCTCCATTTTTTAAGCTTCCGTCGCGTGTGCAGCTTTAATGGTTAAAGCTACATAGAAATCATGTATGACGGAAATATTTTCCTTAAAATTATATAAAAATATTCCTTGACAGCATATATCTATCTTTTATGGTTGACTCACAATAACACGTGAAACTCCCGATAGCTTAGCAATTCGGAGCTTTCTGATTATATTTGTCTACTGTTACGTTTACAACACTCACTCCTCCCTAATTTAAAAAAAAAATAACATTATTACCTATTCAATAAAAAAAGAATCATGTAAATCGGTGTAGAAACACCAAAGTTATACATGAAATACGCTAATCAGTCATCGCGCGTAAATACAGAATCATGCTATAAGGATTATTTTGGAAAAAAGCGCGCGTGCTTCATACAATATTTGGCTGTTGATGCGAATAGATGTTCAGACTGTTCGACCTTATTGACAGACAATAATTGTTATTTACAAACCGTGCTTATCAGCGCGACTTTCAGTCTTTTTTTTTTGGCGTGGTAAAATCATCAAATGATTCCTCCCACCCAGGGCAGGCGGGAGGGACTGTCAGACTTGACTGGCTCAAATCCACGGTGTCCTTCAATAGCCCTTTATGTACCGGGGTCACGGTTATTTGTGAGCTTGGCTTTGGCCCTCTACAGGCCCCGTCATTATGCTGACACTCCTTGAGGCGCGCGTGGAACACAACGCGCCGTCGACCCGGGCATGGTCCATGAGCGGACAGCGAGTCGCCCATTACTCGCCGCCCACATGCCCGCGCCTACGGTGGCCGTAGATAGTCCACCGACGTCGGTGTCCGTGGGCGTTTACCACTGCGGCTGGGGTGGAGGCAGGACGCTGTCCTATCCCTCACGAGGCCCGCCTCCTCCTTCGCGAGCATGACTGCTTCGCAGAAGAAGGCAATCGCTTCCCACTCCGTCTCGCCCTGCAGCATGGCCTCAACCAATGCCGGGCGCGAGAGATCTCCGCCTATCGCCGTCGTGAGGACACGGCGGTGCTCTGCCCAAGCGGGGCAGTCCTGCACCGTATGCTCCACCGTGTCCTCCGGACGATCCTCGCAGTGGTGACACCCAGGAGTATCTTCCCTTCCTATCAGACACAGGTACCTCCCGAAACTTCCGTATCCGGTGAAGACCTGCGTCATGCGGTAGGTCAGGACGCCGCGCCGTGACGCCTATCCAGCCACTCCTCAAAGAGGGGTCTTATCGCCGCGATTGCGGCTGGCCCTTTTTTACTTTTAGTCTTTGAATAGTTTATTGTTTAAATATATTATTAGTTTACATTTTATTTCTTTATAGTTGAAGCAATTGTAGGTACAAATATCAGTTATTTTGGTAGTGTTTAATTATATTAATAGTTTACATTTTATTTCTTTACAGTTGAAGCAATAGTAGGTACGAAATTAGTTATTTTGGTAGTCTACACTAATATTATAAAGAGGAAAACTTTGTTTGTTTGTTTGTAATGAATAGGCTCAAAAACTACTTGACCGATTTTAAAAATTCTTTCACCATTCGAAAGCTACATTATCCACGAGTAACATAGGCCGTATTTTATTTTGGAGAAAAATAGGGTTCCGTAAGATATTTGGGTTTTTCGGCCACAGGGTGTAAAAAATCATCCAGAAAAGTTACTTATTTTGCGTACGCTGCCTAAACTATAAAAGATAGAACCATAAAATGTTCCAATTAATTGTTGATCTTATAAATATCTACAAAAAAGTCCGCGACACACAATATCTATCTATGTCGAGTGTTTGCGATGACTGCGTCGTCGATGTTAATGTCGGTGTCTGTGAATAGACCTGGGAATCATGTTGCTGACCGTGTTTTTCCTGAGTAGGCTTTTTGCAGCGGTAACCGACATTCACGCGGGCGGAGCCGCGGGCGCCCACTAGTAAATAATAAACTTTTTCTTTAGTTGTAAGTAATAAATTAATTCGTGATTTCTAGATTTCCAACAAATGAACTAAGGTGTATCCAGTGGGTGACAGTTTTATTTACCTAATTTGAATGCATTTTTATTACATAATACTTTTACTATATGAACTCATGAGTGAATCGCATTTTTAGGCATTATGATTTATGCCTGGTGTAAGGTAATTTCATATCTGATTAATTTATTCTACATTGTTTCTGGTATATTAGACGACGCACTGTCTCGAATTATATTTGTCTCTACCTACCTTTTAATATTAGTCGTTGCATAGGCACAAATTACGGCTACAATGTCTGTACACGCGGTTTGTACCTTCTGCCTAGTTAATTTGTTTGTCTATGATGCCAACGTGCAGTGATTGGTGGCTCGAATAATGTTTGTTTACATTCAAGCGCAATTGACAACATCTAGCTGTCACTTTTTTTCTTATTGCTTTTATCAAGCTATCCTTTTTACTTGTAGTGAAATGTAATGTGTGAATAAAAAGTGAGTATGTGTGCTGCTTCTCGGCGCGGAACACTTTTTTCTGTTGAATTGTAAGCGTATAACATATCTATTGCTTATAATATCATTGGCTTTAACCATTAAGGCTGCACACGCGACGGAAGCTTAAAAAATGGAGTAACTTCTCCCGTTTTCCCAATATTTCCCTTCACTGCTCTGCTCCTATGGGTCGTAGCGTAATGAAAAGTATACTATAACCTGACCAGGAGTATGAAGAATAATTGTGCCAAATTTCGTTAAAATCCGTCGAGTAGTTTTTGTTTCTATAACGAACATACAGACAGACAGACAGACAGACAGACAGACAGACAAAAATTTTACTGACTGCATTTTTGGCATCAGTAGCGATCCCTAATCACCCCTTGATAGTTATTTCTTAAATATATTTCATGTACAGAATTGGCCTCTCTACAGATTTATTATAAGTATATAGATAGATAGATAGATATAGAAGATATGTATAGCTGATATTACCATGCTAATAGTCATTAGGCCTACTAACGCTATGCGAATCAAATTTATGCCAAAACAAATTAGTCTTTAAGATGATTATGCCAACATAAAATGTATCCCACCAAAAACATTCAATGTAAAAAAATGCCAAGTCTCTCGATGCAGTCTTTCCATCGTAAAAAGTTTTGAGATCTCATAGAAGCCAAGTCCTATTCAAATTATTTTGTAGTTATAAATCAACATTTAGTAATTGCATCAATAGTTTTCTTTATATTATAATTATAGTGACTTGGCAATGAGCACCAATTTATGTCCTGCGCAGTTTACTAGTCTTGGATGAGACTGACTGCCGTTGCCGAAATTCGGTTGGGACGACACGGATAAACCAAAAGAAAATTAATTTTGTGATATTAATGTTTACGCATGCGGTGTGTGACTTTCAACTCCAAATATGCCGTTTTGTTTCTTCTTGTGCTCATTGCCAAGTCACTATAATTATAATATAAAGAAAACTATTGATACAATTACTAAATGTTGATTTATAACTACAAAATAATTTGAATAGGACTTGGCTTCTATGAGATCTCAAAACTTTTTACGATGGAAAGACTGCATCGAGAGACTTGGCATTTTTTTACATTGAATGTTTTTGGTGGGATCTCATTTATTTTTTGTAAGTGTATTTCTTTCTTTTTTTTTTAGGTGACCTCATAATTTCTTGGACTTCAGTTACTGCTTTGCTTAGAACCCATTCTCTATCTCTATCTCTTTTGTTTCTTTTCAACGAGCTAAATAAACATAAATCTACTAACTTACAAACTAAATATAACTAAACTAAATAACACGTAAACAACTAGATATTGTAACTATGTCTATGTTATATTAATAAACTATTTGCCTAAATAACTGTTTCAGTAACAATAATAAATCTACTATCTAATCCGGCTAACTTAAGTTCTCCGAATATAGCTACAATATTTTTTTAGTTTCGAAATGGTTTTTCATAGGTAGATGGCGCTATCAAATGAAAATTATCGAATAATTTTAAAGTACTACTTATACTGCGCTCGGTAACGAAACCAGGTACAACGCCATCTATCGAGCGCGCATACAATCGAAATTTATCGCAATACAATGGAGTTTTAGCTTTATTAATTTAATGAATTATGAACTTTATGTATTAATTATAGTCTATGTATTACATTTATATTATTCATTTCTATTCTATGTATTTATTCATCCAATTGAATACTTAAACAACGAACAAAGTTAACAATGCAGTCAAAATCCATACATAATGTTCTTGCCAAACCGCAAATATAAAATTGTTTTCTATGGTATATTATTTTTTAATGTTTTTATAATTTTTCCTTTATATGTGGCTAATGACCTATCTTGGTGCAAAATTTGAAGTTTCTAAGTCTGCTAGAAGTACCTTAGATTTTTGATGATCGGTCAGTGAGTCAGTGAGTGACAAAATGGTGTAACTTTGATCGACCGTAACTCCTAAACTATTAATTCAATTGGCATGTAATTTCGAACTTAAGCTCGTTCTAATGCCTACTATTATTCACCGAAAACCTAAACTCCTAGCTTTGTCCACGTCGAAGATATAGGGGGGGCGAAACAGCCGCGAATCGCATCGAGAAAAGATGGTACGGCCGTGCCCGTTTTGCTCGAGACTTGGCTGGGGCACTGCCGTGCCCCCAGATGCCTAAAAAAAATATGCCGAAGCATATTAGGACAAAGAACATTATGCGAAAAGAAGGGATCCCATGTTTGTATGTATGTTTGTTTGTTCCCTCATAACTTCTAAATTACTTATCATTACAAGACAAATGAGGTGTCGTTAGAAGCGTCTCAGTTGTCCGCTGTTTATAAGGTAGATGCCGTGTCACCAAATTCAATTTAGCGCCCTCTAGGGGATGTAAAGTCGTAACCGAAAGGTTTTGATGATTTTACCACGTTTAAAAAAAATATCTTTCGACTGGGACTGTAGCACCATAATCTTTTAGTATTTAATTATGTTTTTTTATGTCTTTGACAATTCAAAAGTGCCTGTAACAGGTCTACTTCAATTAAATGCTTTGTTTTGATTTGAATATTTGGGAAGTATGTACCCTTTCCAACAATAAAATAATTTTTCAAATCGGTCGGTGATGGAGATATGCGCGAAAAAACAAAAAAAAAAGACGGGTTGCACTCTGGGAGTGCCGGCAGAAGTGAAAACTTGAATAGTAATTGTTGTAAATATCTTCTAGTAAAACTCGCAAAAATGGTTGACTTTTTATTTCAATAATTTTCCAATGTGACGTACATCTTTTATAAACAATGTTACCTAGCAACGAACATTCACGCAAGCGCCCTGCGCCGTCCTACGCTTTTTCGGTCAGGGTCACGTGTCCTGACGCGAGTTTAAGATTTTATACCCATTACAGAAAAGTGCTCAACGCCGCTAAAGAAGTTTTCACTTCAAAAACGACGGGTTGCACTCTGGGAGTGCCGGCAGAAGTGAAAACTTGAATAGTAATTGTTGGAAATATCTTGTGAACAGATTTTAGTAAAACTCGCAAAAATGTTGACTTTTTATTTCAATAATTTTCCAATGTGACGTACATCTTTTATAAACAATGTTACCTAGCAACGAATGTCACACGAACATTCACGCAAGCGCCCTGCGCCGTCCTACGCTTTTTTGGTCAGGGTCACGTGTCCTGACGCGAGTTTAAGATTTTATACCCATTACAGAAAAAGTGCTCAACGCCGCTAAAGAAGTTTTCACTTCAATAAATAAACATCCGAATTGACAACCTCCTTATTTTTGAAGTCGGTCAAAAATACGCTATCCTCGCGGGCATAGTCCCGGGTGGAGTGCTCATTATATTTTTTTTTACCAACTATTTGCTGTAAATCAAAATCATAACGTGCAGCACATTGTCAGTGAACGGACCATTTTTCTTGAATCACTGCGTGATACTCATAAAACTAATCCATTCATCGCCGCTAACTCATTACATCCGCCAATCACAATGCAGAGGCGGAGCTTAAGAGTGAGATAGCTATTCCCCTATCGCACGGCGTGTGAAACAGGCGAATAGCTTTAGCAACTTTGCGTCTGGAAGGGCGTCGAGACTGGAAGGGCTGGAAGAGCTTTTCACATAGTCGTTAGTCAAAGTTTGAATTTTGAGTCAAAAACTCGTGGGCGCATTTCATGGCTTAATTATTTACGCGGCCAACTCAAAAATTAATAAGTGACCGAAAGTGGATAATTAGTGTTTGTTATTGAATAAAACAATTTGTTATTTTGTTTCGATTATTTTGTCAAATTTTCAAAGACGGAATAAAATTTGAATGTTTGGATAAACGAGTGTAAAGTGTGGTGTGGTCGCTATGTCGGAAGCTAGTCGGCGCGGAACAGCGTACACAATAGATAACATACTTGGACACACTGACAGACAACCGGGTAGGTCATATATATACTATACTATTGTATGTATACAGAGTGTTTCTTTTAAAGTAGCCAAAAGGAAGAAATCCATATCCACAAGAGAGACGGGAAAACTTTCTTAGGAACCTTTACTTATTTTTTAATGTTGTTAATTTTGGCGTTTTTAATTTTTTGGGCAAGTGTGAGTTGTCCGCAAAAATGAGTGAAATTGGACAAATTTTTTTAATGCGGATCGACTCTTTTTCATGTAAGGATCATTTCATTGTAATGGAAGAAAACAATCGGGAAGGCGGAAGTTAGTCAAAAATAGCAAAATATTTTTTCATACAAATTGAATGGACGAAGAAATTAGGTACCAATTTTGAAGTGAAAACTTCTTTAGCGGCGTTGTTCACTTTTTTGGAATGGGTAAAAAATGTTAAACTCGCGTCAGGACACGTGACCTGATCGAAGTTTCTTAAGACGAATCAGGGCGCTTGCGCGTATATTCGTGTGTGTTTATTACTATTGAAGTTTTCACTTCTGCCGGCACCCCCAGAGTGCAACCCGTCGTTTTTTTATCTATTTTTTGCATCAGTCACATATCCGCGACCGCGAAAAAACAGTTTTTTTGTGCCACAGCGAAACGTGGCAGGGTACAGCTAGTCTATCTATACATATAATAAATCTGTAGAAGGGTCAATTCTGTACATTGAAAATATTGAAAAAATAAATAGCGGGGGGTGTTGCTGGATCGATACCAAACCCAAATATATGATTAAAAATTTTTTTGTCTGTCTGTCTGTCTGTCTGTCTGTTTGCAGGCATCACGTGAAAACTAACGGTTCGAATTCGATGAAACTTGGTATAATTATTCCTTATTATCCTGGGCATAACATAGGATACTTTTTATCCTGGAAAAATACGAAGAAAAAAAATCTTATTTTTCAGTTTTATTCATAGACGTTGTTCTGCAATATTATTTCGTAGCAATATTCATTTCGTAGTCGGGTTTTAGTTTCCTTCATTATGCCTTTATTATTCAAATACTTAAGATTTTTTTGTTTTATACTTTGTGCTAATACTATTAAATTAAAATACATGAAAAGTACGTAAAGTACATAAAGACGGGTTTTAGTTGTTTTTAACTTAGTTTATACTAGCGACCCGCCCCGGCTTCGCACGGGTGGACATTTATTTTTTAAGCTCTCTCACAATTTTAAATTCGTAATATCTTTTGAATGGATTGTCCGATTGGAATAAAATAAAAAGTAATTTATAGCTATTGAAACAATCTTGCTCAATAAATAGTTTATTTGGATAAGGATTTATATTTGACGATAATGTAATCAATAAACGTAGACTAATAATTTTAATTACTTTTATCTACTATCATGCTATTAATCCTCTATAAAAGAACCTATAACAATTAGCTTATTGCCAACATTAAAACACTCAATGATATAATGATCATTATATCATCCAAACGCGTGTTATAATGAATTTCAAAAAAAGAACATTCTCATGCAATGACATTTTCACTACCAGATCGCTAAAATTTTGAAAAAAGAACAACTCGTCTTATCGTGTTATATCCCGCCATTTTTTCACTCGAATATGGTATGCGAATATGGTATGTTATGAGAATCTTTTATAGAGGATTCACAGCATGATTGTAGATAAAGTCTTGTATGCAACCGTTATAATTAGGTATTAAAACACTCATGTGATACTATTATCACACTCGGCTACGCCTCGTGTGATAAACCCACATTCGTGTTTTAATACCCCTGATTATACAACAGTTGCATAAATAACTATTATTCTATGGAAAAGTGGTTATAATGGTTAAAATATAAATGTTTGGTTTATACTATCGCTGACTTTTTTGTAGGCATTATTGAGTTCTACAACATTTCTATAGAAGTCAACCATACATCTCTAACCATTTAGGCAGCGTTCGCGAGAATCGTTAACGTACGGCAGTTTTTTCGACGCCTTACTCCACAATTTTCACTACCACGAAAAATCCTATCTATTTTCCGGGATAAAATATAGCCTATACGGATTCGGAAGAATCCCTCTAAGTAATGGTAAAAGAAATTTTGAAATCGTTCCAGTAGTTTTTGAGCCTATTCAATACAAACATACAAAAATACAAAGGTTTCCTCTTTATAATATTAGTATAGAAGTATAGATATAGAAGTATAGATGTATAGTTTTTGAGTTGTGCAGATTTATCATTTGATACCCATGTTACACTGTTAGAAACAGCAAATTAGCTAGTAAAATCTATACTTACTAATAATAATAGGGGAATTTTTAACTGCACCTCTATTTAGAAATTTAAGCAAACAAAATATCTCCACTAATAACCTACTGCATATCAAATAAATTACTGTACTACAAATTAACTACTTGATTACCTAAACATGTTGTACTAAAAAATGTTTAAAATTCATCGAAATCTGATGGCTTTTTTTATCTAATTTACAGCAAAAATCTAGCTGAAACCACAGATATACGCATTTTGAAACAATATTACTCACCGTAAAACAAAAATACTGATTTGCACACAAATTATTCAATACTAGCGGGCGCCCGCGGCTCCGCCCGCGTGAATGTCGGTTACCACTGCAAAAAGCCTACTCAGGAAAGACACGGTCAGCAACATGATTCCCAGGTCTATTCACAGACACCGACACTAACATCGACGACGCAGTCAGCACAATCACTCGAAATAGATAGATATAGTGTGTCGCGGACTTTTTTGTAGATATTTATAAGATCAACAATTAATTAGAACATTTTATGGTTCTATCTTTTATGGTTTAGCCAGCGTACGCAAAATAAGTAACTTTTCTGGTTGATTTTTACACCTAATGGCCGAAAAACCCAAATATCTTACGGAACCCTATTTTTCTCCAAAATAAAATATAGCTTATGTTACTCGTGGATAATGTAGCTTTCGAATGGTGAAAGAATTTTTAAAATCGGTCAAGTAGTTTTTGAGCCTATTCAATACAATCAAACAGACAAACAAAGTTTTCCTCTTTATAATATTAGTGTAGATAGTGTAGACTACCAAAATAACTGATATTCGTACCTACTATTGCTTCAACTATAAAGAAATAAAATGTAAACTAATAATATATTTAAACACTACCAAAACCTCTAATACCTATTTCATAAAATAACAACAAAGCAAATCTAAAAATAAACTATTCAAAGACTAAAAGTAAAAAGGGGCACACCGCAATCGCGGCGGTAACACCCCTCTTTGAGGAGTGGCTGCATAGGCGTCACGGCGTCCTGACCTACCACATGACGCAGGTCCTCACCGGACACGGAAGTTTCGGGAGGTACCTGTGTCTGATAAGGAGGGAAAAAACTCCTGGGTGTCACCACTGCGAGGATCTTCCGGAGGAGCATACGGTGCAGGACTGCCCCGTTTGGGCAGAGCAACGCCGTGTCCTCAACGACGGCGATAGGCGGAGACCTCTCGCGCCCGGCACTGGTCGAAGCCATGCTGCGGGGCGAGACGGAGTGGGAAGCGGTCGCCTCCTTCTGCGAAGCAGTCATGCTCGCGAAGGAGGAGGCGGGCCGCGTGAGGGAGAGGACAGCGTCCTCCCTCCACCCCAGCCGCAGTGGTAGACGCCCACGGCGACGGCCGTCGCAAGACGATCTCCGGCCACCGTAGGCGCGGGCATGCGACGAGTTATGGGCGACTCGCTGTCCAACCATGGACCATACCCGGGTCGACGGCGCGTTGTGTTCCACGCGCGCCTCAAGGAGTGTCGGCATAATGACGGGGCCTGTAGAGGGCCAAAGTCTGCCGGGGTTGCGGGACTCACAAATTACACCGGACACCGTAGATTTTAGTCAGTCAAGTCTGACAGACCCTCCCGCCCTGCCCTGGGTAGGAGGACGTAAGAGGAGACAAATATAATCAGAAAGCTCCGAATTGCTAAGCTATCGGGAGTTTCACGTGTTATTGTGAGTCAACCATAAAAGATAGACATATGCTGTCAAGGAATATTTATAAATAATTTTAAGGAGAACATTTCCGTCATACATGATTTCTATGTAGCTTTAACCATTAAGGCTGCACACGCGACGGAAGTTTAAAAAATGGAGTAGCTTCTTCCCGTTTTTTCAATATTTCCTTTCACTGCTCTGCTCCTATTGATCGTCGCGTAATGAAAAGTATACTATAACCTGCCCAGGAGTATGAAGAATATTTGTGCCAAATTTCGTTAAAATCCGTTGAGTAGTTTTTGTTTCTATAACGAACATACAGACAGACAGACAGACAGAGAGACAGACAGACAGACAAAAAATTTTCTGATTGCATTTTTTGCACCAGTAGCGATCCCTAATCACCCCTTGATAGTTATTTTTCAAATATATTTCATGTACAGAATTGGCCTCTCTACAGATTTATTATAAGTATAGATTACAACGGACCCAGTCGCATATTAACCAGTAAGTACACGCTGGCACCCCGACTCGGACAATTTAGGTTAGAAGAGGATGGCGGGGTCTGAAAGACCCCGCCATCCTCTTCGTGGTTATTTTTTTTTAAACCACCCAGAAGTAGGAGCCCCGCGAAGCGGGGCTCCGTCGACATGCTGGGAAGCGTGGACGCCCCGCGAAAGCAAGACCCTCTTTAATAGTTCAATAAATTACTGGTATGTGGTAATTAATAAATAATAAGACGACTGTGACTAATAAAATGCTGTTAATAGGTGATGGATTCCAAAAAAAATGATTCGATATTTTGTTGCACTCGAAGAATTATTAGATTTACTTTTAGTTAACAGATAGTCATTCAGTAAAACAGTTAAGCTTTAAAGATCTAACAGTAAAGTATAATTTATTCATTTGATGAGCAAATTTAGTGTGCGATTCAGTATTTTTGGTGGTAATTTCGAATATTTTGATTGAAAAAAGGGAATTTACAGTTAAAGTATTAAATACCACCCATAATAATATTATAAAGAGGAAACCTTTGTATTTTTGTATGTTTGTATTGAATAGGCTCAAAAACTACTGGATCGATTTCAAAATTTCTTTTACCTTTACTTAGAGGGAATCTTCCGAATCCGTATAGGCTATATTTTATCCCGAAAAATAGATAAGATTTTTCGTGGTAGTGAAAAATGTGGAGTAAGGCGTCGAAAAAACTGCCGTACGTTAACGATTCTCGCGAACGCTGCCTAAATGGTTAGAGATGTATGGTTGACTTCTAAAGAAAAGTTGTAGAACTCAATAATGCCTACAAAAAGTCCGCGATAGTATAAACCAAACATTTATATTTTAGCCATTATAACCACTTTTCCATAGAATAAAAGTAATTAAAATTATTAGCCTATGTTTATTGATCATATTATCGTCAAATACTAATCCTTATCCAAATATCCTATTTATTGAGTAAGATTGTTTCAATAGCTATAAATTACTTTTTATTTTATTCCAATCGGACAATCCATTCAAAAGATATTACGAATTTAAAATGGTGAGAGAGCTAAAAAAATAAATGTCCACCCGTGCGAAGCCGGGGCGGGTCGCTAGTCTTATATAATTTGTATATATTTCAAATGTGCTCATCAAGCCCTTTAATTTGATATCCATGTCGATACTGTCTGAATTTCTTTTTTCGGTTATGAATTTACATCCACGTCACCTACCCTATAACCAGCGGACAACTGAGTCGCTTCTAACGACACCTCATTTGTCATGTGATGTATGATAAGTAGTTTAGAAGTTATGAGGGAACAAACAAACAAACATACAAACAAACATGCATACAAACAT
Source organism: Agrotis puta (assembly GCA_943136025.2). Classification (NCBI taxonomy): domain Eukaryota; kingdom Metazoa; phylum Arthropoda; class Insecta; order Lepidoptera; family Noctuidae; genus Agrotis; species Agrotis puta. The sequence goes on along the minus strand of OW964189.2, from coordinate 3,333,332 downwards.
ACATACAATCATACATACGGGTCAAAATATAACTCTCCTTTTGGCTTTTCCGTTCCGTTTCCGATTTTGTTAACTCGGTACTATTTATGACCGAAATCACAAATGAGGTTCTTTATAATGAAGTTGAATTATCACTATAAACGACCGTTTTACAAGTAGGTAATAACGTATTAAACATCTTTTATAATCACTCCTCTAAATAAATCGCTTTGTGTTCAGCTGATGTTTCAATTCAATTGTATCAAAGCTCTTATAAAAATAGAATAAGTATAAATAAATAGTGAACAAAGAACGACGTTAAGTGTTTAACAATACGTATATTTTGTTAAATCCTGCTTGTTCAACGAGGGTTATGCGTAACGACAAGAGATTTTCAACTTTGGAACAATGGAATATGGTGGAATTTTAAGATGGTCGTATTTAGTGAGTTGAAAGTGCACATAGGGCGATGGAGCTTACGTTGCGCTGGCAGTGAACAGGAGCGCCGGATTACCAGATCGATGTCAATCAAAATGTAAGCGGTGGGAACGAGCGATTAAGGAAACTTCAAACATCTGTACAATTTGTTTGACTCGCCGATGAGAACATACATTACAACGAATCAGATAAAACGTTATTAATTTATTTAGATGCTAGTTTTTCGCCCGCGACTTCACCCGCGACTTCCGCACGTGGTTTTCAAACTTTGCCCTTGTGAATTTATACTCCCGGCCACCCTCTTTATGGGATACTTTTGGATAATGTAAATCAATATACAACAAAAAACCCGACTACGAAAAAATCGCGAATTTTTTTACGTGTTTTTTGAACTTTGCTTTTGTGAATTTCTTTTCGTCTTTATGAGATAGTTTTGGAAAATTTTAATCAATATTCAACAAAAATAAATAATATAACTTCTAAATTACTTATCATTACATGACAAATGTGGCGTCGTAAGAAGCGTCTCAGTTGTTCGCTGGTTATAGCGTAGGTGACGTGTCACCAAATCCAATATGGCGCCCTCTAGGGTATAATATAATCTATCTATACTTATAATAAATCTGTAGAGAGGCCAATTCTGTACATGAAATATATTTAAAAAATAACTATCAAGGGGTGATTAGGGATCGCTACTGATGCCAAAAATGCAATCAGAAAAATTTTTGTCTGTCTGTCTGTCTGTCTGTATGTTCGTTATAGAAACAAAAACTACTCGACGGATTTTAACGTTTGGCACAATTATTCTTTATACTTCTGGGCAGGTTATAGTATACTTTTCATTACGCTACGATCAATAGGAGCAGAGCAGTGAATGGAAAAATTGGGAAAACGGGAAAAGTTACTCCATTTTTTAAGCTTCCGTCGCGTGTGCAGCCTTAATGGTTAAAGCTATTTAGAAATCATGTATGACGGAAATGTTCTGCTTAAATTTATATAAAAACATTCCTTGACAGCATATGTCTATCTCTTATGGTTGACTCACAACAACACGTGAAACTCGCGATAGCTTAGCAATTCGGAGCTTTCTGATTATATTTGTATACTCTTACATTTACAACTCTTCCACTCATCCCTAATTAAAAAAGTTAATATTATTACCTATTCAATAAAAAAAGAATCATGTAAATCGGTGTAGGAACACCAAAGTTATACATGAAATACATTATTTACAAACCGTACTTATAAGCGCGACTTTTAATTCTTTTTAACCGACTTCCAAAAAGGAGGAGGTTCTCTATTCGACTGTATGTATTTTTTTTTTTTATGTATGTTCACCGATTATTCGAAGACGCCTGAACCGATTTGAAAAATTCTTTTTTTGTTTGAAAGGGTATACTTCCAAGTTGGTCCCATAGAAATATTGTCATGATCTGATCACGAACTTCGGAGATATGGAACGGAACTCTTCAATAATAGACAGCAAATCTGTCGTGATTGCTGCAATCGCTTGGATGTTTATTGTTTACACAACATCATACCATAACATCACGCCTGTATGCTCTGAGGGGGTACGCAGATGTGTACAGTATACCCATATTTCGACAGTTTGGTATGTTAAGTTTCATTTTATTGGGGACTAGCGACCCGCCCCGGCTTCGCACGGGTGGACATTTATTTTTTAAGCTCTCTCACAATTTTAAATTCGTAATATCTTTTGAATCGATTGTCCGATTGGAATAAAATAAAAAGTAATTTATAGCTATTGAAACAATCTTGCTCAATAAATAGTATATTTGTATAAGGATTAGTATTTGACGATAATATGATCAATAAACATAGGCTAATAATTTTAATTACTTTTATTCTATGGAAAAGTGGTTATAATGGCTAAAATATGAATGTTTGGTTTATACTATCGCGGACTTTTTTGTAGGCATTATTGAGTTCTACAACTTTTCTGTAGAAGTCAACCATACATCTCTAACCATTTAGGCAGCGTTCGCGAGAATCGTTAACGTACGGCAGTTTTTTCGACGCCTTACTCCACAATTTTCACTACCACGAAAAATCCTATCTATTTTCCGGGATAAAATATAGCCTATACGGATTTGGAAGAATCCCTCTAAGTAATGGTAAAAGAAATTTTGAAATCGGTCCAGTAGTTTTTGAGCCTATTCAATACAAACATACAAAAATACAAAGGTTTCCTCTTTATAATATTATAGTATATAGTATATAGTATATAGTATATAGTATAGTATATAGTATAGATAAGCGTATTACCATGAAAAATATTGTTAATAATAACAATGTAAAATAAATGCATAGCAAATATTTGTATAGGATATTAAAACTAATAAAAATAATTGAAAAATAAAAAAAAACTTTTTGAAAAAAATAAAACCGACTTTAAAAACACAAAAAAGTGAAAAATAACTTCAGAAGTAAGTCTAGTCAATTGTTGACCGATTTTCAAAATTATTTTACCATTCGAAAGAGTATACTCCCGAGGTGAGAAAGAGTATACATGGTGACAATGGGAGCACCCATTGTCACCATGTCAGGATCTGGAAGGTAAAATTCCTTAACGGTTAAAAGTCAAAATCAAAGTCAGAATAATGACTCAAGTTATATGACGTAATTCAACTTACTACGTACGTACCTACGATATTTACACTAATAAAAATAGAAAAAAAAAAACAACCTACTGATCAGATGGGGTATCAAGACAGAGGGTTTTATAAATTACTAAATGTAACTAAAAGAAAATGACAAAGTTAACTTACTACATACGTACCTTTTTTTTTATCGTGGTAAAATCATCTAATGAGTCCTCCCACCCAGGGCAGGGCGGGCTTTTTTTTTTTGGGACAAACCCACCACACTATTCCCTAACCACTGCAACTCCTGTGCGCCAGAATCAACAGTGGCAACCAACCAGAAAAGGGCCGAGACAATGAAGCTCGACGTGTCCCGGAGAATGAATTTACCGGTCTTGGATCCTGCAACGAAATTAATCAGAAAAGAATAGTGGAGGAGTAGGAAAAAAATATATGTTTCCACTTCCCTCCCTGCAAGCAGGAGACAGAACAAAACAAGGCCAATAGGCACAAAGGGACATTACAACTGGGAGAAGCCCAGTTGCCTAGCACCACGGGTAAAATGACTACTAATATTAATGGGTCCTAAATTGTGAGCTGCTAAATTTGATTCCAATAATAGGTATGGCAAAAACGCTTGAACGCACGGAAGTTTGTTCGAGTTTCAACAAGGTCCGAGTAGTAAATGACTCCAGACTGATGCAGTCTGAACAGTGTTCAACATAATATTACGTTCGTTCTGCCAAAGAATACACTCCCATAGAATATGATGTGCTGATTGTTCATATTCACAGTCAGATGTCGAACATTGACAAAAAGGCGAGGGAACAAGCTTGAAGGAAAATAATTTACTTTTTAAGTTCCCATGTCCCGTGAGAAATTGGGCAACACAGTGATCCACCTCCAGCCACGTCCTAGCCAGCCGCTCACGAACGGATGGAAAGAACTGGTGGAGGTGCCGCCCCTTGATAGAATTATCCCACCTACTTTGCCATTCGGATAAAAGATCCTCCCAGACGTCACTCTGGGGTTTGAACAATCTAGATATCTTATCACGGTCACGTTGAGGTAGAAAATCAGCATCAGTGGTCTCCCGTGTGGAAAAGTACATTGCAGCACGTCGCTGTACTTCAAGATCGACTGGAAGAACACCAGCAAGTACCGGTAAAGCTTCAGTACTGACGGTTCTATACGCTTTACTTAAGAATAACAAAGCCAAGCGCTGGCTTTGAAGCAATTTACGTCGTGCCGCCCCTATGGTGGCCCTATCGGCCCAAACAGGTGCTCCGTAGCACATACAGCCCAAGTAAGTAGCACCATAAATAGTTTTTAAGGTTAAAAACGACAAACCCCAAGTAGATTTGGATATTCTCGTTAGGGCATAAAAATTATTTTTAGCTTTTTCACCAACTGTTTTTATATGTTCTATGAATGTGAAATTCCTCTCTAAGACTAAACCAAGATAGCACACCGATTTCTTTCTCTTAACGGGAACATTATTGAATTTAATACTAGGCCACGATTTAAGGTCACCTTTTAAAATGAGTTGATAGGTTTTTTGTGGTGCAAAGGTCAGACGGTTTCGATCACCCCACTGTGATATTAAGCGTAGGCAAGTGTCAGCCAAATTCTCGAGGCCAGCACGAGTACTCGACTGAATGAGCAGAAGGCCATCGTCCGCATAACCAGTTAAAGAACAACCACTTGGTAGTGGAATCGCGAGGAAATCATCGAAGCCTAGATTCCATAAATAAGGACCGATAACCGAACCTTGAGGACAGCCCATGGTGAGAGGTTTCGATATGGAATGATGTCCGAGTTTAAGTTTCGCGGATCCATTAGAAAAGTACGAACAAAGAAGATTAAATATATTATTATAGCAACCACGAGCTTTTATTTTAAGTAGTAGCATTGGCCACCATGCGTTATCAAAGGCCCCGGAAATATCTAGAAAGATCCCAACTACGTACTTGTGTTTAGAGGTATTAACCATTTTTCTAACAGAAAGTGCCGCGTCAACGGTTGATTTCCCGATAGTAAAACCGAATTGATTTTTATGGAATTTGGGCCCGTCCGGTAACAATCGTGGGACGATAAGACGCTCCAAGAGCTTTCCCAAAGATGGTAATAAAGTTATGGGCCGGTATGACTTAGGGTTATCTGGAGGCTTGTCGCCGCTTTTAGGTATTATTCGTATAAAGCCATGTCTCCATATACGAGGAAAAACGCCTTCAGAAATACACCGGTTGTAAACAGTTAATAACGCGTCACCCGCTGTTTTACACGCTTCTTTTATCATACGATTAGATATTTTATCTTCACCTGATGATTTGTTAAGGGGCAGTCTCCTAACAACATTCATTAATTCGTCAGTGGATGGAAGGTCTGACGCTGGTGATTCAGGCGGGACTGTTGCCCATGCTCTAATTTGTTGGTGGTAGTCATTATCATTAACAGGTGAATCATCAGGGATAAGAGTATTTAATAAAACTTCCGTTGTTTCTTCAATACCGGCGGTGTGTTTATTATTTACTTTAATATTCTGAACATACGCTAGGTCGATCAATCGATTGGCTTTAAACTCATGATATAAAGGAGACCACGGACCTTCTTTTTCTAATTTATCGACTACTTTACGCAACAAATTACCCTTAGATTTTTCAACCGATGCTCTGTAACGGGACTTGGCAACTCTAAATGTATTTAAAGCAATGGTTAGCGAGTCTGCGGTGACTTGACGTTTTTTAAGCTTATTAAGATGTTTACGCGCTCGACGATAGGTTTTACGCTGTTCGGTTAGGTAGTCACACCACCAATCACATCTACGTATATTGGTCATAGGTCCGCGACCAATGGCAATGTCAGCACAGTAAGTGAAGGTGTCTGACATAATTTCAGCACTTTCTTCGGCTGACAGCCCATCACGAGTGAACTCTTTGGCGTGACATGCAAAAAGGGATCTAAAGAATTCCCAATTAGCACCTTTACTTTTGTACCTAAAGTTACCAGTGACATGTGAGGAACCCTGAATAGAAACCGGAACAAACTCATAAACGATCAAGCGATGATCACTACAAGACGCGTCCGGTAGGACACGCCACCTATCCAAGTGTACGTCTGCACTAGAAAGTGTGACGTCAATACAAGATTCGCCCATTTGGCTGCAAAAAGTAGGTGGTGCGTCGGGGGTGTTGTGAATAGTTAGGTTCATTTCAGCAATGAAGTCTTCAACAGCGCAGCGCCGTTCGTAATCCGTGGACCGAACTTTGCCATACCACAGGGACGAGGACGCATTAACGTCTGCGCCTACGATAACTTTGCAGCCCGCGAGTGACCGCAAGACGTGACGGAGATTATGTATGTGAGGACCAACAGGGTCTGAATATTGAAAGTAGCAGCTCACAACGTAAACTTTAGAAGTAGCGGATGAGACTTCCGCGACGGCGCAGTGTTTATTCATGAGGTTTCGTAGGGCGGGAGGGACTGTCAGACTTCACTAGCCCTTTACGTACCGGAGTCACGGTAATGGGCAAGTCCCGCGACCCCGGCAGGCTTTGGCCCTCTACAGGCCCCGTCACTATGCTGACACTCCTTAAGGCGCGCGTGGAACACAACGCGCCGTCGACCCGGGCATGGTCCATGGTCGGGCTGCGAGTCGCCCATTACTCGCCGCCCGCATGCTCGCGACTACGGTGGCCGGAGATCGTCTTGCGACGTCCGACGCCGTAGGCGTCCACCACTGCGGGTGGGGTGGAGGGAGAACGCTGTCCTCTCCCTCACGCGGCCCGCCTCCTCCTTCGCAAGCATGACTGCTTCGCAGAAGGAGGCGACCGCTTCCCACTCCGTCTCGCCCCGCAGCATGGCCTCGACCAATGCCGGGCGCGAGAGGTCTCCGCCTATCGCCGTCGTGAGGACACGGCGGTGCTCTGCCCAAGCGGGGCAGTCCTGCACCGTATGCTCCACCGTGTCCTCCGGACGATCCTCGCAGTGGTGACACCCAGGCGTTTCTTCCCTCCCTATCAGACACAGGAACCTCCCGAAACTTCCGTGTCCGGTGAGGACCTGCGTCATGCGGTAGGTCAGGACGCCGTGACGCCTATCTAGCCACTCCTCAAAGAGGGGTCTTACCGCCACAATTGCGGCGTGCCCGAATACATACGTACCTACGATAATTTATACAAAAAATGGAAAAATAAAAAAACTTTTTAACAAAAAATAAAACCGACTACCAAAAATACAAACGCCCCACCTAAAACCACTAAAAAGAGAAAAATAAACTTCTATTTATCTATTTCAGAAAACAAAAATGCACGTATTTTTCAAACGAATTAAATAAAAAACTTATTACCTACCAATTCTAAATCAACTTACAATATTATTTTATTTAACAAACAAGATATTATGTATTTACAAACAACCTATAAGTAATGATTTATTTACAAAATTACAATGTGACCATTCTTGTCTAAACCTAATTAGCTATAAATTTAATTATAATATTTTTATAATGTTGTGTGCTAGGCACCTACTGATCTGTTTGAAGTCGGTGCCAAGCCAAAAATAAAGAGAACAATAATACTTAGTAATATAATACACACAGGGTTATAATTAATAACATCTAATATTTTTATTAATAAACAAATAGCAACCTACACACACGTAAGCGACTATCAAAAATACAAAATTTATCAACAGCACTATAACACATCAAAACTTAATTGCATTCAAGACGACCGTCAAAGACGCCTGCCTGCTCGTGTCTGCCCGTTTGGGTTGAATCGCTCAAGACGTGTCGACCCACGATCGCGCGTTCGGTCGCAAACGCAGGGTGATTTGGTGTGATTTAGATGTAGCGCGATGGCGTGACGGGGCTAGACGTGCGTATCCTATCGAATACCTATTTGGCTTGGCACCGACTTCAAACAGATCAGTAGGTGCCTAGCACACAACATTATAAAAATATTATAATTAAATTTATAGCTAATTAGGTTTAGACAAGAATGGTCACATTGTAATTTTGTAAATAAATCATTACTTATAGGTTGTTTGTAAATACATAATATCTTGTTTGTTAAATAAAATAATATTGTAAGTTGATTTAGAATTGGTAGGTAATAAGTTTTTTATTTAATTCGTTTGAAAAATACGTGCATTTTTGTTTTCTGAAATAGATAAATAGAAGTTTATTTTTCTCTTTTTAGTGGTTTTAGGTGGGGCGTTTGTATTTTTGGTAGTCGGTTTTATTTTTTGTTAAAAAGTTTTTTTTATTTTTTAGAGTGGTAAAATCATCAAATGAGTCCTCCCACCCAGGGCAGGGCGGGAGGGACTGTCAGACTTGACTGACTAAAATCCACGGTGTCCTTCACTAGCCCTTTATGTACGGGGGTCACGGTAATTTGTGAGTCCCACAACCCCGGCAGGCTTTGGGCCTCTACAGGCCCCGTCATTATGCTGGCACTCCTTGAGGCGCGCGTGGAACACAACACGCCGTCGACCCGGGCATGGTCCATGGTCGGACAGCGAATCGCCCATTACTCGCCGCCCGCATGCCCGCGCCTACGGTGGCCGGAGATCGTCTGCCGACGTCCGTAGCCGTGGGAGTCTACCACTGCGGCTGGGGTGGAGGGAGGACGCTGTCCTCTCCCTCACCCGGCCCGCCCCCTCCTTCGCGAGCATGACTGCTTCGCAGAAGGAGGCGACCGCTTCCCACTCCGTCTCGCCTCGCAGCATGGCATCGACCAATGCCGGGCGCGAGAGGTCTCCGCCTATCGCCGTCGTGAGGACACGGCGGTGTTCTGCCCAAGTGGGGCAGTCCTGCACCGTATGCTCCACCGTGTCCTCCGGACGATCCTCGCAGTTGTGACACCCAGGAGTTTCTTCCATCCTTATCAGACACAGGTACCTCCCGAAATTTCCATGTCCGGTGAGGACCTGCGTCATGCAGTAGGTCAAGACGTCGGCGTCGTGACGCCTATCCAGCCACTCCTCAAAGAGGGGTCTTACCGCCGCGATTGCGGCGTGCCCTTTTTTACTTTTAGTCTTTGAATAGTTTGTTTTTAAATTTGTTTTGTTGTTATTTTATGAAATAGGTATTAGAGGTTTTGGTAGTGTTTAAATATATTATTAGTTTACATTTTATTTCTTTATAGTTGAAGCATTAGTAAGTACGAAATTAGATATTTTGGTAGTCTACACTAATATTTTAAAGAGGAAAACTTTGTTTGTTTGTTTGATTGTAATAAATAGGCTCAAAAACTACTGGACCGATTTCAAAAATTCTTTCACCATTCGAAACTTACATTATCCACGAGTAACATAGGCTATATTTTATTTTGGAGAAAAATAGGGTTTCGTAAGATATTTGGGTTTTTCGGCCACAAGGTGTAAAAAATCTACCAGAAAAGTTACTTATTTTGCGTACGCTGCCTAAACTATAAAAGATAGAACCATAAAATGTTCTAATTAATTGTTGATCTTATAAATATCTACAAAAAAGTCCGCGACACACTATATTTATATCTATGTCGAGTGTTTGTGATGACTGCGACGTCGATGTTAGTGTCGGTGTCTGTGAATAGACCTGGGAATCATGTTGCTGACCGTGTCTTCCCTGAGTAGGCTTTTTGCAGCGGTAACCGACATTCACGCGGGCGGAGCCGTGGGCGCCCGCTAGTAATATATAATAATATTCCACAACTATCACACAACGCCATCTAGTCCCAAGCTAAGCAGAGCTTGTGTTATGGGTACTAGACAACTGATAAACATACTTATATATTTCTAAATACATACATATCTATATATATAAAAGGAGAACTGACTGACTGACATATCAACGTACAGCCGAAACTACTAGGGCTAGGAATGTGAAATTTTGCACACGGCTTCCTATTATAATGTAAGGGAGCACTAAGAAGGGGTTTTTGGAAATTTAACCTTTAAGGGGGTGAAAAGGGGGAATTAGGAAAGTACGTAACCCACGCGGACGAAGTCGCGGGAAAAGTGCTAGTTATATATAAACGAAATAAAATATGTTTTCGCACAGTATCTACATGGGTATCAAATTAAAGAGCTTGATGAGCACGTTTGAATTATGTGTTCATTATCTAGCTTTTACTAGCTAATTTTCTGTTTCTAACAGTGTCAACATGGGTATCAAATGAAAAGGCTTCATGAGTAGATTTGAAATTCACTCGCTACTTTCCTTTTATTTTATATCAGATACCAAAAATAGTGTAAATAAAAAATAAGTTAGCCATGGTCGTATGCCACCTAGCCAATAAAGATTGTCTGAAATAACCGCAGGTGGCATTCGACCACGGCTATTACTTTTTTTTTTTGGTTTGTCAAAATCATCAAATGAGTCCTCCCGCCCTGGGTGGGGCGAAGGGACTGTCAGACTCTTACTGACTAAAATCAACCCGTGTTTCTTCGGATGCCCTTTACGTTCCGGGGCCGCGATATCCTGGATTTAGAAAAAATCCGCGACCCCAGCAGGCATTTGGACACGACGCGCCACCGACCCGGGCTTGGTCTTTGGTCGGACGGCGAGCTTACCCATTACTCACCGTCCGCAAGCCCGCTCTGCCGCTGTGCCCTCTGCTATTCAGAGGGATACGCGTTGGAGCGTCCACCCGACAGGCTATTCGCATACGGGCAAAGAGACCCCTTAGGCACACAGTGCCTAAAAGAGTTTTTGCCCGCATCCCAGGGTGCACCAACCCGAAAAACTGGTCCCCTGCGCCGTCTTACGAATTTTCGATCAGGTCACGTGTCCTGACGCGAGTTTAACATTTTTTACCCATTCCAAAAAAAGTGCACAACGCCGCTAAAGAGGTTTTCACTTCAAAAATTCTGTAACACGGATTGTTCGTGTTTTATACTTGTCAGTGAGCGATTTTTTCGTAGTCGGGTTGCAGTTATTTTTAATTATTATTTTTTTGTAACATTTTAGTGATTATGGCAAGCTAATAACTCGCTGTTCCCACAGATCGAATAGAACTGAAAAGCGAGAGCGTCACACACTCGGACTCAGAACACGAGCACGAGCACGAAAACGAGCACGAGCTGAACGAGCACAATGACCTTGAACATGGCCACGGCGAGCATAGTGAGCATGGAGAGCACCTCGAGGCGTTAGACGCTAGCAGACCACGCAAGGTAACTTGATCAGAATTGATGGACTGTGCCAGACTGTGTGAGTTGCCATCGTATTTATTGACACATATGGGAGTTTAAATAGTTATTTGTTATGCAAGGCTGCAAAGTTGTTTTCTGACGCGACCACTTTTTTTTTTCGTGGTAAAATCCTCAAATGAGTCCTCCTACCCAGGGCTGGGCGGGGGGGACTGTCGGACTCGTACTGACTAAAATCCACGGTGTCCTTCACTAGCCATTTACGTACCGTTAGCGTGTCGTCCGACGCCGTGGGCGTCTACCACTGCGGCTGGGGTGGGGGGAGGTTGCTGTCCTCTGCCTCACGTGGCCCGCCTCCTCCTTCAAGAGCATGACTGCTTCGCAGAAGAAGGCGACCGCTTCCCACTCCGCTTCGTCCCGCAGCATGGCCTCGACCAATGCCGGGCGCGAGAGGTCTCCGCCTATTGCCGTCGTGAGGACACGGCGATGCTCTGCCCAAACGGGGCAGTCCTGCACCGTATGCTCCACTGTGTCCTCCGGACGATCCTCGCAGTGGTGACACCTAGGCGTTTCTTCCTTCCCCATCAGACAGGAACCTCCCGAAACTTTCGTGTCCGGTGAGGACCTGCGTCATGCGGTAGGTCAGGACGCCGTGACGCCTATCCAGCCAATCCTCAAAGAGGGGTCTTACCGCAGCGATTGCGGCGTGCCCGGGCGAGACCAATTGAATTGAAAACTGAGCAAGCGAAGTTTTCAAAGATATGAGGCGCAGAATAACTTTGCTGCTGAGCGCATCACACAACTTTTCACCTCACTACAGCGAGGGAATGGCAGGTGTAAGACAAAAAACTTAAATAATAAATTAAGTTCATGTTTTTTTATTTTAAAAAATCTAACCGTGTTCAAAAGCGTCTATGACTGGCGCGTGGAGGCGCAGCGCCGGGCGAATCCCCGCTGCCTTTCGAGGCAGAGGCACGGCGGGAAGAGCTCCGGCTCGATCTCAGGGCAGTATGGAGGGAGCAACCGGGGTTCGGGCAATTGCGGCGGTAAGACCCCTCTTTGAGGAGTGGCTGGTTAGACGTCACGGCGTCCTGACCTTCCGCATGACGCAGGTCCTCCCCGGACACGGCAGTTTCGGGAGGTTCCTGTGTCGGATAAGGAGGGAAGAAACGTCTGGGTGTCACAATAAAAATAAATCGGATCTTCATTATTTCAAATTACTTAAATCGGACTTGTAATTCCGTAAATATGCGAACGATGAATTATTCGATGCCTACTCCTTACTGTTAAGGAGTTACTGTTGTACCTTCAATAAACACATACCGTGGAATTGATAAACTCCTACTTTTTGTAGTCGGTTAAAAAGTTTACAACTGGAAAAAATATTGGTCAAATGTATATTGTTCTTGTTTTATACTGTTCAGCCGCGATTTTTTCGTAATCTGGTTTTAGATAAATTTAACTTATTCATTATTTACACTATTTTGGGGTTACTTGATCTATAAATATATAAAAGAACAGGGTATGGTTTCATGACTCGACTGCAGCCGAAACCGTTAAGTGTAGAAAAGTGGATTTTGGATAGCAGTTGTAGTCTACCATTTATGGATTTTGCAAAAATCCTCCTCTAAGGGGGTGAAAAGGGGTACAAACTGTTGTATGAACAATCTTATTCCTTGGGTTTATACATTTGAAACTTGCCATGAATAACTACAAAAACACAAGTTAATAAAAAAAAGTTTTTTTATCTATGCATATAATAAATCTGTAGAAGGGTCAATTCTGTAAATTGAAAATATTGATAATAAAAATAAATAGGGGGGGGGGGGGGTGTTGCTGGATTGATACCAAACCCAAATATGTGATTAAAAAACGACGGGTTGCACTCTGGGAGTGCCGGCAGAAGTGAAAACTTGAATAGTAATTGTTGGAAATATCTTGTGAACAGATTTTAGTAAAACTCGCAAAAATGGTTGACTTATTTCAATAATTTTCCAATGTGACGTACATCTTTTATAAACAATGTTACCTAGCAACGAACATTCACGCAAGCGCCCTGCGCCGTCCTACGCTTTTTCGGTCAGGGTCACGTGTCCTGACGCGAGTTTAAGATTTTATGCTCAACGCCGCTAAAGAAGTTTTCACTTCAAAAATTTTTTGTCTGTCTGTCTGTCTGTCTGTATATGCAGGCATCACGTGAAAACCAACGGTTCGATTTCGATGAAACTTGGTATAATTATACCTTATTATCCTGGGCATAAAATGAGATACTTTTTATCCTGGAAAAATACGTAGAAAAAAAATCTTATTTTTCAGTTTTATTCATAGACGTTGTTCTGTAGAACCGCGAATCTCCTTAATTATTATAGACTTAGCCGTATTTGGGTCCAATAGATATTTATAAGATGTCATTGTCAGAGTTACTCAAAATGGAGAAATAAACCATCCACGCGAAGACCGACATCCGCGCGGACGGAGTCGCGGGCGGAAGCTAGTATTTGTAATATAGACGATGTTAAAGTTTGTATGGGAACATCGTAACGCGTGAGTTGATGAATGTGAAAACCAGTATTTATACACTAGATCAGAAATAATTAAACAAGTGTTTTTGGATTTGTCGAAAATCTACTCCCAAGTTAATGAAAAGGGGTATTCAAATTTAAATTGAAGGATCTAAATCCGCTTAACATATAACCTGAATTTTGGACGGTAGTTTCAATTTATTAAGAAGATGAGCACTAAGAAGGGACTTTGCGAAAATCCACCTATAAAGGCTGAAAACCTTTGTATGTAAAATCTAATCTCTTAGGTTTATAAACTTGAAACTTGCTACAAATATGAGTAAAAGTAAATAAAAAAGATGGAGATTATTAGTTTTTTAAAACTACCCTCCGTTGGTAATCTAGACGATGTTAAAGTTTGTATAGGATAAACAGTTCGTATAGGATAATCAGTTCGGGCACGCCGCAATCGCGGCGGTAAGACCCCTCCTTGAGGAGTGGCTGGATAGGCGTCACGGCGTCCTCACCTACCGCATGACGCAGGTCCTCACCGGACACGGATGTTTCGGGAGGTTCCTGTGTCTGATGAGGAGGGAGGAAACGCCTGGGTGTCACCACTGCGAAGATCGTCCGGAGGACACGGTGGAGCATACGGTGCAGGACTGCCCCGCTTGGGCAGAGCTCCGCCGTGTCCTCACGACGGCGATTGGCGGAGACCTCTCGCGCCCGGCATTGGTCGAGGCCATGCTGCGGGGCGAGACGGAGTGGGAAGCGGTCGCCTCCTTCTGCGAAGCAGTCATGCTCGCGAAGGAGGAGGCGAGCCGCGTGAGGGGGAGGATAGCGACCTCCCTCCACCCCAGCCGCAGTGGTGGACGCCCACGGCGTCGGACGTCGCAAGACGATCTCCGGCCACCGTAGGCGCGGGCATGCGGGCGGCGAGTAATGGGCGACTCGCTGTCCGACCATGGACCATGCCCGGGTCGACGGCGTGTTGTGTTCCACGCGCGCCTCAAGGAGTGTCAGCATAATGACGGGGCCTGTAGAGGGCCATAGCCTGCCGGGGTCGCGGGACTTTCCCATTACCGTAACCCCGGTACGTAAAGGGCTAGTGAAGGACACCGTGGATTTTAGTCAGTACAAGTCTGACAGTCCCTCCCGTCCTGCCCTGGGTGGGAGGACTCATTTGATGATTTTACCACGATAAAAAAAAAAAAAAATAGGATAATCAGTTTGTATAGGATAATCAAATCGATGAATTTGAAACTCAATATTTAGAAATTAGATAAAAACTAATAAAAAACGTGTTTTTGGGTTTTTCGAAAATTACCCCCAAAGTTGGTGAAAAGGGGTGATTAAGTTTTAAGGGAATAAGAAAGAATAAGAAACTTTTATTTGTAAACTTTTATTTGTAGTTACACGGTGTGAGAGATGTTACAATATGAGTGGTTAGAGTCTCTATGTTTTGCCGTGAAGCATACAAATATAATTATGTCAGAGTATTATAGTTTTAAAATAATTCTGGTTTTGTTCCATGCAATCATTATATTTACACACATTATGAATCATTAAAGTACAGTACCTCCAGTTTCAAGTCACATCAATTGAAAAAATAAATGGTAATATATTGTAACAACATTGAAAATTAGAATTCTGTAATAGATGTCAATTAAAATGCAGGTTTAGATCAAAAATTAAATATCAATAAAATATATTTAAATCGTAGATGTAAAATTTAAAGGGGTTTGCAATTTTTTGGCATCAATTTTTTTTTTCTTTCGCCAGAAATGAAATGTTGGTCATTGGTAGACCGCAACCTAAGAACTTCGTAAAAAATAATGAAAAAAATCTAAACCGTAACCAACCAGAGATATAACGGATTTTATTTTGTTCTAATCGGGAGTAAATCACTCCTGATTAGAACAAAATTAGAACCGCCAAATCTCTGGTTGGTTACGGTTTAGAAACTTTTTTTTTTTCAATGGACTTCTTAGGTAGTTGTCTAATTGCGGCCAAAATTTAATCACTGGTGAAAAGAAAAAAAAATTGATGCCAAGGTCCATACTAAAAGTTGCATGGGCCTTTAACAAATGTCGAGAAAAAATAATCTTCTATATATATAAAAGAACAGGGTTTTTATTAAGACTCGACTGCAGCCGAAACTGCTAAACGCAGTAACTTGAATTTTGACAGCAGTTGCAGTCTACCATGTAGGGGGGCAATAAGACGGGATTTTGCGAAAGTCCTCCTCTAAGGGGGCGAAAAGGGATGAAAACTGTTGTATGCAAAATCTTATTTCTTGGGTTTATAAACTTGACACTTAGTACGAATATCAGTATAAGTAAATAAAAAAGATTGGCATTATTCATTTTTTTTTAAACTACCCTCCATTGGTAATCTAGACGATGTTAAAGTTTGTATGGGAAAATCATAACGCGCGAACCGATGAATTTGAAAATCAGTGTTTAAATATTAGATCAAAAATAATTAAACACGTGTCTTTGGATTTTTAGAAAATCACCCCCATGTTGATGAAAAGGGGTATTCAAGTTTTAAGGTAAGGATATCAAACGCTAAACGTAGAAAGCTGACTTTTCGATGGTAGTTACCGATAAATATGTAGGTGAGAATTAAGAAGGGATTTTGCGAAAATCCACCTCTAGGGGGTGAAAACCGTTCTTTTGTAAAATCTTATGCCTTGGGTTTATAAAATTGGAACTTGGCAAGAATACGAACGTAAGTAAGTAAAAAAATTGGCATTATAAGTTCTTTAAAACTACCCGCCTCTGGTGATTTAGATGATGTTAAAGTTTGTATGGGAAAATCATAAAGCGCTAACTGATGTACTTGAAACTCAGTGATAAAAAATAAACACGTGTTTTCGGGGTTTTCGAAACTCACCCAGTAAGTTGGTGAAAAAGAGTGATTAAGTTTTAAGGGAAGGCTGCTTGCTTCGATAAACCCAAAACTTGGCATAAATAGTTTCCCAATCGAATAAAGGATGCGTAATTATCTATATTTCAAAAATCAACCTCTAGCGGGCGAACATTGGAAAATCAGTTTGTCTACAATAAAATTTCGAGTTCGAAGTTAGAAACACGCGCTGACGAAGTCGCGGGCGGCGTGCTAGTAATATATATACATTAACATCCGAAATTGATAACCTCCTTTTGGAAGACGGTTAAAAAATGCACAAGCGGATGTCAAATTAGAAAATTGCAATAGGGATAAATAAAATAACACAAACAGAGAAAAAATAAATAAAAATACAATTATATAGCTAGATGTCAGACCGACATCCGCGCGGACGGAGTCGCGGGCGGAAGCTAGTCTATACATATAATAAATCTGTAGAAGGGTCAATTCTGTACATTGAAAATATTGAAAAAATAAATAGCGGGGAGTGTTGCTGGATCGATACCAAGCCCAAATACGTGATTAAAAAAATTGTTGTCTGTCTGTCTGTCTGTATATGCAGGCATCACGTGAAAACTAACGGTTCGATTTCGATGAAACTTGGTATAATTATACCTTATTATCCTGGGCATAAAATGGGATACTTTTTATCCTTGAAAAATACGTAGAAAAAAAAAACGACGGGTTGCACTCTGGGAGTGCCGGCAGAAGTGAAAACTTGAATAGTAATTGTTGGAAATATCTTGTGAACAGATTTTAGTAAAAATCGCAAAAATGGTTGACTTTTTATTTCAATAATTTTCCAATGTGACGTACATCTTTTATAAACAATGTTACCTAGCAACGAATGTATCCAGCATACAAACTTCTTTAAAAGTAATAAAGACACACGAACATTCACGCAAGCGCCCTGCGCCGTCCTACGCTTTTTCGGTCAGGGTCAAGTGTCCTGACGCGAGTGTCCTGACGCGAGTTTAAGATTTTATACCCATTACAGAAAAGTGCTCAACGCCGCTAAAGAAGTTTTCACTTCAAAAATCTACGGAAAGGACAATGGGCAAACACTATGGGATTTGGGCCTTTTTTTTTTTTTTTTTTGAAGTGAAAACTTCTTTAGCGGCGTTGAGCACTTTTCTGTAATGGGTATAAAATCTTAAACTCGCGTCAGGACACGTGACCCTGACCGAAAAAGCGTAGGACGGCGCAGGGCGCTTGCGTGAATGTTTGTGTGACTTTATTACTTTTAAAGAAGTTTGTATGCTGGATACATTCGTTGCTAGGTAACATTGTTTATAAAAGATGTACGTCACATTGGAAAATTATTGAAATAAAAAGTCAACCATTTTTGCGAGTTTTACTAAAATCTGTTCACAAGATATTTCCAACAATTACTATTCAAGTTTTCACTTCTGCCGGCACTCCCAGAGTGCAACCCGTCGTTTTTTTTTTGAAGTGAAAACTTCTTTAGCGGCGTTGAGCACTTTTTCTGTAATGGGTATAAAATCTTAAACTCGCGTCAGGACACGTGACCCTGACCGAAAAAGCGTAGGACGGCGCAGGGCGCTTGCGTGAATGTTCGTGTGACATTCGTTGCTAGGTAACATTGTTTATAAAAGATGTACGTCACATTGGAAAATTATTGAAATAAAAAGTCAACCATTTTTGCGAGTTTTACTAAAATCTGTTCACAAGATATTTCCAACAATTACTATTCAAGTTTTCACTTCTGCCGGCACTCCCAGAGTGCAACCCGTCGTTTTTTTATTTTTATTTGGGAAAAGGGCCGAGACAATGAAGCTCGACGTGTCCCGGAGAATGAATTTACCTGTCTTGGATCCTGCAACGAAATTAATCAGAAAAGAATAGTGGAGGAGTAGGAAAGAATATATGTTTCCACTTCCCTCCCTGCAAGCAGGAGACAGAACAAAACAAGGCCAATAGGCACAAAGGGACATTACAACTGGGAGAAGCCCAGTTGCCTAGCACCACGGGTAAAATGACTACTAATATTAATGGGTCCTAAATTGTGAGCTGCTAAATTTGATTTTGATTTGGGCCTGCTAACCAATACACATGAGATATTGTTTTTGTGATAGGTCATAACACATAAGTAACGAGAAAATTAAAATAAAAAATCAAATGTACCGGGTTATTGTACAGTCACGTCGAAAAGTTTTATTTATTTGTGTTAAATACTTTGCAATTAATAATTGTTTTTCAATACGAATGAAGGAATACTACCCTAAAATAGCTCTGGAGCGACTCCCAAATGCTGTTGATTGCAATATTTGCAATTTGAAACGCCTCTTACGACATCCATCGACAACTACGTATAATAATAAATACAATAAATGAAACAACAAGTTTGAGGAGACCTATTATCACAATTTCTAAAGGTATTCTAAGCAAGCAGCCTATACGAGTTCCTCTCGAGGAACATACGGTTCATAGAGAAGTTAATAGAGAGGGATTAGAATTTATGGTACTATTCGAAACTGGCATCACCGTAATCGGCAACACGGGTTGTGTAACATATAATTAGGTTTTTTGTAACACCTTATAGATTTCGTATAGATCGCACTTTATGTATACCTAGCCTGCGCTTTACATGTATTAAATATACTTACATGCGTTAGATAAACATTATTTAAATAACTGATATTAATAATAATAAACGATATAAAATTCACATGTCTTATAGCGTTTTCTTGTATATAGGAAACATGCGCAGGATGCGTATGTAACAAGCTTGCTTGCAAAACATGATTTTGTCTACGTCTATGAACAGAACGTGGGCACAGAAGACACAAACGTTCTTCCTGCATTTTTAAGAACAGAATTCAAGTCCGTAAAGGTAGCCAAAGTCAGTTCATGTAAGAATATCACCAGAGTCCAAAAACAAGCAGGGTCGTCGTAATAGAAATACGTTAAAAGTAAGAATAACAGGAGCAATGCATAGTCAGAAGTGGAGAATACCGACTGACCACTGAATAAAACAGTTTTGTTTTTTTGTGTATGTCATCTCGCAGGTCAACGTAGAAGTGGTTGTAGGCTGCTTAACCGGACTTTTCTGTGGATGCCTTAAATTACTCTTAAGGCCTATAAGTTGTAAGTTGCGTATATGAGCCTTGTCCGAATCGCATGGAAAGTTGCTGTAGGCACGGATGGCCGCGTTCTTCTCGGTTATCAGTTCACGTACGTCAGCGGGTAGTTTCCAGCGATGATCGTTCATCTCTGGGACTCCCCGTGAACAATCCGTCAGTACGGATTGCACGTGCTCTGTAAACGAGTACATGGCGGCCGTCGTGTCTACGACAGAGACGATGTGGTCGGGAATGGAATCCAAGTGAGGTGACGAGGTTGATTTCAGCTTTTCACTTACTTTCTTCCAGTCAGTTATCACTTTGGTTGGAGGGGGCTGGCTGGGGTCAGAGGGACCCGAGCGAGGAGTTAAGTGCAAGAGCACTGGGCGGTGGTCGGAGATAAGCTCATGTAACGTGTCAATGGAATGCAACTTGAGGTTGCTATTCTTGAGTAGCGCTATATCGAGCACGTCAGGACGGTGGTTGAGGTCACCGGGGTAGTGGGTGTGCTCAAAAGGAGCGATGGGATCAAAATCGAGGGAGGAGCTTAGGTTGAACACTACTTTCCCTCTAGGGTTGGTTGTAGTGCTATTCCAAGCGGGATGTTTGGCGTTAAGGTCGCCCGCCATGATAACGGAGTCACTCAGGCCGAAGAGGGAGGTAAAGTCTTTGACAAGAAGGGTGTGATCCTCTGCGCCGAGAGCAGGGGGAAAATAAGCGAATATTTAACTGGTAGTTGGCAATTTTAGGGTCACGGTGGTGCGGTTTAAGGAAAGTCTCCTGTATGACAAGGATGTCAAACTGATTATCGCGGAGAAAGGTAGCGATTTTGCCACGCTGTCCACGGATGCCGTTGGCATTGAAAAAACCTAGCTTGAGGGATTGCGGTTTAAGGACATTCCTAGTTTTAGTAGCCATTGGACTAAACAAGATGGAGGGCCTGAAGAGCATGTCCCACTCTGGGGTGGGAATTAAAGATTATCGACAAAATCCTCGGGACTACCATTGGAAGCCCTGAGTTGGGCTGCCAATTGTCTTGCCGAGGATCTCAGGATATTTTGATAGTTTAGGACCGCTTTGTACGCGTTTATTATGAAATTCATGTCATTGGGATCTATATCGGTCACGGGGCCTGAGGGTACTACTGAGGGGATAGTTTCCTGGAATGCAGGAGCGGCCTTGCGAGAAGGTACACGACCAGTCACGGGAGCCACGGGTTTAGGGATGGGGGCATCAAGTAGCCCAGGGTTGGGTTTGGGGGACGCTGGGCCTAAGGCTGGGAAAGCCTTTTGGTGGTTCAGCGAGTTCCAGGGAGAAGGTCGTCGGGGACTAAGTCTCTCTGGTAACTGTAAAGAGGGGATCTTCACGGATGGGGATTCTCGCTGTTGGCGGGCGACAGCGCACTTTGCCAGCTTGGGAGAGGCGGATTTGGAGGTTTTAGGGCAACCTCGGTAGTTAGCCGGATGACCTACTTGGCCGCATAGCATGCAGCTGGGTTCAGAGCAGAAGGACCTATCTTTGGGGCGGGGATAATCAGCTGTACTGTGACCGCCTAAAAATTTGACGCACCTGGGTGGTGCGAAGCAATGGGCCTGGGCATGGCCGTATAATTGACAGCGGTGACACTGTCCTACTGTATTAGCCTTGTACGGCTTTTTGATAGTGATGCCCGTCAGGGAGCACATAGTTTTAACTTTCAAAATGGGGTGGGGACCGGACTCGACAGGGTCACAGACCAGGACCATGTCGTATAGCTCGCCGCCCCTCGCCTTGTGAAGGCGGTGGACGTCTGAAGCGGGGACGTCCTGGGTTGAGATTTCCTTAGGGATCCGCCTTATCACCACACGGATGGGCTTTTCCTCTGGGAGAGAGTATGTGTGGAAGGCTATGTTCCTTCCACGTAGGAAACGAGAGAGCTCCCTATAGTCCGAAGACGTGGGACGATTTTTTGGAGCAACCCCCAAAGGGATCTCTCCATAATGAAAGCAGCGTAGAGCAGCTGACATGAGAGTGAAGCTCTCAGGGAAAAACGCCTAAAACTAACAACCGAGCTCCCCGGATGGGTGTGTCCGGGGATGAGTAGCCTCCCCGCCGGGGGGGGGGGTGTATGGCAGGGAGGTGAGTACCTAAGGTGTGCCCTAAGCTTGTAAAGCTGTTGCCAATCTTAATGTGCAACAGGGCCCTATTTGGGTCTGGTGCGAAAGGGTAGACACACTGTGAATGAAACCAGAGACTAGGTTCGACTAGGAGATCCCCCAAGGCCGAGCTCCTAGCTCCCGCCTCCAGTAAATTAACCTCGCCCTGAAGAGGTTTGGCGAGATGGATTGGGGCTCCACGCACCGTAAGGTTTCCACCAAGAACCACGAAACTGTGGATTTACCCTGAAGTTTTTTCCTAAAAATATTTGACATAATTAAATAAAACTTTTCGACGTAGCTGTACAAGAACCCGGTACATTTAATTTTTGAAGTGAAAACTTCTTTAGCGGCGTTGAGCATAAAATCTTAAACTCGCGTCAGGACACGTGACCCTGACCGAAAAAGCGTAGGACGGCGCAGGGCGCTTGCGTGAATGTTCGTTGCTAGGTAACATTGTTTATAAAAGATGTACGTCACATTGGAAAATTATTGAAATAAGTCAACCATTTTTGCGAGTTTTACTAAAATCTGTTCACAAGATATTTCCAACAATTACTATTCAAGTTTTCACTTCTGCCGGCACTCCCAGAGTGCAACCCGTCGTTTTTTGAAGTGAAAACTTCTTTAGCGGCGTTGAGCACTTTTCTGTAATGGGTATAAAATCTTAAACTCGCGTCAGGACACGTGACCCTGACCGAAAAAGCGTAGGACGGCGCAGGGCGCTTGCGTGAATGTTCGTGTGACTTTATTACTTTTAAAGAAGTTTATATGCTGGATACATTCGTTGCTAGGTAACATTGTTTATAAAAGATGTACGTCACATTGGAAAATTATTGAAATAAAAAGTCAACCATTTTTGCGAGTTTTACTAAAATCTGTTCACAAGATATTTCCAACAATTACTATTCAAGTTTTCACTTCTGCCGGCACTCCCAGAGTGCAACCCGTCGTTTTTTTTTTTATTATTTTTCTCGTTAGTTGTATGTTATGACCTATCACAAAAATAATATCTCATGTGTATTGGTCATAAGGCCCAATTTGGCGCATTGTCCTTTAGAAATATTGATACATATAATTTAAAATAATGAATATGTAACTTTACCTATCTATACTCGTATATAGGTACAACTGAGACCACCAGCGGACAACTGAGACGCTTGTAACGACACCTCATTTGCCATGCAAACAAAAAAACATATATACATGCAAACATACATACATACCGGTCAAAATCATAACCCTCCTTTTGGATTTGCTGTAGTCGGGTAGAAATAGACCAATTTTTTTTTCTATTTGGCAGCTGTCTGTTTAAAGCGATTCTCCCTAGGGCTGCAATGCATAACTTTCAAACCTCTCATCAGAATGTATACTTTCAGAATATAAGTAATGAAAAGAACATTTTTCATACCGTTATATTAACAAACATAATTGCTGTATGGTTACAGCAATTATGTTGCATTTATTCAATTATTTACTATTATTCAATTATTTACTATTTTTTGCCAGCGGCTTTGCCCGCCCAACCTCATTTCGCCCTCTTCAAGATATATGCAAAAATATATGTAGCCCATTACCGTCTCCAGGGCCCAGGATCTATTTGGTGGTTCAATGATTTAGTCGTGTTCGCCTGACAAACAAACTCACTTTCTTTTTTTTGCACGCCAAGCCCCCGAGCAAGTAAAGTCGCTGGCAAAAGTTTTTAATAATCATTGTATAGATTGTCTAGCATACTTTTAAGTGTGTACTGTAAGTTCTCCCATCGATCTTGTGCGCTGCTTGTCAAGCAGGTGCGCCGCAGCCGTACCACGTTCACCACGTACCAGCTGCACGAGCTGGAACGCGCCTTCGATAAGACGCAGTATCCCGACGTGTTCACCCGTGAAGAGCTCGCCATGCGCCTCGACCTGAGCGAGGCTAGAGTGCAGGTGAGTGCTTCCTCTTTATACATATTACGAGCTTCTGCCCGCGGTTTCACCCGCGTCATGTTAGGCGTTTGGCCCTATGGTCCCGTCCCGGTCAGTTCCCTTGAGGAGCACGTGAAACACGACGCACCGTGGCTCGGGCCTTGTCCTTTGTCGGACGGCGAGCTACCCATTACTCCCCGTCCGCAAGCGGCTGGAATATGCCCCACGATTTGTTGCCCCGTGGCTGGGGCGATAGGTAGAGGATATCTTTTCCCGCACGCATTCCGACTGCTCCCCATTCACCTCGCCTGCCGCCGAATCCCTGAGGTACCTCCCACAATAACCGTGCCCGGGAGGACTTGAGTCAGGTTGAAGTTGAGGCTGAGGACGCCGTAGCGCATCTCCAACCACTTCTCAAAGATGATCTTACGACCGCAATTATGACTTGCCCAGGCAGTCATTATTTTATTGTAGTATTATTTTGAAACTATGATATCTCTTTAGATATTCATTAAAATCAAACGATGTCAAGGGCAATTTTGTTCAAAATCAAATGCTTGTGATAATAAATTATTTATTTGGATAAGGATTAATATCATGTTAATGAAAATACCTTCGCAAATAATAATGCTCTTTAAAATCAAATTTGATTTCAACAAAATAGGTTATAGTGACTTAACCTGAAAAGATATATATATGCTCTCGCGGACTTTATTTTAGAACTTTTCATGAGAAATAATTCCGTAGTACATAATTTTTGCGTATCTTTAACCGTTTACGCAGCGCACGCAACGGAAGCTCTCGAAAAGGAATTCATTTTCCCGATTTTAAAACATTTCTCACTGCTGCTCCGCTCCTATTAGTGATAGCGTGATGTTACATAGCCTATAGCCTTCCTCGATAAATGGACTACCCAACACTGAAAGAATAATTCAAATCGGACCAGTAGTTCCAGAGATTAGCGCGTTCAAACAAACAAACAAACAAACAAACTCTGCAGCTTTATAATATTAAGTATAGATTTTACAGTTATTATACTTAGTTATTTTTTAGGATTCCCTAGTCAAATGGCAAAAAACGGAACCCTTATAGATGCGTCATGTCTGTCTGTCTGTCTGTCTGTCCGTCCGTATGTCACAACCACTTTTCTTAGAAAGTATAAGAGCTATCCTATTGAAACTTGGTAAGTAGATGTATTATGTGAACCGCTTTAGGATTCTCACACAAAGGAAATGGGTATTCCCCAACACCAACCCCATACGTGTGGAGTACCTATGGATAGGTCTTTAAAAATGATGTTGAGGTTACTCATATCATTTTTTTCTAAACTGAACAGTTTGCGTGAGAGACACTTCCAAAGTGAGAAAATGTGTGTCACCCTGTGTGTAACTTCTAAAATAAGAGAATGATCAAACTATAAAAAAAAATTTCAAAAAAATGTAACCGACTTCAAAAAGAACCACAAAAAGGGTAAAATAATCTACAAAATAACTTTTATTTCGGAAGTCGATGGCTTTGTTATTTTTTATTTTATTGTTTTTTTTTGCCACCGACTTCCAAAATAAAAGTTATTTTGTAGATTATTTTACCCTTTTTTTTTACCCGACTACGGCAAAGCCAAAAGGAGGGTTATGATTTTGACCGGTATGTATGTTTGTTTGTATGTATGTATGTATGTATGTATGTATGTTTGTTTGTTCCCTCATAACTACTAAACTACTTATCATTACATGACAAATGAGATCTTGTTAGAAGCGTCTCAGTCGTCCGCTGGTTATAGGGTAGGTGACGTGTCACCAAATCCAATATGGCGCCCTCTAGGGGATGAGAAGTCGTTACCGAAAAAAAAAATTTTTTCGTACAATATCGACATGGGTATCAAATTAAAGGGCTTGATGAGCACATTTGAAATATATATACATTATATAGCTTTTACTAGCAAATTTTCTGTTTTTAACAGTGTCAACATGGGAATCAAATGATAAATCTTAAATTCACAACTCAGAAACTATACATATAACATAAATTACTATGAATATTATAACCCCAAAATAGTGTAAATAAAAAATAAGTTAAAAATAACTAAAACCCGACAACGAAAAAATCGCGCACTGAAAAGTATAAAACAAGAACAAGCCGTGGTCGTATGCCACCTAGCCAATAAAGATTGTGTGAAACAACCGCAGGTGGCATACGACCACGGCTTGTTCTTGTTTTATACTTTTCAGTGCGCGATTTTTTCGTAGTCGGGTTTTAGTTATTTTTAACTTATTTTTTTCGATTATTAGAAATTAGCAAAAGATTTTTTTTAATAATTATTTGCTAATTTATCGGATACTTTACCTAAATATCCCCTCACTTTTTAATAGGAGACATGTGGCCCGTTCTACTAAACTGGTCCGGGCGAATCTACCCATGCACATTTTTACCCGACTACGGCAAAGCCAAAAGGAGGGTTATGATTTTGACCGGTATGTATGTTTGTATGTATGTATGTATGTATGTATGTATGTATGTTTGTTTGTTCCCTCATAACTACTAAACTACTTATCATTACATGACAAATGAGATCTTGTTAGAAGCGTCTCAGTCGTCCGCTGGTTATAGGGTAGGTGACGTGTCACCAAATCCAATATGGCGCCCTCTAGGGGATGAGAAGTCGTTACCGAAAAAAAAAATATTTTTGCACAGTATCGATATGGGTATCAAATTAAAGGGCTTGATGAGCACATTTGAAATATATATACATTATATAGCTTTTACTAACTAATTTTCTGTTTCTAACAGTGTCAACATGGGTATCAAATGATAAATCTTAAATTCACAACTCTGAAACTATACATATAACAAAAGTTACTTACTTCAAATAATATAACCCCAAAATAGTGTAAATAAAAAATAAGTTAAAAATAACTAAAACCCGACTACGAAAAAATTTTGCACTGAAAAGTATAATTGTGGTTCTTTTTGAAGGCGGTTACATTTTTTTTAAATAGTTTTTTATTTTTCTTTTTTTAGTTAAAATATACAATCCAAATTCTTGCCAAATACATATAATATAATCCGTAGCACTGGCAATAAAATCCCTCATGTACACAATAAGCTAATAAAATTCCCTATCTCAAAAACTACTGAACCGATGAAACTTGCAGTATTCCCTAAGTTGAACGATACCTAGCACACAAGAAAAGGAATTATTTAAATCGGACGTGAAGTTCCGGAGATATGCGAACAATGAATCAGTCGATACCTACTCCTTACGGCAGCGGGTTCCTTTTTAAGACGTAGATGCTCACCATGACGGGATTTTTCGAAATTGGACAAATAGGAGGTTGTTTTTGGAGTTGATATTATGTATGAAACATCGGTTCTACAAGTACCTCCTTGCAAAATTTGATACTCCTAAATTTTGCAAGGAGGTTCTTTTAAGACGTAAACGTAGACGTTTTTACGGGGCAGAGGGACTTTATTACTTTTAAAGTAGTTTGTATGCTGGATACATTCGTTGCTAGGTTACATTGTTTATAAAAGATGTACGTCACATTGGAAAAATATTGAAATAAAAAGTCAACCATTTTTGCGAGTTTTTACCCGACTACGGCAAAGCCAAAAGGAGGGTTATGATTTTGACCGGTATGTATGTTTGTATGTATGTTTGTATGTATGTTTGTATGTATGTATGTTTGTATGTATGTATGTATGTTTGTTTGTTCCCTCATAACTTCTAAACTACTTATCAGTACGTGACAAATGAGGTCTCGTTAGAAGCGTCTCAGTTGTCCGCTGGTTATAGGGTAGGTGACATGTCACCAAATTCAATATGGCGCCCTCTAGGGGATGATAAGTCGTTACCGAAAAAAAAAATATTTTCGCACAGTATCGACATGGGTATCAAATTAAAGGGCTTGATGAGCACATTTGAAATATATATACATTATATAGCTTTTACTAGCTAATTTTCTGTTTCTAACAGTGTCAACATGGGTATCAAATGATAAATCTTAAATTCACAACTCAGAAACTATACATATAACATAAATTACTTACTTCAAATAATATAACCCCAAAATAGTGTAAATAAAAAATAAGTTAAAAATAACTAAAACCCGACTACGAAAAAATCGCGCACTGAAAAGTATAAAACAAGAACAAGCCGTGGTCGTATGCCACCTAGCCAATAAAGACCCACCAAAAACATTAAATGTAAAAAAATGCCAAGTCTCTCGATGCAGTCTTTCCATCGTAAAAAGTTTTGAGATCTCATAGAAGCCAAGTCCTATTCAAATTATTTTGTAGTTATAAATCAACATTTAGTAATTGTATCAATAGTTTTCTTTATATTATAATTATAGTGACTTGGCAATGAGCACCAATTTATGTCCTGCGCAGTTTACTAGTCTTGGATGAGACTGACTGCCGTTGCCGAAATTCGGTTGGGACGACACGGATAAACCAAAAGAAAATTAATTTTGTGATATTAATGTTTACGCATGCGGTGTGTGACTTTCAACTCCAAATATGCCGTTTTGTTTCTTCTTGTGCTCATTGCCAAGTCACTATAATTATAATATAAAGAAAACTATTGATACAATTACTAAATGTTGATTTATAACTACAAAATAATTTGAATAGGACTTGGCTTCTATGAGATCTCAAAACTTTTTACGATGGAAAGACTGCATCGAGAGACTTGGCATTTTTTTACATTTAATGTTTTTGGTGGGATCTCATTTATTTTTTGTAAGTGTATTTCTTTCTTTTTTTTTAGGTGACCTCATAATTTCTTGGACTTCAGCTACTGCTTTGCTTAGAACCCACTCTCTATCTCTATCGTTTCTTTTCAACGAGCTAAATAAACATAAATCTACTAACTTACAAACTAAATATAACTAAACTAAATAACACGTAAACAACTAGATATTGTAACTATGTCTATGTTATATTAATAAACTATTTGCCTAAATAACTGTTTCAGTAACAATAATAAATCTACTATCTAATCCGGCTAACTTAAGTTCTCCGAATATAGCTACAATATTTTTTTAGTTTCGAAATGGTTTTTCATAGGTAGATGGCGCTATCAAATGAAAATTATCGAATTATTTTAAAGTACTACTTAAACTGCGCTCGGTAACGAAACCATAGCGCGATTCAGACAGGTACAACGCCATCTATCGAGCGCGCATACAATCGAAATTTATCGCAATACAATGGAGTTTTAGCTTTATTAATTTAATGAATTATGAACTTTATGTATTAATTATAGTCTATGTATTACATTTATATTATTCTTTCCTATTCTATGTATTTATTCATCCAATTGAATACTTAAACAACGAACAAAGTTAACAATGCAGTCAAAATCCATACATAATGTTCTTGCCAAACCGCAAATATAAAATTGTTTTCTATGTTATATTATTTTTTAATGTTTTTATAATTTTTCCTTTATATGTGGCTAATGACCTATCTTGGTGCAAAATTTGAAGTTTCTAAGTCTGCTAGAAGTACCTTAGATTTTTGATGATCGGTCAGTGAGTCAGTGAGTCAGTGAGTGAGTGACAAAATGGTGTAACTTTGATCGACCGTAACTCCTAAACTATTAATTCAATTGGCATGTAATTTCGAACTTAAGCTTGTTTTAATGCCTACTATTATTCACCGAAAACCGAAACTCCTAGCTTTGTCCACGTCGAAGATATAGGGGGGGCGAAACAGCCGCAAATCGCATCGAGAAAAGATGGTACGGCCGTGCCCGTTTTGCTCGAGACTTGGCTGGGGCACTGCCGTGCCCCCAGATTGTGTGAAACAACCGCAGGTGGCATACGACCACGGCTATTTTTTTACTAAAATCTGTTCACAAGATATTTCCAACAATTACTATTCAAGTTTTCACTTCTGCCGGCACTCCCAGAGTGCAACCCGTCGTTTTTTTTTTTTTTTAAAGTGTATGGGTATGTAGGGCTGAGAGATCAGGTGTAGGCCCAACCACTGCGACGTGCTGTCCGAGAGACAGGGATATTATTGCACAAACAACTTTTCAAATTCCGGGTTGAGTATCCATGACGCCAACAGGGTAGATTACATGGTGATTAAGTAATGGGGTCAGTATAACAAAGTATCGTATAATAAGTTTCGCGTGGAACTGATATTGTCAAACAAGGATATAGTTTTAATAAGCAAAATCATGACACGCCTTTCACGGTAGACACTAACCTTCATGATACACAGGCATATAAATATTTAACGTTTAACCAAATTGCCAAGGGTTCTCTGTTAACTTCTTGTAGAAGTTTTTTATTTACGTGGATACACAATCAAAGACTTGAACTCGTACACCAGATATTATATTGTAAATAAAGTTACAGAATAAAAAAAAGTACATGAACGACACATTGACGAATGTGAAAAGTCATTCTAGATTCAAAATCAATTACTCCAGAATAGAACCAGAACCATAAATCAAACTGTGACTGTATTAAAAAAAGTCAACATTCAACACTTCCCCTCAATCACTGTTTGAACTCAGACATCACCGCTGGCTCAGTTGGCTTAAGAAAAACCTAAGCCCAAGTTCACAACACAGAACTTATGTTTAGGAGCACACAAAGATTTAGTTAGTACATCAGCCACCATTTCCTGAGTAGATAAATAATTCAACTTGATTACATGATTATTCACAGCCTCCCTAACATAGTGGTACCTGATATCTATGTGCTTAGTCCTCCTATGAAACACTGGATTGACACTAAGTTTCTGAGCAGACTGATTGTCATTAAACAAATCGACGACTAATCCAGAACTACCAGTCAATTCAGTAACCAAGTCCCTAATACAACGTGCCTCCTTAGCAGCCTCACTAAGAGCAACGTACTCAGCCTCAGTACTTGATAAACTAACACATGTTTGTTTTCTGCATTCCCAGGAAATGGTGTTTCCCCCATACTTAAAAACAAACCCCGAAAATGATTTTCGGTCGCGTACGTCACCGCCCCAGTCCGCATCTACAAACCCCTCAACTTTAACATGACCCGACCTACTAAACACAAGACTACCGTTTTGAGTTCCTTTAAGATACCTCAATACACGTTTCGCAGTCCTCCAGTGTTCCATAGTATGACACGTATTAAACTGGCTTAAGTACGAAACTGCATACGTAATGTCTGGCCGTGTAAAAACACTTAGGTACATAAGAGAACCAATCAATTCCCTATACGGAACATTACCTTCATCTAACACACTCGTATCAGTAAACTTAATGTTTGGGTCCAAAGGAGTCTGGACTGGTTTGCATTCCGACATACCGAAACTGTCGAGCAAGCGCTCAATATACCTCGCCTGACAAAGCTTAAGAGTTTTGTTCGTCCTGTCACGCTCTAATGTGACCCCGAGAACATGCCGCACCGCACCTAAGTCCTTAATCTTAAATGGTTTACGTAAACTCTCTTTCAGCTCTTCAGCCATGCGTGCATCATTGTAACACACAATGAAATCGTCGACGTACAAGGCAATGTAAACAACTGACTTACCATTTCTTTTGTAGAAGATACATTGTTCAAGTTGGCATTGAACAAAACCTGTCAGCAGAAGCACATCCTTCACCCTCTGATACCAAGCTCGTGAAGCTTGTTTTAGTCCATAGACTGCTTTTTTAATCTGTAGACTTTATTTTCTCCACCAGGTGAAATGAACCCCTCCGGTTGAAACATAAAAATTTCCTCATCTAAATTACCATTTAGGAACGCCGTCTGTACGTCCAGATGGTCTATATCAAGATCCATGACTACGGCTATCGCCAACAACAGTCGCAACGAACTGTACCGTACTACCGGTGAAAACGTCTCAAAATAATCTTCACCATACTTTTGGGTAAAACCCTTGGCTACTAACCTAGCCTTATACCGGGCTATCTTCCCCTCGGCGTCACACTTAATTTTGAAGATCCATTTGTTCCGAACCACATTTTTGCCCTTAGGACGATCCACCAACTCCCAAGCCTCATGCTGATTGAACGAATCAATCTCCATCTGCATAGCTTGCTGCCACAAGTCGCTCTGCCCTGAACCTAGAGCTTCCTTAACAGTGCGCGGTTCAGCTGGGATCGCATCATGTGCGTACAAACCCTTAGGTTGTCTAGATCTAAGATTGTACCTCGGTTCCGGAGGTTCTACCACCTCCTCAACGCTATCTTCAAAAACCAAAGTGTCGTCGCCGCCATCATCACCGCTCGCTGACACAACCGGTTCAACATTCCTCGTTACCGGCTCTTCAGTGACAGATTCCCGAGCTGCATCACCAACCACCTCACTCTCAGGCACGCTTGACTTCCACTCACTGTTGGAATCGTCAACTTCTTCCCCTGAAAGAAATATTTCTATAGTGGGTGATCCGTGTCCAGTTCCTAGCTCTTTGGCTGGAAACACACTTTCATTAAATTTGACATCACGACTTCTTATAATATTATGTGTCTCAGAGTCATACAACCTGTAAGATCTCCCATTATCTTCATAACCGACAAAAATATATTTCTTACTCTTAGGTTGCAACTTATTTCGCTTAACGTCATGGATATGTACAAAGGCCTCGCAACCGAAAATCCGTAAGTGGTCATATTTTACCCTATTACCCGACCAAACCTCTTCGGGCGTTTTCCCACCTAATCTACTAGATGGAGACCGATTAATAAGGTACCCGGCAGTGTTAGCCGCCTCAGCCCACATCTTGTGATCCAAACCCGCGTGATACAACATACAACGTACCCGTTCCAAAAGAGTTCTGTTCAACCTCTCCGCCGCACCATTCATTTGGGGCGAATACGGAACAGTGACCTGATGCACAATACCCTTTAGTCTGAAGAATGAGCTTAGCTCTTTATTTACATACTCCGTACCGTTATCACTGCGTATTGCCTTTACCTTGGATTCACATTGTTTTTCAACGAGCCTAACAAAGTCCATGGTGACGCTAGCTACTTCGCTCTTATTTTTCAAGAAGTACAAGAATACTTTCCGCGAGTGATCATCTAGAAAAGTTAAAATGTACCGCTTACCTGAGTGGGACGCAACAGGAATGGAACACAAGTCTGTATGCACCAGATCTAACCGCTTTGCCGCTACGTCACGACTAGATTTCTTGAACGGAAATCTTATTTGTTTTCCAAGAATACAAACATCGCAATTATTTGTAATTTCTGCATTCTGAAAATCAATAACGTGTGACAGTGACTTTAAGCTGTCATAACTCAAATGACCCAACCTATGGTGCCAAGACTCCTTTGAAACCTCTTTATTTACACTACTTAAAGCTACCGCGTTAGTATGCAGTTTGTATACCCCGCCAACAGACCTAACACTAGCTATACAAGATTTATTTCTAAAAATCTTACAAGTAGACTCAATAAACTCCACTCTAAGCCCTTTAACTGCTAAACTATTTACAGACAGTAAATTAACACTCATTCCCGGAATGTACATCACTTCTTTAAGAGTCAAATCATAATCTCCGAGTTTCAAACACACATTACCGATACCAACACATTTCAAAGTCTGTCCGCTTGCCACGTTCACCTCTACACTTCTTGTAGAAAAATCGTATATCCAGTCTCGCCGTCCCGTCATGTGACTCGACGCACCCGAGTCTACGTACCACGTGTCAGCCAAGAACCGAGTCGCAACCATCGCAACCTTTTTCTGGGTACACTCCTTCTTAACATGACCAGACTTTCCGCAGTTCCAACACCTCGGCTTCTTCTCTTGGCGCCTCTTACCAGACCTTTTCTCTGACTTATCAGCAATCAGGCAATCTCCACCTTTGCAATTATCAGACCACTTCGTATTCTGTAGCAGTTTAGCCTTCACGAAGTCACTGGTTAGGTCGCTCACACTACTCTCCAAGGCCATGATCATTGGATCAAACTTAGGAGGTAATCCCTGAAGAATAATCGCCGCCAGGAACTCATCGTCAATCGGTTTATTTACAGCCGCCAACTGTTGCGACAACGACAAACATTCGCCAACATATTTGTCCATATTACCACCGAAGTCGTCTAACTTTACCGAGCACAGCATCCGCAACAGTTTTAATCTCCTGCCTATGCCCTTATCGTCATACGCCTTCTCCAGGCTCAACCAGGCATCCTTACTTGTCTTCGCAGTCATCACGTGGGACACGCATGAAGCGTCCACTGACAGGCAGATCTTAGCCAACGCCCTTTCATTCTTACGCCGTTTCAGCTCCGGATTGGACTTATCGCCTTCCGGATACCCGTCGATAGAACACCAAAGGTCGTCATGAATAAGCAGGTTTCTCATATTAAACTTCCAGAGGAGGTAATTGTCTCGCCCTTTCAGTTTCTCAATACAAAGCCCACTTACGCTTCCGCCTCCTGCAGACATAGTTGTCAGGTCTTGTTCGCTCATCATATCTTAGTAAAATTCCACTTCTTTGCGCACTCTGGGCCCATAACCCTGTTAACTTCTTGTAGAAGTTTTTTATTTACGTGGATACACAATCAAAGACTTGAACTCGTACACCAGATATTATATTGTAAATAAAGTTACAGAATAAAAAAAAGTACATGAACGACACATTGACGAATGTGAAAAGTCATTCTAGATTCAAAATCAATTACTCCAGAATAGAACCAGAACCATAAATCAAACTGTGACTGTATTAAAAAAAAAAACGACGGGTTGCACTCTGGGAGTGCCGGCAGAAGTGAAAACTTGAATAGTAATTGTTGGAAATATCTTGTGAACAGATTTTAGTAAAACTCGCAAAAATGGTTGACTTTTTATTTCAATAATTTTCCAATGTGACGTACATCTTTTATAAACAATGTTACCTAGCAACGAATGTATCCAGCATACAAACTTCTTTAAAAGTAATAAAGTCACACGAACATTCACGCAAGCGCCCTGCGCCGTCCTACGCTTTTTCGGTCAGGGTCACGTGTCCTGACGCGAGTTTAAGATTTTATACCCATTACAGAAAAGTGCTCAACGCCGCTAAAGAAGTTTTCACTTCAAAAACGACGGGTTGCACTCTGGGAGTGCCGGCAGAAGTGAAAACTTGAATAGTAATTGTTGGAAATATCTTGTGAACAGATTTTAGTAAAACTCGCAAAAATGGTTGACTTTTTATTTCAATAATTTTCCAATGTGACGTACATCTTTTATAAACAATGTTACCTAGCAACGAATGTATCCAGCATACAAACTTCTTTAAAAGTAATAAAGTCACACGAACATTCACGCAAGCGCCCTGCGCCGTCCTACGCTTTTTCGGTCAGGGTCACGTGTCCTGACGCGAGTTTAAGATTTTATACCCATTACAGAAAAGTGCTCAACGCCGCTAAAGAAGTTTTCACTTCAAAAAAGTCAACATTCAACATTCTCCGTGGAGGTGCGAGGGTACTTAAAATTAGATACATTCTCATCGCGCGGGGTACAATGTGCGCCAATTGTCAATAGTCCCGCGCTCACCGCAACGCGTCACCAATGCTAAGGCGCGCCGCACACTACTCGCTCTTTGGGATCCCAAAGTTTTTGAAGTGAAAACTTCTTTAGCGGCGTTGTGCACTTTTTTTGCAATGGGTAAAAAATGTTAAACTCGTGTCAGGACACGTGACCTGATCGAAAATTCGTAAGACGGCGCAGGGCGCTTGCGCGAAAGTTCGTGTGTGTTTATTACTATTCAAGTTTTGACTTCTGCCGGCACTCCCAGAGTGCAACCCGTCGTTTTTTTAATAATAAAATTGCAACTACATTATGTAAAATGAGAGTACAGTTAATCGCATTAAGTGGCAGATCGCGTTGCATCGGCGCGGCTGCGTTTCTCGCGAAACAATGCGCGCTAATTCTTGCGTCATTACGCTCTCGTGACGAGAGCGCTAATGTTTGCAACGTCGTCAGCGTCGCATTACGGCGACTCCTTCGCAGATATTGTAATCAGGGCTCTTACAGACTGCAGCGTTTTGTACAAGAATGAAATTATTAAGTTCCGTTAAAAGATAATAATGGCCAATGTGCATTTACGGCGTCTGTTCTTTTCTGTCTCGCGAGTAGATGCTGCAACTGTAATAGTTTTCTCTTTTGTGCTAGCTATTATGGAGCCAAGCCTGTGATTTTGTCCATTTGTTCTGATTTCTGTTTTTTTTTATGAAACGTTATTTAATCGTTTTTTTGAAGTGAAAACTTCTTTAGCGGCGTTGAGCACTTTTTCTGTAATGGGTATAAAATCTTAAACTCGCGTCAGGACACGTGACCCTGACCGAAAAAGCGTAGGACGGCGCAGGGCGCTTGCGTGAATGTTCGTGTGACATTCGTTGCTAGGTAACATTGTTTATAAAAGATGTACGTCACATTGGAAAATTATTGAAATAAAAAGTCAACCATTTTTGCGAGTTTTACTAAAATCTGTTCACAAGATATTTCCAACAATTACTATTCAAGTTTTCACTTCTGCCGGCACTCCCAGAGTGCAACCCGTCGTTTTTTTTGAAGTGAAAACTTCTTTAGCGGCGTTGAGCACTTTTCTGTAATGGGTACAAAATCTTAAACTCGCGTCAGGACACGTGACCCTGACCGAAAAAGCGTAGGACGGCGCAGGGCGCTTGCGTGAATGTTCGTGTGACTATATTACTTTTAAAGAAGTTTGTATGCTGGATACATTCGTTGCTAGGTAACATTGTTTATAAAAGATGTACGTCACATTGGAAAATTATTGAAATAAAAAGTCAACCATTTTTGCGAGTTTTACTAAAATCTTTTCACAAGATATTTCCAACAATTACTATTCAAGTTTTCACTTCTGCCGGCACTCCCAGAGTGCAACCCGTCGTTTTTTTTTAAACTAGTTTTTGCCTGCGGCTTCGCTTGCGAAGCAAAATTTCAGTACGGTTCAGTTGGTAGTTTGAGCATGAAAAAGTAAAAAACAAACATACTCGCATGTTTAATATTAGTTTAGATTAAAAATATTATACACTAGCTGTACCCTGCCACGCTTTGCGGTGGCACATTGTGTTTGAATGGTTGAGAAGATATGTGACTGATGCAAAAAAAATAGATAAAAACAATCCTTGATGCGGATTATATATCATGCTAAAATTTCAGCTCAATCGGTGCAGAACTTTTTGAGTTTTTGAAGCGTACACAAACCAACATAACATTTTTATATATATAGATATACAGTTTAAAAAAATATCCAACTTACCTACCTACAATTTAAATCAGCGTAGAGAATAGGTCTTTACCTATGAAGTTGCCGTTTTGTAAGAAAAAATGTAAACGAATTTTTTTCATGTATTTTTTATTTGTATTAATCGAAGTAATCACCCATGCAATCAATGCATCTTTGCCAACGCAACGCCTTCTAAAATCAGCTGGACGGGAGGCAACAAATTCTTCAAAGGCATTTTGTACTGCCTCTCGGGTATTGAATTTTTTTCCCGCCAAGAAGTTATTCAAATTCCGGAAAAAGTAGTAGTCTGTAGGCGCAAGGTCTGGTGAGTAGGGCGGATGACGTAGAGCTTCCAACCCCAGTTCTTGCAACTTGGAGACCGTCTGCTGTGCTGTATGAGGTCGCTCGTTGTCGTGCAGGAGCAGCGGAGACGAGCGATTGACCAATGCTGGTTGGAGATGTGCCAGCTTCTCCATCATTGTGTTCAGTTCTTCACAGTACACATCTGCAGTAATGCTCACCCCGTTTCGTAAGAAGCTGTGATGAATCATACCGGCGCTAGACCACCAAACAGTGACCATCACTTTTCTAGGGGTAAGTTTAAAAAAAATCTGCTACGCTAAGAATAGGGATAGTATAGAACTACCTTCAGTGAGAACTTTATACGGACGAAGAACTATTCAGTTTGAGGGAGCGCAGATTTATAATAAACTAGCCACCCGCCCCGGCTTCGCACGGGTGCAATGCTGATACTAAATACACTACAGAAAAACTGTGAACGTTGTATATAAAAACATAGCGGCCCGTTCTGGCTTCGCACGGGTATAAAATATATAGCCTATGTGATTAAAATCGATCCAACATCGTTAAATTTATAGCGCGTTAAGTTTTCAGCGATACGTTGTCGCGCTGAAAAGCACGTTTTTATTACCTAAGTATTGCTATTTTCCCCGCTGGAGAGCTCCGATATAATAAACGCGTCCGATCGCTGCTAAATTCAAAGTGCTATAGGGAAAACCGCGTTTTCTTTTTTTTTACTTTTCTGTGGATGCCTTAAATTACCCTAAGGCCTCCAGTCAGGGGAGGGAAAACCCCGGCTTCAGACGCGCTATTTATAGGCACGCTCTTGCCGCACCGGGCGGCCGGCCGGTACCGCCGCAAATGCTACGTCCCGCAATTTTTCAATCTGTAATATCTTCGAAAATATTCACTTAAATCATACGATGTAAAAGGCCATATAGATCTATATTAAATGAACAATGTATTCAAGGTATTTAATTGGTTAAGGATTAATGCTGTATTGGTTAAAATCGCTTCGAAAATTTGCCATTATTTGTCGTAAAAAGTAAATGACAAAAAAAAGTTATTGTGGGTTATCCATAAGAGATAGACATATACCATCACGGACTTCTCTGTAGACCTTTTCAATGTGTACAATACTTAGTACATTATTTTGATAAAACTCGTAGGGTTCAGCCTGCGTTTGCAATGTAAGCGGAAAAAATGTAACTATTTACGACATCACATTAGAAACCTCAAAAATAGCAGTACTTCTCCACTATTTAATGGATGTTATTATACATATAAACCTTCCTCTTGAAATACTCTATCTATTAAAAAAATGGCATCAAAATCAGTTGCGTAGTTTCAAAGATTTAAGCATACAAAGGGACATAGGGACAGAGAAAGCGACTTTGTTTTATACTACGTAGTGATAGTGATTACCAAAAATAACTAAAACCCGACTACGAAAAAATCGCGCACTGAAAAGTATAAAACAAGAACAAGCCGTGGTCGTATGCCACCTGCGGTTGTTTCACACAATCTTTATTGGCTAGGTGGCATACGACCACGGCTTGTTCTTGTTTTATACTTTTCAGTGCGCGATTTTTTCGTAGTCGGGTTTTAGTTATTTTTAACTTATTTTTTATTTACACTATTTTGGGGTTATAATATTCATAGTAATTTATGTTATATGTATAGTTTCTGAGTTGTGAATTTAAGATTTATCATTTGATTCCCATGTTGACACTGTTAAAAACAGAAAATTTGCTAGTAAAAGCTATATAATGTATATATATTTCAAATGTGCTCATCAAGCCCTTTAATTTGATACCCATGTCGACATTGTACGAAAAAAATTTTTTTTTCGGTAACGACTTCTCATCCCCTAGAGGGCGCCATATTTGATTTGGTGACACGTCACCTACCCTATAACCAGCGGACGACTGAGACGCTTCTAACA
The DNA here is from genome assembly GCA_943136025.2 of Agrotis puta. Taxonomy (NCBI): domain Eukaryota; kingdom Metazoa; phylum Arthropoda; class Insecta; order Lepidoptera; family Noctuidae; genus Agrotis; species Agrotis puta. The sequence continues at coordinate 3,294,213 of OW964189.2, read as the reverse complement.
AGATCTCATTTGTCATGTAATGATAAGTAGTTATGAGGGAACAAACAAACATACATACATACATACATACATACATACATACAAACAAACATACATACCGGTCAAAATCATAACCCTCCTTTTGGCTTTGCCGTAGTCGGGTAAAAATAAATAAAGGATTCTTCATGTAATTAAAAATAGGTTAAAGTTGTGTTTGGATAACCAACAATAATGCACCACTACCTACTCGATTGTTCAAACGACGAATAACTTATATACTCAAAATCTATTATAAAAATCGCATCAAAATCGGATAGGATAATCTCAAGCCCAGGGTTTAATACTGAAGAACAAAGTAGGTAATTTTAGTTTTTAAGAAATTTCTCTCAGCTCGGGCCTGGTAGAAATTTCCAAAAGAGAAACGACTACAGAGCTAAATTGATGTTTAAAGAGTTCTAAAACCTTGAATCTTCCGTGGCTGCTCACTCATTTATATATCTTGATAGCTCTTCATTAACAATGATACCGATTAGTCACCTAATCAAATCCCAGTGTTCCATAATAACTCGTAATCTCAAGTAACAATGGTTAAATTAAGCGCGGTTTGGCGCGGAGTGCTCTTTAACTGCAGTTAAAGCGAGCGCCTGCAATTTGGTAATTAGGGACTTCATGCGGTCTGCAAGGGCGGCAGGGAGGACGGCTTACAGGGGAAGAGGGGAGTGTAATAGCGAGTATTAGACACCACACTTGAGGGATTTGTGGGAACTTTCAGATGATTTAGGTGTCTGCACGATGGATAATAATCCTTTAATTTATCATACTAGTCTGAATAAAATGGAGCTTTAGTGCTGCTATGTGCCCAAATGACATAGAATAAAAAAAAACGACGGGTTGCACTCTGGGAGTGCCGGCAGAAGTGAAAACTTGAATAGTAATTGTTGGAAATATCTTGTGAACAGATTTTAGTAAAACTCGCAAAAATGGTTGACTTTTTATTTCAATAATTTTCCAATGTGACGTACATCTTTTATAAACAATGTTACCTAGCAACGAATGCATCCAGCATACAAACTTCTTTAAAAGTAATAAAGTCACACGAACATTCACGCAAGCGCCCTGCGCCGTCCTACGCTTTTTCGGTCAGGGTCACGTGTCCTGACGCGAGTTTAAGATTTTATATCCATTACAGAAAAGTGCTCAACGCCGCTAAAGAAGTTTTCACTTCAAAAAAACGACGGGTTGCACTCTGGGAGTGCCGTCAGAAGTGAAAACTTGAATAGTAATTGTTGGAAATATCTTGTGAACAGATTTTAGTAAAACTCGCAAAAATTTTATTTCAATAATTTTCCAATGTGACGTACATCTTTTATAAACAATGTTACCTAGCAACGAATGTATCCAGCATACAAACTTCTTTAAAAGTAATAAAGTCACACGAACATTCACGCAAGCGCCCTGCGCCGTCCTACACTTTTTCGGTCAGGGTCACGTGTCCTGACGCGAGTTTAAGATTTTATACCCATTACAGAAAAGTGCTCAACGCCGCTAAAGAAGTTTTCACTTCAAAAAATATTATTTTCGGTTACGCCTTTACATCCCCTAGAGGGCGCCATATTGGATTTGGTGACACGTCACCTACCCTTTAACCAGCGGACAACTGAGACGCTTCTAACGACACCTCATTTTTCATGTAATGATTAGTAATCAGTCTCTTGCAGTCGGGCAAGTATATCAATTAGGTGAGTTTACACTCAAATTCTATTTCAATAAACTCGTACTATATTAAATTCTAAATATCATACGAAATCAATACCAAAGACATTTCTGAACATTCGTATTTGCAGTTGTTAAGTACCATTCCTATTGGTAGCTAAGTATTGGGGGTGCCTCACAGTTCTTAAATCACACTCAACGCACTGCAAATTGCTTTTAATCCACTCCATAGATGCCGTTCGCCGACAAAGGAAGTTGTACTTATATTCGTCGTCGCCGTTTTCAAATCAGGCTTAATGTAACTACTGTAAGGTTGATCTTGCCTTGCGCTTGATTGAAGTTTTAAGTTGAAATTTAGAATGGAATGGAGTTGGTCTCAATAAAAATGTCTAGTGATTGCTGCATGTAATCGACACGAGGCGCTCTATTCACTTTGAATGGCACTCGACAAGTTGAATGAATTAAGTCCATGTTTAATTAATGAATTTCACTACAGGCTCAAGAACTCAGTCAATGAATCTCACTTAATTATTTGGCCACACAGAGTAAAGTGTGACTGACCTTATTGTTGTTTATCTATACTTATAATAAATCTGTAGAGAGGCCAATTCTGTACATTAAATATATTTAAAAAATAACTATCACGGGGTGATTAGGGATCGTAACTGATGCCAAAAATGCAATCAGTAAAATTTTTGTCTGTCTGTCTGTCTCTCTGTCTGTCTGTCTGTCTGTATGTTCGTTATAGAAACAAAAACTACTCGACGGATTTTAAAGAAATTTGGCACAATTATTCTTCATACTCCTGGGCAGGTTATAGTATACTTTTCATTACGCTACGATCAATAGGAGCAGAGCAGTGAAGGGAAATATTAGGAAAACGGGAGAAGTTACCCCATATTTTAAGCTTCCGTGGCGTGTGCAGCCTTAATGGTTAAAGTTACATAGAAATCATGTATGACGGAAATGTTCTCTTTAAAATTATATAAAAATATTCCTTGAAAGCATATGTCTATCTTTTATGGTTGACTCACAATAACACGTGAAACTCCCGATAGCTTAGCAATTAGGAGCTTTCTGATTATATTTGTCTACTCTTACGATTACAACACTCTCACTCATCCCTAATTTAAAAAAGTTAACATTATTACCTATTCAATAAAAAAAAGAATCATGTAAATCGGTGTAGAAACACCAAAGTTATACATGTAATACGCTAATAAGTCATCGCGCGTCAATACAGAATCATAATATTAGGATTATTTTTGTGTATCGGTTGCCGCGAGAGGTATAAAAAGGTGGGTTGGTCCGCGCGCCTGGAGGCCTTAAAATCTTAAGGCATCCACAGAAAAGTCCGGTTGAGCAGTACACAACCTACTAGAAATTGACATGCGAGATGCGATACACAAAAAAAAAGCGCGCGAGTTTCATATATTGGCTGTTGATGCGAATAGACGTTCAGACTGTTCGACCTTATTCGTCATCTATTTAGCCTTTTCCCAACTATATTGGGGTCGGCTTCCAGTCAAACCAGATGCAGCTGTATATCAGTATTTTACATGGAGCGACTGCCTGTCGGACCTCCACAAACCAGTAACTGGGTAATACGATACCCCATGGTAAGACTGGTTGTCAGACTTTAGAGGTTCTAACTAACAGTAACGACTGTCAAAGATCTACAAATGACAGCAGGGACCAACGGCTTTACGTGCTTTCCGAGGCACGGAGGAAACTCGCTATGACAGATGGTCAGCCATCCACAGATCACAACCTCGGCAAGCGCGGCTTAACCCGGAATATCGGCCTATGCGGTTGTATTTATTTAGCCACGAGCTCCTAATATATTATTAGTTAACATTTTATTTCTTTATAGTTGAAGCAATAGTAGGTACAAAATTAGTTATTTTCGTAGTCTACACTAATATTAAGAGGAAAACTTTGTTTGTTTGTTTGATTGTAACGAATAGGCTCAAAAACTAACAACTAAAAAATAAACCAGAAAAGTTACTTATTTTGCGTACGCTGCCTAAACTATAAAAGATGGAACCATAAAATGTTATAATTAATTGTTGATCTTATAAATATCTACAAAAAGTCCGCGACACACTATGTATGTCGAGTGTTTGTGATGACTGCGTCGTCGATGTAAGTGTCGGTGTTTGTGAATAGACATTTTTTTTTTATCGTTGTAAAATCATCAAATGAGTCCTCCCACCCAGGGCAGGGCGGGAGACTGTCAGACTTGTACTGACTAAAATCCACGGTGTCCTTCAATAGCCCTTTACGTACTAGGGTCACGGTAATCCCTTGGTCCCGCGACCCTAGCAGGCTTTGGCCCTCTACAGGCCCCGTCACTATGCTGACACTCCTTGAGGCGCGCGTGGAACACAACGCGCCGTCGACCGCGAGTCGCCCATTACTCGCCGCCCGCATGCCCGCGCCTACGGTGGCCGGAGATCGTCTTGCGACGTCCGCCGCCGTGGGCGTCCACCACTGCGGCTGGGGTGGAGGGAGGACGCTGTCCTCCCCCTCACGCGGCTTGCCTCCTCCTTCGCGAGCATGACTGCTTCGCAGAAAGAGGCGACCGCTTCCCACTCCGTCTCGCCCCGCAGCATGGCCTCGACCAATGCCGGGCGCGAGAGGTCTCCGCCAATCGCCGTCGTGAGGACACGGCGGTGGTCTGCCCAAGCGGGGCAGTCCTACACCGTATGCTCCACGACCTGGGAATCATGTTGCTGACCGTGTTTTTCCTGAGTAGGCTTTTTGCAGCGGTAACCGACATTCACGCGGGCGGAGCCGCGGGCGCCCGCTAGTCGATAATAAGGTCATAAGCAGCATTTCAAATTGATTTACATATTTTTAACCAATGAAAAAAAAGGGGGAGGTTCTCAATTCGACGCTTATTTTATTTTTGATTTTAAAGATTTTTTTTAGAAATCGCACACCGCTCATTTTTTTTATCGTGGTAAAATCATCAATTGAGTCCTCCCACCCAGGGCAGGGCGGGAGGGACTGTCAGACTCGTACTGACTAAAATCCACGGTGTCCTTCACTAGCCCTTTACGTACCGGGGTCACGGTAATTCGTAAGTCCCACGACCCCGGCAGGCTTTGGCCCTCTACAGGCCCCGTCACTATGCTGACACTCCTTGAGGCGCGCGTGGAACACAATGCGCCGTTGACCCGGGCATGGTCCATGGTCGGACAGCGAGTCGCCCATTACTCGCCGTCCGCATGCCCGCGCCTACGGTGGCCGGAGATCGTCTTGCGACATCCGACGCCGTGGGCGTCTACCACTGCGGCTGGGGTGGAGGGAGGACGCTGTCCTCTCCCTCACGCGGCCCGCCTCCTCCTTCGCGAGCATGACTGCTTCGCAGAAGGAGGCGATCGCTTCCCACTCCGTCTCGCCCCGCAGCATGGCCTCGACCAATGCCGGGCGCGAGAGATCTCCGCCTATCGCCGTCGTGAGGACACGGCGGTGCTCTGCCCAAGCGGGGCAGTCCTGCACCGTATGCTCCACCGTGTCCTCTGGGCGATCCTCGCAGTGGTGACACCCAGGCGTTTCTTCCCTCCTTTTCAGACACAGGTACCTCCCGAAACTTCCGTGTCTGGTGAGGACCTGCGTCATGCGGTAGGTAAGGTCGCCGTGACGCCTATCCAGCCACTCCTCAAAGAGGGGTCTTACCGCCGCGATTGCGCCGTGCCCGGAATCGCATATCGCTAAGAGAAGTTATGCATGGTCATAAAAATAGGTGTCGATTTGAGCACCTCCTCCTTTTTTCGTCGCTGGTTAAAATAAAGAACCCGGGCTAAACCATTTCGTATAGAAAACGCGAGCGTCAATAAATGCCATAATCTATATCTATACTTATAATAAATCTGTAGAGAGGCCAATTCTGTACATGAAATATATTAAAAAAATAACTATCAAGGGGTGATTATATGGGATCGCTACTGATGCCAAGAATGCAATTAGTAAAATTTTTGTCTGTCTGTCTGTCTGTCTGTCTGTCTGTATGTTCGTTATAGAAACAAAAACTACTCGACGGATTTCAACGAAATTTGGCACAATTATTCTTCATACTCCTGGGCAGGTTATAGTATTCTTTTCATTACGCCAAGGTCAATAGGAGCAGAGCAGTGAAGGGAAATATTGGGAAAACGGGAGAAGTTACTCCATTTGTTAAGCTTCCGTCGCGTGTCCAGCCTTAATGGTTAAAGCTACATAGAAATCATGTATGACGGAAATGTTCTCCTTAAAATTATATAAAAATATTTCTTGACAGCATATGTCTATCTTTTATGGTTGAGTCACAATAACACGTGAAACTCCACGCGGGCGAAGCCGCTGGCAAAAGCTAGTTATAAATATTAATTAAAAAAACCGGCCAAGTGCGTGTCGGACTCGCCTATACAGGATTCCGTAGTAGTAAGTAACATAATATAAAAGTTCTTGTAGTTGGTTGTAACTTAAAAAGGTAAATTGCGGTTTACGATTTATGACGTATTAAAAAAATCGATATACCGAATTACGATTTATAACGTACTAGCACTTTGCCCGCGACTTCGTCCGCGTGGGTTACGTACTTTCCTAATTCCCCCTTTTCACCCCCTTAAAGGTTAAATTTCCAAAAACCCCTTCTTAGTGCTCCCCTACATTATAATAGGAAGCCGTGTGCAAAATTTCACATTCCTAGCCCCAGTAGTTTCGGCTATACGTTGATATGTCAGTCAGTCAGTTCTCCTTTTACATATATATATATATAGATTTAAAAAGATCTCGTTCAAACCAATTTTCGTGGATTTTAGTCAGTACAAGTTTGACAGTCCCTCCTGCACTGCCCTGGGTGGGAGGACTCATTTGATGATCTTAACACTGGTGAGAAAATTGGTGGTGGGAAAATTGGGACATGGAAATCCGGTTGTCAAGTGAAAGTGTCAATTACTATATCTGAGTCTTTGCTGCTAAAGATGATTTGACATGTGGGTTATTAAATCGTCACTGGAAAGGCAAAACGACTAAAGCGCCAAAATACCTAAAATGCGTTTTTATATGGTAAAATCCGAAAAATTGCTGGAAATGGTTATTGGTTGTCCTTTAACACCCTTTTTATTTACGTGGTAAAATCATCACATGAGTCTCCCAGGGCATAGCGGGAGGTACTGTCAGACTCGTACTGACTAAAATCCACGGTGTCCTTCACTAGCCCTTTACGTACCGGGGTCACGGTAATTCGTGAGTCCCGTCCTTTAACACCCCGGCATAAAAATTATATAACAAAAAGTGTTGATAGAAGATTTGTTGTAGGATACAAAGATCGTAAGATCCAGGGTTATTAAATCAGGTTTATGAACAGTTTTCTTTGTTAAGATGTATGATGGTTGTTTAATGATGAAGTCGATAGTCATCAGAGAATCAAGATAATGTGCTTGTGCTCCTTGCTGACAGTCCAGTCCATTGATCCCAACTTCTTATGCGAGGTGTTTAGTCGGCCATAATTGCCAGCTCGACAACCATTGTAAGAATGCAGCGACTCAGTAAAATGGTCTCATTTGAAAATTATGAAATTACACCAATTTTTCCTTCTACAATGTCTTTTTATTAGCGCAATGTGGCTCGACTAGCTCAATTTGTTTCTATTCTCCATTCCTGAATGTACAAAAGTGGACTTTACAGCAGTGGTAGAAGGTACATTCTGCTACATGGGTGTGAAGGAATGGAAACCACGTATGCGTAATTGCTTTTCATTACGGTTCCATTGTAGTCGAGAGGTGCGGACAAGTGGGGGTGAGGAAAGCGGTGAGGGCGTCAAATTGCTAACAATTACACAATTAAAAACCAAAAAAAATTGCCCGCAACTCGGATTGGAACCATTATGCGGAAAGAATCTGCGAATCAGAAGTTCTGAGTTTTGGTTAGAATTGTGGCTTTTGCGGGACGGTAGTAGTTTGCTGGCTGCACTGCGTAATAGATCTTCAAGCTGTTCCGTGAAGTGAAAACTTCTTTAGCGGCGTTGTGCACCTTTTTTGGAATGGGTAAAAAATGTTAAACTCGCGACGGGTTGCACTCTGGGAGTGCCAGCAGAAGTGAAAACTTCAATAATAATAAACACACACGAACATTCGCGCAAGCGCCCTGCGCCGTCTTACGAAATTTCGATCAGGTCACGTGTCCTTTTTTTTTTATTGTGATAAAATCATCAAATGAGTCCTCCCACCCAGGGCAGGGCGGGAGGGACTGTCAGCCTTGTACTGACTAAAATCCACGGTGTCCTTCAATAGCCCTTTACGTACCGGGGTCACGGTAATCCGTTGGTCCCGCGACCAGGTCACGTGTCCTGACGCGAGTTTAACATTTTTTACCCATTCCAAAAAAAGTGCACAATGCCGCTAAAGAAGTTTTCACTTCAAAAATACACGGTCGGCAACACTGAACGCCCAACCACACACACAGGCAAGTACGCGCAGGCCGGGCTTGAGCAGACAAAACTGTGTTGAAGCTTGTGCGTGTGGTAGGCCCATAACAAACACCTTGCTTAACTCACTCGTTCCAAGAGAACTCTACACATCAAGCTATACAAAACCTAGTTCATAGTGGCCTTGCTTTGTAAGGTCATTCCGTACACTCAAGTTTAACGGTCAACTTTTTATACTGGTTTTGCATAGCTTGATGTGTAGTCGTATGTACGACATATTATTTGCTACGACATTTCTTTAGACTTGCGTATTGTTCGCAGGTGTGGTTCCAGAACAGGCGTGCGAAGTGGCGTAAGCGAGAGAAGGCACTCGGCAGAGACCACGCGCCGTTCATGCATCACGACCATGGTAAGAAAACATGACACGATCCTCATTATAATACTGTTACAAATAATGCTCCAAGACGGCAAAACACGCTTTAGTCTAGTGGCTGACAGAATGTGGGGGCGAGCCGATTCCCATTATCTGAACGTCTATATAAATGTGCCTTCGAATACAAGAATTGAAAATACCTGAAGAGTCTGTGTACTTGTTTGAATGCGCTTATCTATACAACATTATTTTTAGTATATGCGAAACCTGAATAAAGTTTGTTCAGAATCAGTAACTGATTCGATTCCAATAATTTTTACACCACGTTATATATTTTTTTCAAAAATATTTTAATTAAATTTTATTACCAGTTAATTACAATACAATCACCGTACGGTTAGGTACCTATTGCCAAGCTATTATCATGAGTGTATAGCACAGGAGACGCGGTTTACGCGGGTGTACCGCAAAATGAGCATGTGTTTGAACGGACAACCAGGTAATATACAAACTTATAACCTTGTGATTTTTTATGATACGGTTTTAAAATTTTGTACATAGATTCTTTACACAAAAATACTAGACAGGTGTATCGGGTTCCGCATGAACAAAAAATTATGTTGTACTAGCTTCCGCCCGCGACTCCGTCCGCGCGGATGTCGGTCTTCGCGTGGATGGTTTATTTCTCCATTTTGAGTAACTCTGACAATGAAATCTTATAAATATTACGGCGCAGAATCCACTGCGGGTAATGCAAGGTGGTTACATTTTTTTTTGAAAAAGTTTTTTATTTTTCTCTTTTTAGTTTAAATATTCAACCCAAATTCTTGCCAAATACATATAATATAATCCGTAGCACTGGTAATAACATCCCTCATATACACAATAAGCTAATAAAATTCCCTATCTCAAAAATTACTGAACCGATTTTGATGAAACTTTCAGTATTCCCTAAGTGGAACTATACCTAGCACAAAAAAAGAATTATTTAAATCGGATGTGTAGTTCCGGAGATATGCGAACAATGAATCAGTCGATGCCTGCTCCTTACTGTTAAGGAGTTGTACCTTCCATCTTCAGCTCAGCTACATAAAATGATGATTACCATACGCAAGTACTTGAATTACTTCATAAGATTTACGAAAAACGATGCGTGGACCTATAAAATTTGAGGGTTGCCCTCGATTTCTCCAAGATCCAATCATCAGATCCTGATTTGGTGACAATGGGACCACACGGGAAGCACCAGCTTTCAAACAAAAAAGAATCATGAAAATCGGTTCACGAAGTCGGTCGTTATGCGGTAACAAAAAAAAAATACAGTCGAATTGATAACCTCCTCCTTATTTTGAAGTCGGTTAAAAAGTATCCTATGTTATGCCCAGGATAATAAGGAATAATCCCACCAAAAACATTAAATGTAAAAAAATGCCAAGTCTCTCGATGCAGTCTTTCCATCGTAAAAAGTTTTGAGATCTCATAGAAGCCAAGTCCTATTCAAATTATTTTGTAGTTATAAATCAACATTTAGTAATTGTATCAATAGTTTTCTTTATATTATAATTATAGTGACTTGGCAATGAGCACCAATTTATGTCCTGCGCAGTTTACTAGTCTTGGATGAGACTGACTGCCGTTGCCGAAATTCGGTTGGGACGACACGGATAAACCAAAAGAAAATTAATTTTGTGATATTAATGTTTACGCATGCGGTGTGTGACTTTCAACTCCAAATATGCCGTTTTGTTTCTTCTTGTGCTCATTGCCAAGTCACTATAATTATAATATAAAGAAAACTATTGATACAATTACTAAATGTTGATTTATAACTACAAAATAATTTGAATAGGACTTGGCTTCTATGAGATCTCAAAACTTTTTACGATGGAAGAAAGACTGCATCGAGAGACTTGGCATTTTTTTACATTTAATGTTTTGGTGGGATCTCATTTATTTTTTGTAAGTGTATTTCTTTCTTTTTTTTTTAGGTGACCTCATAATTTCTTGGACTTCAGTTACTGCTTTGCTTAGAACCCATTCTCTATCTCTATCTCTTTTATTTCTTTTCAACGAGCTAAATAAACATAAATCTACTAACTTACAAACTAAATATAACTAAACTAAATAACACGTAAACAACTAGATATTGTAACTATGTCTATGTTATATTAATAAACTATTTGCCTAATTAACTGTTTCAGTAACAATAATAAATCTACTATCTAATCCGGCTAACTTAAGTTCTCCGAATATAGCTACAATATTTTTTTAGTTTCGAAATGGTTTTTCATAGGTAGATGGCGCTATCAAATGAAAATTATAGAATTATTTTAAAGTACTACTTATACTGCGCTCGGTAACGAAACCACAGCGCGATTCAGACAGGTACAACGCCATCTATCGAGCGCGCATACAATCGAAATTTATCGCAATACAATGGAGTTTTAGCTTTATTAATTTAATGAATTATGAGCTTTATGTATTAATTATAGTCTATGTATTACATTTATATTATTCATTTCTATTCTATGTATTTATTCATCCAATTGAATACTTAAACAACGAACAAAGTTAACAATACAGTCAAAATCCATACATAATGTTCTTGCCAAACCGCAAATATAAAATTGTTTTCTATGGTATATTTTTTTTTAATGTTTTTATAATTTTTCCTTTATATGTGGCTAATGACCTATCTTGGTGCAAAATTTGAAGTTTCTAAGTCTGCTAGAAGTACCTTAGATTTTTGATGATCGGTCAGTGAGTCAGTGAGTGACAAAAGGTGTAACTTTGATCGACCGTAACTCCTAAACTATTAATTCAATTGGCATGTAATTTCGAACTTAAGCTTGTTCTAATGCCTACTATTATTCACCGAAAATCTAAACTCCTAGCTTTGTCCACGTCGAAGATACAGGGGGGGCGAAACAGCCGCGAATCGCATCGAGAAAAGATGGTACGGCCGTGCCCGTTTTGCTCGAGACTTGGCTGGGGCACTGCCGTGCCCCCAGATTATACCAAGTTTCATCGAAATCGAACCGTTAGTTTTCACGTGATGCCTGTACAAACAGACAGACAGACAGGCAGACAGACAGACGGACAGACAGACAAAAAATTTTTTAATCATATATTTGGGTTTGGTATCGATCCAGCAACACCCCCCGCTATTTATTTTTTCAATATTTTCAATGTACAGAATTGAACCTTCTACAGATTTATTATATGTATAGATAGATGTATAAAATCAATGCCACTCTTCGTCATAATTTTATAACTCAAGAACGGGCTCACCTATCCAAACCAAATGTTTAGGCTTTGGTCGGACTATTTAGAAGATGGTTTATGTGAAGTTGATCGAGCAACATTGATCGAGCGGTTCTACATTTATCACATTTTTGATAACAAATGATGTAGCAGAAGTGGTATTAGTATTGTAGTAGTATTGATTCTATGGCGCTACGAAGTTCGCGGGGTCAGCTAGTATCATACATAAAATGAAATTTATCTTGTGTTCTGGTCGCAGTTTAACGTCACGTCAAGTAAGTAGTCAAGTAACAGATAAAGCCGCGGGGCATTTCTAGTCACGTTAAACAACACAAATACCTATTTCTCATGATTTTCAAAACAACATTAATAGTCGAAAACAAACACACGTAATTACATTGGAAATACTTTCCTTGTCAAACGACACACATCCCTCGATAATGACAAGGTACAGTCATCATCAGAACTCACAAGTTATATATTTCACGTTATTGGTGCCCGTTTACCGGCCACAGTGCGCTAATGAAATACGAACGCGATTGCACCCGATGTTTACCGATCATTTACCGATCGCTATCGGCCGTGTGAGCAAGCAATCTGTCCTGAAACTAGGGTTGATGGTCGTTTGGAAACTTTTTGTAATTGCCCATTAACAGTTAAAATAGTAAACCGGGTTTTTGTGTATTTTTACCCTTCTACGGCAAAGCCAAAAGAAGGGTTATGATTTTGACCGGTATGTACGTATGTATGTTTGTATGTTTATATGTATGTTTGAAACAGCTGAAACAGCCACTATTGATAGCTTTACTTGTAAACTTGTAATCTGATCACGTAAACTTGGTTAAACCAAATAATAAAGCAAAATAAAACTAAATAAAAACGAACATATTCCTTTTTCATTTAGCGGAGAACGCTATCGAATTGGGCAGTTACGGACTGTGTGTGCATAACGTTGTGATAGAACATTGTCGAATGTGTCTTATTCGATATTGTTAGTAGCTCAGAGTGTGCAGTTTCGATTTTGTTCGATTCAACTCGATGAAATAAAACTTTTTTCAAAAAATCTCTTTACTCATCTGATAGAGTTTGATACGGATATACAATTTCTGCAATAAAAATAAATGGCAATTTTTCAGTTTCGATAGTGTTCGTAGTCACGGTCGATTTGTATGATCTACAAGTAGTTGTTCCGGGTCTGGGCGTTTGGGTATGTGAGATTTATGTTTGTAAACGCACCCACGACACAGGAGAAATTCTTACTGTGGGAACAAAACACCAGCCTTAAAAGCCTTAAATAAGCCCTAGATAATATTCCAGTTTGTGTATTTCATAGAAATTCGTTTAACCGTAAAAGTATGAAGGTTTGATAAACAAACTCACATTGCAAAATTCCTTTGAACGCCATCAAGGTTTTGACACGACAGTAATTGTTACAGAAACTCGCTATATCGCACGATTGAAGGATATTAAGGCCGCATTATACTAATGCTCGTATAATGACGGCGCTCCGTTTACGTGATGCCTCGATAACAACAGTTACTGGCAATCCGTTTACCACCTGATATATTGACTGTTAGCACTTTTATGTGTGATTGTGCGTGTGACGTGTGTGTACCTTATAACGCATTTATACCTTTATTCATGTGAATCTGTCTTTAACTATAAGGCTTTCACTTTACGATCAGAACTACAATTTTAAACATTAGTCTCGGCCTACGGTCGGTCATTTACATTTTTTTTATCCGATTTCAAAAAAAGAGGAGGTTCTGCGTTCAATGCGACGGTAAGTTTTTTTTTTTTTTTGTGTTTGTTACGCGATTACTCCGCCTATTGTGGACCGATTTTCAAAATTCTTTTTTGTTTGAAAGGAGTTACTTTTGAAGTGGTCCCATAGTCACCAAGTCAGGATCTGATGATTGGATCCTGGAGAAATCAAGGTCAACCCTCAAATTTTATAGGCCCACACATCGTTTTTCGCAAATCTTATGAAGTAATTTAAGTACTTGCGTATGGTTATCATCATTTCATGTAACTGAGCTGATGAAGGAAGGTGCAACTCCTTAACAGTAAGGAGTAGGCATCGACTGATTCAAGGTTCGCATATCTCCGGAATTACAAGCCCGATTTAAGTAATTCTTTTTTTGTTGTACTAGGTATCGTTCAACTTAAGGAATACAGTAAGTTTCATCAAAATTGGTTCAGTAGTTTTTGATATAGAGAATTTTATAAGCTTATTGTGTACATGAGCAATGTTATTACCGGTGCTACGGATTACAAAATTCTAGTGCACAAGAAAATTATGTATTTGACACGAATTTCGGTTGAATATTTAAACTACAAAAAGGGTCTTTGTTGAAAATGGCTTTGTTTTTTTTATTTCATTGTTTTCTTTTTTCCACCGACTTCCGAAAGAAAAGTTATTTTACCCTTTTATGTGGTTGTTTTTGAAGGTGGTTACCTTTTTTTTTAAGTTTTTTTTTTATACTCAATACAGGTTTATTCTAACCAAAATAACTGGGTTCTGGACACCAGATAGGCAGTTAGTAAGCAAACATTAGGAAGACTGCTTGTGATATGTATTTATACGCTTACTTCATATATTTAAACAAACTGGCAGCCGGCTCATGATGCTTTATTAAATTACACTTTAAATAAAGGCAGAATAAAAGTCAATACATTTTAAGCCAATTTATTACAAAAAATTAAATCGATACGAAAATAACTAACGCAGGTGCAGTCAGTACACAAGGACACTATTGTGACGATAGCGACACACTGTCACCTGCCTAACCACATTATACTGAACAAACCTCAAATTATTTATCTATTAACTGTACGCGTGATTTCGACTAAGGGTTCTTTTGCTTGATTATACAAAGTGAAAAGAGGGTGCCTTTGGCATGGGCCCGCTATCAAAATGATAAGTAAAAAAATAAATATAAGTACACTTTTTGTTAAACCCTATTTAACTTACTTGGTTGAAGAAAACAAGTGCAAAACGTAGATTAATTCTTGTAACAAATTGAATCAGGTTTGTTATTATTCACATTCAATCACTCAAATAAGTTGAACATGATGTGGTAGTGAGTTATTACTGTTGGCGCACTAATCCTTGTCTTTATCGATAATCCTAATAATTATGCTGTTCTTAATCTACTCGTATCCTACTAATATTATAAATGCGAAAGTTTGTGAGGATGGATGTATGTGTATGTGTATGTGTATGTGTATGTGTATGTTTGTTACCCTTTTCTTTTTTTTTTTTTCGTGGTAAAATCGTCAAATGAGTCCTCCCACCCAGGGCAGGGCGGGAGGGACTGTCAGACTTGTACTGACTAAAATCCACGGTGTCCTTCACTAGCCCTTTACGTACCGGGGTCACGGTAATTCGTGAGTCCCGCGACCCCGGCAGGCTTTGGCCCTCTACACTCTTGCGTCTTGCGACGTCCGACGCCGTGGGGGTCTACCACTGCGGCTGGGGTGGAGGGAGGTCGCTGTTCTCTCCCTCACGCGGCACGCCTCCTCCTTCGTGAGCATGACTGCTTCGCAGAAGCAGGCGACCGCTTCCCACTCCGTTTCGCCCCGCAGCATGGCCTCGACCAATGCCGGGCCCGAGAGGTCTCTGCCTATCGCCGTCGTGAGGACACGGCGGTGCTCTGCCCAAGCGGGGCAGTCCTGCACCGTATGCTCCACCGTGTCCTCCGGACGATCCTCGCAGTGGTGACACCCAGGCGTTTCTTCCCTCCTTATCCGACACAGGTACCTCCCGAAACTTCCGTGTCCGGTGAGGACCTGCGTCATGCGGAAGGTAAGGACGCCGTGACGCCTATCCAGCCACTCCTCAAAGAGGGGTCTTACCACCGCGATTGCGGCGTGCCCGTGTTTGTTACCCTTTCACGAAAAAACTACTCGACGGATTTGGATGAAACTTTACAGTTATATAGTTTACTAGCACTTTTCCCGCGACTTCGTCCGCGTGGTTTACGGACTTTCCTAAATCCCCCTTTTCACCCCCTTAAAGGTTAAATTTCCAAAAACCCCTTCTTAGTGCTCCCCTGAATTATAATAGGAAGCCGTGTGCAAAATTTCACATTCCTAGCCCCAGTAGTTTCGGCTGTACGTTGATATGTCAGTCAGTCAGTTCTCCTTTTATATATATAGGTTTATCAGAATAACACATAGGCTACAATTTATAATGATTTTGTGTAATTTTGGTCATAATATAACGATACGTGTCAATTAAACGGAAAAAAATCTTCCATCTGAGAGCTATCTTGGCGTGCGCTGCCTAAACCAATGGAGTTACATAAAAATGATGTACTGCAGGATTATTTGTCTTAATTAGATCAAATTAAAGCCCGTGACAGCCTAAATCTACCTTTTATGTGCAAGCCAGTATGACCAAAATTGTTTACCATAAATTTAATTAAATTTGGTACTATTTTACAATGCACGTAATAGTATATAATTATCAAACTCTTATCAAAATGAATACATTTCTTGCATTAAGTATTTAATGTAGATAAACTTTGTCTTTCACACTAAGTAATTTGGCCGAATAGTTTAATCCGCCGCGACGCGATAGGGCGTCGCGGTCGAGGGGGAAGGGCGAACAATGCAATCCAAGAAACCACTGGACTTAGCATTTTGAAATTTGCAGAGTTCTATTATAGGCACTTAGAAAGGAATTCAGATAATTCCACCCTCAAGAGATTCCCTCTAAATATTAGGTATAGGAGTTCAAAGATTGTATGGAAACTAATTTTGAAGTCAGAAATCTGGGATGTACATCGTACGATGTGAAGTTACATAAAAAAAAATGAGTATTAAAAAAAAATGTCACGTAATTTAATGTGGCAGACCAAATTCTACAAGAGCGAAGCCGCGGGCAAAAGCTAGTCTTCTACATATAAAAGAACAGGGTAGGTTTTTAAGACTTGACTGCAGCCGGAACCGCTAAACGCAGAAACTTGAATTTTGGACAGCAGTTGCAGTCTACCATATAGGGGATATTGAATAAAACGGGATTTTGCGCAAGTCCTCCTCTAAGGGGGTGAAAACTGTTGTATGAAAAATCTTATTCCTTGGGTTTATACATTTGAAACTTGCCATGAATAAGAACACAAGTAAATAAAAAAGATTAGCACTATTAATTTCTTAAAACTACCTTCCATTGGTAATATAGACGATTTTAAAGTTTGTATGGGAAAATCATAACGCGCGAGTAGAGGAATGTGAAAATCAGTATTTATATAATAGATTAGAAATAATTAAACACGTATTTTTAGAATTTACGACAGTCACAAGTTGGTGCAAAGGGGTATTCAAGTTTAAAGAGAAGGATTTTACTGTTTGCTTCGATAAAATCAAAACTTGGCAAATATATTTCTCAGTCGAATACAGGATTCATAATGAAATCGGAAAATCAGTTTGTATGAAACTCTTTTCTGATTTTATTCATTCTGTTTAGTAAGAATCTTAAACCCAGACCAAAACTTTTTCTTTTAGTAATTGATAAAGGTCATTAAATAATTAATTTTCGCTTGAAAGGGTTGTAGATGGGTTATTGGGCTTTATTATGAAAATCTACAATCAAATGAAGTCACAATGGCACATATTTTGCAAAATATGATCTTAGAGGGTTTCTTCAATATGCAAGAATTTTTAAAAGTTACAATGTTGGATACATTTTTAGATTTTTCATATGTATCCAATAAGGAGGGTAAGTTTCATCAAAATCGATTCAGTAGTTTTTGAGACAGGGAATTATACTAGCTTAGTGTACATGAGCGATGTTATTAACAATTCTACCGATTACAAAATTCTAGTGCGCATGTAAATAAATAAATAAATAAATATTCCACAACTATCACACAACGCCATCTAGTCCCAAGCTAAGCAGAGCTTGTGTTATGGGTACTAGACAACTGATAAACATACTTATATATTTCTAAATACATACATATTATAGACTAGCTTTTGCCCGCGACTTCGTTCGCGTGGAATAGTGACTTCCAGCAGATTTTTGGTTTTACCCACATAGTTCCCGATCTCGCGGGATCTCTTCAAAAATGAAATGATGAAGATATATTTTAGGGAACTCTTCGAAAATCAACATAATGAGCTCTGCGTTTGAATTTAAGAGATTTATACTCACTTAGGGCATTAAAGCCGTTTTGCCGATCGAAAAAGGCGAAAATTTTATTTTTCCCTTATTTTCTCATCATTCTACTGATTTGACATTTCAGTCCAAAAGGAAAAAATACTGTTTCTCCCTTGACAAATTTTCTATTATTTTAGGCTTTAGAGATTATGAAAGTTTCTTACACCAAGACATTTCTGTTTACCACGTTTTTAGTTTTGCCATCCTTTGCAAAAAAAATATAAAGGTTTTGTGGTTTCGACACTCTTGAGCACGCAACGTAGAGTTGTCCATGGGAGAAACAGTCTTTTTCAAGATGTACCCCCGCAACTTTTAGCGTTTGCCCTTGGGCTTTATTTATGGTCATTGCAAACGCAGATTTCAGCGGAAACTGAACTCTTTTGAATTGGAATCGCAAATCAGTTGGAATGATGAGAATGCGGGGAATAATAAAAGTTTCGCCTTTTGCCATCCCTGTCATAATAACGGCTTTAATGACATTCCGTCCTAAATAGGTTATTTGTAACCGTATGCCGTTATATAGTCTTGGTGGATCTAGTTATATAGTTTCTCATATGCATCACAGGAACACCAATTATACAACGGAACAATTTAAAATTTACGAAACAGGACCAGTCCACATAAACTATCATACAACCGACAATACAATTTTGATTCCAACGCCATCTATCGATCCATAGTGACAACTCGGATTATTTATCTAAACTCCGTTCGGGCATTTTCTTTGTACTAAAAGCATAATTACACACTACCAAAACCTCTAATACCTATTTCATAAAATAACAACAAAATAAATCTAAAAATAAACTATTCAAAGACTAAAAGTAAAAAAAGGGCACGCCGCAATCGCGGCGGTAAGACCCCTCTTTGAGGAGTGGCAGGGTAGGCGTCACGGCGTCCTGACCTACCGCATGACGCAGGTCCTCACCGGACACTGAAATTTCGGGAGGTACCTGTGTCTGATAAGGAGGGAAGAACTGCGAGGATCGTCTGCACTGCGAGGATCGTCCGGAGGACAGGAGTGCAGGACTGCCCCGCTTGGGCAGAGCGCCGCAGTGTCCTCACGACGGTGATAGGCGGAGACCTCTCGCGCCCGGCATTGGTCAAGGCCATGCTGCGGGGCGAGACGGAATGGGAAGCGGTCGCCTCCTTCTGCGAAGCAGTCATGCTTGTGAAGGAGGAGGCGGGCCGCGTGAGGGAGTGGACAGCGTCCTCCCTCCACCCCAGCCGCAGTGGTAGACGCCCACGGCGACGGACGTCGGCAGACGATCTCCGGCCACCGTAGGCGCGGGCATGCGGGCGGCGAGTAATGGGCGACTCGCTGTCCGACCATGGACCATGCCCGGGTCGACGGCGTGTTGTGTTCCACGCGCGCCTCAAGGAGTGTCAGCATAATGACGGGCCTGTAGAGGGCCAAAGCCTGCCGGGGTTGCGGGACTCACAAATTACCGTGCCCCCGGTACATAAAGGGCTATTGAAGGACACCGTGGATTTTAGTCAGTCAAGTCTGACAGTGCCTCCCGCCTCGCCCTGGGTGGGCGGACTCATTTGATGATTGACATGACATGATTTTACCACGCAAATAAAATAAAAAAAAAAACACTAAAAGTCGCGCTGATAAGTACGGTTTGTAAATAACAATTATTGTCTGTCAATAAGGTCGAACAGTCTGAACGTCTATTCGCATCAACAGTCAAATATTGTATGAAGCACGCGCGCTTTTTTTTGTGTATAGCATCTCACAGGTCCACCTCTAGTAGGCTCTGTACTGCTCAACCGGACTTTTCTGTAGATGCCTTAAGGCCTCCAGGCGTGTGAACCCCCCCGCCTTTTGATACCTGCCGTCGAGCGCGGCTACCGCTACACAAAAATAATCCTTATAGCATGATTCTGTATTCACGCGCGATGACTGATTAGCGTATGTCATGTATAACTTTGGTGTTTCTACACCAATTTACACGATTCTTTTTTTATTGAATAGGTAATAATGTTAACTTTTTTAAATTAGGGATGAGTGAGAGTGTTATAAACGTAAGAGTAGACAAATATAATCAGAAAGCTCCGAATTGCTAAGCTATCGGGAGTTTCACGTGTTTTTGTGAGTCAACCATAAAATATAGACATATGCTGTTAAGGAATATTGTTGAATGTTGACCTTTTTTAATACAGTCACAGTTTGATTTATGGTTCTGGTTCTATTCTGGAGTAATTGATTTTGAATCTAGAATGACTTTTTTACATTCGTCAATGTGTCGTTCATGTACTTTTTTATTCTGTAACTTTATTTACAATATAATATCTGGTGTACGAGTTCAAGTCTTTGATTGTGTATCCACGTAAATAAAAAACTTCTACAAGAAGTTAACAGGGTTATGGGCCCAGAGTGCGCAAAGAAGTGGAATTTTACTAAGATATGATGAGCGAACAAGACCTGACAACTATGTCTGCAGGAGGCGGAAGCGTAAGTGGGCTTTGTATTGAGAAACTGAAAGGGCGAGACAATTACCTCCTCTGGAAGTTTAATATGAGAAACCTGCTTATTCATGACGACCTTTGGTGTTCTATCGACGGGTATCCGGAAGGCGATAAGTCCAATCCGGAGCTGAAACGGCGTAAGAATGAAAGGGCGTTGGCTAAGATCTGCCTGTCAGTGGACGCTTCATGCGTGTCCCACGTGATGACTGCGAAGACAAGTAAGGATGCCTGGTTGAGCCTGGAGAAGGCGTATGACGATAAGGGCATAGGCAGGAGATTAAAACTGTTGCGGATGCTGTGCTCGGTAAAGTTAGACGACTTCGGTGGTAATATGGACAAATATGTTGGCGAATGTTTGTCGTTGTCGCAACAGTTGGCGGCTGTAAATAAACCGATTGACGATGAGTTCCTGGCGGCGATTATTCTTCAGGGATTACCTCCTAAGTTTGATCCAATGATCATGGCCTTGGAGAGTAGTGTGAGCGACCTAACCAGTGACTTCGTGAAGGCTAAACTGCTACAGAATACGAAGTGGTCTGATAATTGCAAAGGTGGAGATTGCCTGATTGCTGATAAGTCAGAGAAAAGGTCTGGTAAGAGGCGCCAAGAGAAGAAGCCGAGGTGTTGGAACTGCGGAAAGTCTGGTCATGTTAAGAAGGAGTGTACCCAGAAAAAGGTTGCGATGGTTGCGACTCGGTTCTTGGCTGACACGTGGTACGTAGACTCGGGTGCGTCGAGTCACATGACGGGACGGCGAGACTGGATATACGATTTTTCTACAAGAAGTGTAGAGGTGAACGTGGCAAGCGGACAGACTTTGAAATGTGTTGGTATCGGTAATGTGTGTTTGAAACTCGGAGATTATGATTTGACTCTTAAAGAAGTGATGTACATTCCGGGAATGAGTGTTAATTTACTGTCTGTAAATAGTTTAGCAGTTAAAGGGCTTAGAGTGGAGTTTATTGAGTCTACTTGTAAGATTTTTAGAAATAAATCTTGTATAGCTAGTGTTAGGTCTGTTGGCGGGGTATACAAACTGCATACTAACGCGGTAGCTTTAAGTAGTGTAAATAAAGAGGTTTCAAAGGAGTCTTGGCACCATAGGTTGGGTCATTTGAGTTATGACAGCTTAAAGTCACTGTCACACGTTATTGATTTTCAGAATGCAGAAATTACAAATAATTGCGATGTTTGTATTCTTGGAAAACAAATAAGATTTCCGTTCAAGAAATCTAGTCGTGACGTAGCGGCAAAGCGGTTAGATCTGGTGCATACAGACTTGTGTTCCATTCCTGTTGCGTCCCACTCAGGTAAGCGGTACATTTTAACTTTTCTAGATGATCACTCGCGGAAAGTATTCTTGTACTTCTTGAAAAATAAGAGCGAAGTAGCTAGCGTCACCATGGACTTTGTTAGGCTCGTTGAAAAACAATGTGAATCCAAGGTAAAGGCAATACGCAGTGATAACGGTACGGAGTATGTAAATAAAGAGCTAAGCTCATTCTTCAGACTAAAGGGTATTGTGCATCAGGTCACTGTTCCGTATTCGCCCCAAATGAATGGTGCGGCGGAGAGGTTGAACAGAACTCTTTTGGAACGGGTACGTTGTATGTTGTATCACGCGGGTTTGGATCACAAGATGTGGGCTGAGGCGGCTAACACTGCCGGGTACCTTATTAATCGGTCTCCATCTAGTAGATTAGGTGGGAAAACGCCCGAAGAGGTTTGGTCGGGTAATAGGGTAAAATATGACCACTTACGGATTTTCGGTTGCGAGGCCTTTGTACATATCCATGACGTTAAGCGAAATAAGTTGCAACCTAAGAGTAAGAAATATATTTTTGTCGGTTATGAAGATAATGGGAGATCTTACAGGTTGTATGACTCTGAGACACATAATATTATAAGAAGTCGTGATGTCAAATTTAATGAAAGTGTGTTTCCAGCCAAAGAGCTAGGAACTGGACACGGATCACCCACTATAGAAATATTTCTTTCAGGGGAAGAAGTTGACGATTCCAACAGTGAGTGGAAGTCAAGCGTGCCTGAGAGTGAGGTGGTTGGTGATGCAGCTCGGGAATCTGTCACTGAAGAGCCGGTAACGAGGAATGTTGAACCGGTTGTGTCAGCGAGCGGTGATGATGGCGGCGACGACACTTTGGTTTTTGAAGATAGCGTTGAGGAGGTGGTAGAACCTCCGGAACCGAGGTACAATCTTAGATCTAGACAACCTAAGGGTTTGTACGCACATGATGCGATCCCAGCTGAACCGCGCACTGTTAAGGAAGCTCTAGGTTCAGGGCAGAGCGACTTGTGGCAGCAAGCTATGCAGATGGAGATTGATTCGTTCAATCAGCATGAGGCTTGGGAGTTGGTGGATCGTCCTAAGGGCAAAAATGTGGTTCGGAACAAATGGATCTTCAAAATTAAGTGTGACGCCGAGGGGAAGATAGCCCGGTATAAGGCTAGGTTAGTAGCCAAGGGTTTTACCCAAAAGTATGGTGAAGATTATTTTGAGACGTTTTCACCGGTAGTACGGTACAGTTCGTTGCGACTGTTGTTGGCGATAGCCGTAGTCATGGATCTTGATATAGACCATCTGGACGTACAGACGGCGTTCCTAAATGGTAATTTAGATGAGGAAATTTTTATGTTTCAACCGGAGGGGTTCATTTCACCTGGTGGAGAAAATAAAGTCTACAGATTAAAAAAAGCAGTCTATGGACTAAAACAAGCTTCACGAGCTTGGTATCAGAGGGTGAAGGATGTGCTTCTGCTGACAGGTTTTGTTCAATGCCAACTTGAACAATGTATCTTCTACAAAAGAAATGGTAAGTCAGTTGTTTACATTGCCTTGTACGTCGACGATTTCATTGTGTGTTACAATGATGCACGCATGGCTGAAGAGCTGAAAGAGAGTTTACGTAAACCATTTAAGATTAAGGACTTAGGTGCGGTGCGGCATGTTCTCGGGGTCACATTAGAGCGTGACAGGACGAACAAAACTCTTAAGCTTTGTCAGGCGAGGTATATTGAGCGCTTGCTCGACAGTTTCGGTATGTCGGAATGCAAACCAGTCCAGACTCCTTTGGACCCAAACATTAAGTTTACTGATACGAGTGTGTTAGATGAAGGTAATGTTCCGTATAGGGAATTGATTGGTTCTCTTATGTACCTAAGTGTTTTTACACGGCCAGACATTACGTATGCAGTTTCGTACTTAAGCCAGTTTAATACGTGTCATACTATGGAACACTGGAGGACTGCGAAACGTGTATTGAGGTATCTTAAAGGAACTCAAAACGGTAGTCTTGTGTTTAGTAGGTCGGGTCATGTTAAAGTTGAGGGGTTTGTAGATGCGGACTGGGGCGGTGACGTACGCGACCGAAAATCATTTTCGGGGTTTGTTTTTAAGTATGGGGGAAACACCATTTCCTGGGAATGCAGAAAACAAACATGTGTTAGTTTATCAAGTACTGAGGCTGAGTACGTTGCTCTTAGTGAGGCTGCTAAGGAGGCACGTTGTATTAGGGACTTGGTTACTGAATTGACTGGTAGTTCTGGATTAGTCGTCGATTTGTTTAATGACAATCAGTCTGCTCAGAAACTTAGTGTCAATCCAGTGTTTCATAGGAGGACTAAGCACATAGATATCAGGTACCACTATGTTAGGGAGGCTGTGAATAATCATGTAATCAAGTTGAATTATTTATCTACTCAGGAAATGGTGGCTGATGTACTAACTAAATCTTTGTGTGCTCCTAAACATAAGTTCTGTGTTGTGAACTTGGGCTTAGGTTTTTCTTAAGCCAACTGAGCCAGCGGTGATGTCTGAGTTCAAACAGTGATTGAGGGGAAGTGTTGAATGTTGACCTTTTTTAATACAGTCACAGTTTGATTTATGGTTCTGGTTCTATTCTGGAGTAATTGATTTTGAATCTAGAATGACTTTTTCACATTCGTCAATGTGTCGTTCATGTACTTTTTTATTCTGTAACTTTATTTACAATATAATATCTGGTGTACGAGTTCAAGTCTTTGATTGTGTATCCACGTAAATAAAAAACTTCTACAAGAAGTTAACAAATATCCAAACTAATATTATAAATGCGAAAGTAACTCTGTCTGTCTGTCTGTCTGTCTGTCTGTCTTTTCTTCACGCCTAAACTACTGAACCGATTAGTGTTAAATTTGGTACAGACATAGTTTAGAACTTGAGAAAGAACATAGGATAGTTTTTAACCGACTTCAAAAAAAGGAGGACTGTATTTTTTTTTAATGTTTGTTACCGCATTACGACCGACTGGGTGAACCGATTTTCATGATTCTTTTTTTGTTTGAAAGCTGGTGCTTCCCGTGTGGTCCCATTGTAACCAAATCAAGATCTGATGATTGGATCTTGGAGAAATCGAGGGCAACCCTCAAATTTTATAGGCTCATCCATCGTTTTTCGTAAATCTTATGAAGTAATTTAAGTACTTGCGTATGGTAATCATCATCTTATGTAGCTGAGCTGATGATGGAAGGTACAACTCCTTAACAGTAGTTTGTTACCGCATAACGACCGACTGGATGAACCGATTTTCATAATACTTTTTTTGTTTGAAAGCTGGTGCTTCCTGTGTGGTCCCATTGTCACCAAATCAGGATCTGATGATTGGATCTTGGAGAAATCGAGGGCAACCCTCAAATTTTATAGGCCCACGCATCGTTTTTCGTAAATCTTATGAAGTAATTTAAGTACTTGCGTATGGTAATCATCATCTTATGTAGCTGAGCTGATGATGGAAGGTACAACTCCTTAACAGTAAGGAGTAGGCATCGACTGATTCATTGTTCGCATATCTCCGGAACTTCACGTCCGATTAAAATAATTCTTTTTTTGTGCTAGGTATCGTTCAAATTAGGGAATACTGCAAGTTTCATCAAAATCGGTTCAGTAGTTTTTGAGATAGGGAATTTTATTAGCTTATTGTGTACATGAGGGATGTTATTACCAGTGCTACGGATTATATTATAGGTATTTGCAAGATTTGGGTTGAATATTTTAACTAAAAAACAAAAAATAAAAAACTTAAAAAAAAAATGTAACCGCCTTCAAAAAGAACCACAAAAAAAGGTAAAATATACTACAAAATAACTTTTATTTCGGAAGTCGGTGGCAAAAAAAAAACAATGAAATAAAAAATAACAAAGCCATCGACTTCCGAAATAAAAGTTATTTATTTCGGAAGTTTTTTTAGTTACACGAGACAAAGAAAGCTACTTTGTTTTATACTATGTAGTGATTAAATGCAAGTAACATTGGTCAGACCTGTTTATTAGTCAGTGTTTAGTAATCCGTTTGTGCTGGATAGGATAATCTCAAGTCCGGGGAAGGACATAGGGCTACATTTTATAAACACACCATACAGGTAAAGATTGATAAAGAAACCACTGGTAGAATTTTGAAATTTGCAGAGTTCTATTTTTTTTTATCGAGGTAAAATCATCAAATGAGTCCTCCTAGGGCAGGGCGGGAGGGACTGTCAGACTTGACTGACTAAAATCTACGGTGTCCTTCAATAGCCCTTTACGTACCGGGGTCACGGTAATTCGTAAGTCCCGCGACCCCGGCAGGCTTTGGCCCTCTAAAATAATGAGCACTTAAAAAGGAATTCAGATAATTCCACCCTCAAGAGATTCCCTCTAAATATTAGGTATAGGTGTTCAAAGATTGTATGGAAACTAATTTTGAAGTTAAAAATCTGGGATGTACGATGTGAAATTACATAAAAAAATATAAGTATTAAAAAAAAATGTCACTTTACTTAATGGGGCAGACCAAATTCTACGCGAGCGAAGCCGCAGGCAAAAGCTAGTTTTTATATAATTTTAAGGAGAACATTTTCGTCATACATGATTTCTATGTAGTTTTAACCATTAAGGCTGCACACGCGACGGAAGCTTAAAAAATGGAGTAACTTTTCCCGTCTTCCCAATATTTCCCTTCACTGCTTTGCTCCTATTGATCGTAGCGTAATGAAAAGTATACTATAACCTGCCCAGGAGTATGAAGAATAATTGTGCCAAATTTCGTTAAAATCTGTCGAGTAGTTTTTGTTTCTATAACGAACATACAGACAGACAGACAGACAGAAAGACAGACAGACAGACAAAAATTTTACTGATTGCATTTTTGGCATCAGTAGCGATCCCTAATCACCCCTTGGTAGTTATTTTTCAAATATATTTCATGTACAGAATTGGCCTCTCTACAGATTTATTATAAGTATAGATAAATAACACCCAGACACAGAACAAATGATCGTGCTCATCACACAAACATTTGTCCTGGGTGGGAATCGAACCCACGACCTCCGGCATAGCAGTCAGGGTCACTAACCACTAGACCAACAGGCCAGTCAAATGTGTGAGAAAATGATGTATTTGACAAGAAATTGGGTTGAATATCTATATAATCTATACTTATAATAAATCTGTAGAGAGGCCAATTCTGTACATGAAATATATTTAAAAAATAACTATCAAGGGGTGATTAGGGATCGCTACTGGTGCAAAAAATGCAATCAGAAAAATTTTTGTCTGTCTGTCTGTCTGTCTGTATGTTCGTTATAGAAACAAAAACTACTCGACGGATTTTAACGAAATTTGGCACAATTGTTCTTCATACTCCTGGGCAGGTTATAGTATACTTTTCATTACGCTACGATCAATAGGAGCAGAGCAGTGAAGTGAAATATTGGGAAAACGGGAGAAGTTACTCCATTTTTTAGGCTTCCGTCGCGTGTGCAGCCTTAATGGTTAAAGCTACATAGAAATCATATATGACGGTAATGTTCTCCTTAAAATTATATAAAAATATTCCTTGACAGCATATGTCTATCTTTTATGGTTGACTCACAATAACAAGTGAAACTCTCGATTACTTAGCAATTCGGAGCTTTCTGATTATATTTGTCTACTCTTACGTTTACAACACTCTCACTCATCCATAATTTAAAAAAGTTAACATTATTACCTATTCAATAAAAAAAATAATTATTAAATCGGTGTAGAAACACCAAAGTTATCTATATCTATACTTATAATAAATCTGTAGAGAGGCCAATTCTGTACATGAAATATATTTAAAAAATAACTATCAAGGGGTGATAAGGGATCGTTACTAATGCCAAAAATGCAATCAGTAAAATTTTTGTCTGTCTGTCTGTCTGTCTGTCTGTCTGTCTGTCTGTATGTTCGTTATAGAAACAAAAACTACTCGACGGATTTTAACGAAATTTGGCACAATTATTCTTCATACTCCTGGGCAGGTTATAGTATACTTTTCATTACGCTACGACCGATAGGAGCAGAGCAGTGAAGGAAAATATTGGGAAAACGGGAGAAGTTACTCCATTTTTTAAGCTTCCGTCGCGTGTGCAGCCTTAATGGTTAAAGCTACATAGAAAACATGTATCACGGAAATGTTCTCCTTAAAATTATATAAAAACATTCCTTGACAACATATCTCTATCTTTTATGGTTGACTCACAATAACACGTGAAACTCCCGATGGCTTAGGAATTCGGAGCTTTCTGATTATATTTGTCTACTCTTACGTTTACAACACTCTCACTCATCCCTAATTAAAAAAGTTAACATTATTACCTACTCAATAAAAAAAGAATCATGTAAATCGGTGTAGAAACACTAAAGTTATACATGAAATACGTTAATAAGTCATCGCGTGTGAATACAGAATCATGCTATAAGGATTATTTTTGTGAATCGACGCGCTTCGCGGCGGGTTGTATAAAAAAGCGGGGGGGTCCGCGCGCCTGGAGGCCGGGAAAAGTCTGGTTGAGCAGTACACAACCTACTAGAGGTTGACCTGCGAGATGCTATACAAAAAAAAAGCGCGCGAGCTTCATACAATATTTGGCTGTTGATGCGAATAGACGTTCAGACTGTACGACCTTATTGACAGACAATAATTGTTATTTCCAAACCGTGTTTTATCAGCGCGACTTTTAGTCTTTGAATAGTTAATTTTTAGATTTGTTTTGTTGTTATTTTATGAAATAGGTATAAGAGGTTTTGGTAGTGTTTAAATATATTATTAGTTTACATTTTATTTCTTTATAGTTGAAGCAATAGTAGGTACGAATATTAGTTATTTTGGTAGTGTTTAATTATATTAATAGTTTACATTTTATTTCTTTATAGTTGAAGCAGTACCTACTATAGGTACGAAATTAGTTATTTTGGTAGTCTACACTAATATTATAAAGAGGAAAACTTTGTTTGATGGTAATGAATAGGCTCAAAAACTACTGGACCGATTTTAAAAATTCTTTCACCATTCGAAAGCTACATTATCCACGAGGCAATATTTAATTTGGAGAAAAATAAGGTTCCTTAAGATATTTGGGTTTTTCGGCCACAAGGTGTAAAAAATCAAACAGAAAAGTTACTTATTTTGCGTACGCTGCTTAAACTATAAAAGATAGAACCATAAAATGTTCTAATTAATTGCTGATCTTATAAATATCTACAAAAAAGTCCGCGACACACTATATCTATCTATGTCGAGTGTTTGTGATGACTGCGTCGTCGATGTTAGTGTCTTTGTATCTCGGTGTCTGTGAATAGACCTGGGAATCATGTTGCTGACCGTGTCTTTCCTGAGTAGGCTTTTGCAGCGGTAACCAACATTCACGCGGGCGGAGCCGCGGGCGCCCGCTAGTACTTATAATAAATCTGTAGAGAGGCCAATTCTGTACATGAAATATATTTAAAAAATAACTATCAAGGGGTAATTAGGGATCGCTACTGATGCCAAAAATGCAATCAATAAAATTTTTGTCTGTCTGTCTGTCTGTCTGTCTGTATGTTCGTTATAGAAACAAAAACTACTCGACGGATTTTAACGAAATTTGGCACAATTATTCTTCATACTCCTGGGCAGGTTATAGGATACTTTTCATTACGCTACGAGCAATAGGAGCAGAGCAGTGAAGGGAAATATAGGGAAAACGGGAGAAGTTACCCCATTTTTTAAGCTTCCGTGGCGTGTGCA
The DNA here is from genome assembly GCA_943136025.2 of Agrotis puta. Classification (NCBI taxonomy): domain Eukaryota; kingdom Metazoa; phylum Arthropoda; class Insecta; order Lepidoptera; family Noctuidae; genus Agrotis; species Agrotis puta. The sequence continues at coordinate 3,264,767 of OW964189.2, read as the reverse complement.
GCCTTAATGGTTGAAGCTACATAGAAATCATGTATGACGAAAATGTACTCCTTAAAATTATATAAAAAAATTCCTTAACAGCATATGTCTATATTTTATGGTTGACTCACAACAACACGTGAAACTCCCGATGGCTTAGCAATTCGGAGCTTTGTGATTATATTTGTCTACTCTTACGTTTACAACACTGTCCCTCATCCCTAATTAAATAAAGTTAACATTATTACCTATTCAATAAAAAAGAATCATGTAAATCGGTGTAGAAACACCAAAGTTATACATGAAATACGCTAATAAGTCATCGCGCGTGAATACAGAATCATGCTATAAGGATTATTTTTGTTTATCGGTTGCCGCGGGAGGTATAAAAAGGCGGGTGGGTCCGCGTGCCTGGAGGCCTTAAAATCTTAAGGTATCCACAGAAAAGTCAGTCAGAAAAGTACTCAACCTACTAGAGGTTGACCTCGGAGATGCCATACACAAAAAAAAAGCGCGCGAGCTTCATACAATATTTGGCTGTTTATGCGAATAGACGTTCAGATTGTTCGACCTTATTCATCGTCTGCCTAGCCTTTTCCCAACTATGTTGGGGTCGGCTTCCAGTCAAACCAGATGCAGCTGTATATCAATATTTTACATGGAGCAACTGCCTGTCGGTCCTCCACAACCCAGTAACTGGGTAATACGATACCCCATGGTAAGACTGGTTGTCAAACTTTAGAGCTTCTGACTCACATTAACGACTGTCAAAGATCTACAAATGACAGCCGGGAACAACGGCTTTACGTGCTTTTCGAGGTACGGAGGAAACTCGCTATGACAGATGGTCAGCCATCCACAGATCAACCTCGGCAAGCGCAGCTTAACCCGGAAGATCGGCCTGTGCGGCTGTATTTATTTAGCCACGGGCTCCTAATATATTATTAGTTTACATTTTATTTTTTATAGTTGAAGCAATAGTAGGTACGAATATTAATTATTTTGGTAGTGTTTAATTATATTATTAGTTTTTTTTTTTTTTCTTTATAGTTGAAGCAATAGTAGGTACGAAAATAGATTATTTTGGTAGTCTACACTAATATTATAAAGAGGAAAACTTTGTTTGATTGTAATGAATAGGCTCAAAAACTACTAGGCCGATTTTAGACTACTACTAAAATTCTTTCACCATTCGAAAGTCACAGTATCCACGAGTAATATAAGCTATATTTTATTTGGGAGAAAAATAGGGTCCCGTAAGATATATGGGTTTTTCGGCCACAAGGTGTAAAAAATCAACCAGAAAAGTTACTTATTTTGCGTACGCTGCCTAAACTATAAAAGATAGAACCATAAAATGTTCTAATTAATTGATAAATATCTACAAAAAAGTCCGCAACACACTATATCTATGTATGTCGAGTATTTGTGATGACTGCGTTGTCGATGTTAGTGTCGGTGTCTGTGAATAGACCTGGGAATCATGTTGCTGACCGTGTCTTTCCTGAGTAGGCTTTTTGCAGCGGTAATCGACATCCGCGCGGACGGAGTCGCGGGCGGAAGCTAGTACATGAAATACGTTAATAAGTCATCGTGCGTGAATACTGAATCATGCTATAAGGATTATTGAAGTGAAAACTTCTTTAGCGGCGTTGTGCACTTTTTTTGGAATGGGTAAAAAATGTTAAACTCGCGTCAGGACACGTGACTTGATCGAAAATTCGTAAGACGGCGCAGGGCGCTTGCGCGAATGTTCGTGTGTGTTTATTACTATTGAAGTTTCCACTTCTGCCGGCACTCCCAGAGTGCAACCCGTCGTTTTTTTTGAAGTGAAAACTTCTTTAGCGGAAGAGCTCCGGCGCGAACTCAGGGCGGTATGGAGGGAGCGACTGTCACAACCGAGGTCCGGGCACGCCGCAATCGCGGCGGTAAGACCCCTCTTTGAGGAGTGGCTGGATAGGCGACACGGCGTCCTTAACTATCGCATGACGCAGGTCCTCACCGGACACGGAAGTTTCGGGAGATACCTGTGTCTCATAAGGAGCGAAGAATCGCCTGGGTGTCACCACAGCGAGGATCGTCCGGAGGACACGGTAGAGCATACGGTGCAGGACTGCCCCGCTTGGGCAGAGCACCGCCGTGTCCTCACGACGGCGATAGGCGGAGACCTCTCGCGCCCGGCATTGGTCGAGGCCATGCTGCGGGGCGAGACGGAGTGGGAAGCCGTCGCCTCCTTCTGCGAAGCAGTCATGCTCATGAAGGAGGAGGCGGGCCGCGTGAGGGAGAGGACAGCGTCCTCTCTCCACCCCAGCCGCAGTGGTAGATGCCCACGGCGACGGACGTCGCCAGACGATCACCGGCCAACGTAGGCGCGTGCATGCGGGCAGCGAGTAATGGGCGACTCGCTGTCCGACCATGGACCATGCCCGGGTCGACGGCGCGTTGTGTTCCACGCGCGCCTCAAGGAGTGTCAGCATAGTGACGGGGCCTGTTGAGGGCCAAAGCCTGCCGGGGTCGCGGGACTAACGAATTACTGTGACCCCGATACGGATTTTAGTTAGTCAAGTCTGACAGTAAGGGTAGGAGGACTCATTTGATGATTTTACCACGAAAAAAAAAAACCACGAGTAACATAGGCTATATTTTATTTTAGAAGAAAAATAGGGTCCCGTAAGCTATACGGGTTTTTCGGCCACAAGGTGTTAAAAATCAACCAGAAAAGTTACTTATTTTGCGTACGCTGCCTAAACTATAAAAGATAGAACCATAAAATGTTCTAATTAATTGTTGATCTTATAAATATCTACAAAAAAGTCCGCGACACACTATATCTATCTATGTCGAGTGTTTGTGATGACTGCGTCGTCGATGTTAGTGTTGGTATCTGTGAATAGACCTGGGAATCATGTTGCTGACCGTGTCTTTCCTGAGTAGGCGTTTTGCAAACGGTAACCGACATTCACGCGGGCGGAGCCGCGGGCGCCCGCTAGTTTAAAATAAAAAACGACGGGTTGCACTCTAGGAGTGCCGGCAGAAGTGAAAACTTGAATAGTAATAAACACACACGAACATTCGCGCAAGCGCCCTGCGCCGTCTTACGAATTTTCGATCAGGTCACGTGTCCTGACGCGAGTTTAACATAATATTTTAAGTTCCAAAAAAGTGCACAACGCCGCTAAAGAAATTTTCACTTCAAAAAAAAAATTAGGCATTATGTTAACGGCTAGTATTGTTTCAGTGGTGGGCGAGTGGGGCGGAGGAGGGCCGGCGGGCGGTGAGTGGTGGGCGCTGGGGCTGGGTGCGGGCTTGGGCGCGCTCGGCGTGCCCGCGCCGCTGTGGCATGAAGCCGAGCCCGCCGCCGCATTCCGCGCGCTGCTGCACCGGTGCGTAATAAACGCCTCTTAACTTAACATAGCGTAAGAAAATGGCAGGATGAGCTAGATAAAACCAACGATCAATATTTTTACCCTATTCGGAAATTCTACCCTTAGGGGTAGAAAAAAAGGAAAATCCGACCCTAAGGGCAAAAGAGGAATAACGAACAATTTTACTACAGAATGTGCAGTTTTGAAGTGCATATGTGGATATAAAGTAAACATAAGTAGTTCCGAGAATACTACTAAAAAGCAAAGGTCTGGAGATGATTAATGATGCCTATCATCAGATCAACTACAGACTCCTATTATGTTGTGAAGTCAGTTCCTAGGTAGTCAACAGTTCTGTAACATTTTTTTTTGCAAAAATTATACACTTGACGGCACGGTTAGCGCAGTGGCTGAGCGATTGGACTGCTGCGCAGCGTGTCGTGGGTTCGATTCCCGCACGAAACAAATATTTGTAAGACCTACAAGTAGTTGTTTCGGGTCTGGGTTTTGTCTATGTTTGTAAACGCACCCATGACACAGGAGAAATTCCTAGTGTGGGGCAACGTTTAAAAAAATATAAATAAAAAAAAACGACGGGTTGCACTCTGGGAGTGCCGGCAGAAGTGAAAACTTGAATAGTAATTGTTGGAAATATCTTGTGAACAGATTTTAGTAAAACTCGCAAAAATGGTTGACTTTTTATTTCAATAATTTTCCAATGTGACGTACATCTTTTATAAAGAATGTTACCTAGCAACGAATGTATCCAGCATACAAACTTCTTTAAAAGTAATAAAGTCACACGAACATTCACGCAAGCGCCCTGCGCCGTCCTACGCTTTTTCGGTCAGGGTCACGTGTCCTGACGCGAGTTTAAGATTTTATACCCATTACAGAAAAGTGCTCAACGCCGCTAAAGAAGTTTTCACTTCAATAAATACATAAAAAATCACCACTCTTCTTTTTGAAGTGAAAACTTCTTTAGCGGCGTTGAGCACTTTTCTGTAATGGGTATAAAATCTTAAACTCGCGTCAGGACACGTGACCCTGACCGAAAAAGCGTAGGACGGCGCAGGGCGCTTGCGTGAATGTTCGTGTGACTTTATTACTTTTAAAGAAGTTTGTATGCTGGATACATTCGTTGCTAGGTAACATTGTCTATAAAAGATGTACGTCACATTGGAAAATTATTGAAATAAAAAGTCAACCATTTTTGCGAGTTTTACTAAAATCTGTTCACAAGATATTTCCAACAATTACTATTCAAGTTTTCACTTCTGCCGGCACTCCCAGAGTGCAACCCGTCGTTTTTTTTGAAGTGAAAACTTCTTTAGCGGCGTTGAGCACTTTTTTTGTAATGGGTATAAAATCTTAAACTCGCGTCAGGACACGTGACCCTGACCGAAAAAGCGTAGGACGGCGCAGGGCGCTTGCGTGAATGTTCGTGTGACATTCGTTGCTAGGTAACATTGTTTATAAAAGATGTACGTCACATTGGAAAATTATTGAAATACAAAGTCAACCATTTTTGCGAGTTTTACTAAAATCTGTTCACAAGATATTTCCAACAATTACTATTCAAGTTTTCACTTCTGCCGGCACTCCCAGAGTGCAACCCGTCGTTTTTTTTTCACAATATGTGGATGCACGGCGAAGTTAGGTAACAGTTTATATGTCGCCGGCCGATAATTGAATTAGCCTCATCGTCAATATATCGTGATCAAAAGTCAGTCAGCAAGCCAAATCATGAATACGATGTGGCTAATTCAACGATTGGCCTATGAGATATACAAATAATTCATTTCAATAAAATAGAGGCAAAGATAAATTAGGTATAGCAAATAGCGAGCAGGGCTTTCAATTTTCCACAACAGCCAGAGTATATGATCTAGTCGTTTTCAATGGCTTGTAACGCTTGAAGTTGCTTGGTATCAAGTGCTCTGTATCTAAGAATCGCGTCGCTGTGCTTCCGCAGCGTGTTTCTTGTGGACCGTGGTCGTAGACTAGGATATACTCTCGGTTCTGTCAATGCCTTAAAACAATTAGAAAGAACCGCTTCTATGAAAATATTTGTGGAACCGGTAACAGGTCCTAGTCCTTGTACACCTAACCGAGTTCAAGCTGTACAACATTGTTTATTCGTCCAACAGGTACGTCTTGGCCCTTCCCCCGCCCACGCTGCGCCCCCCTGAGCCGGAGCCATCGTCTCCGCCGTCACCTACCTCGCCGTCCCCCTCGCTAGCCCGTCTGGCGAGTGCCGAGGCTCTGCGACTGCGGGCACACGACGCGCTGCTGCAGGAGCGCGTGGCGCTGCAGCACAACAACAAGGTGCACACGTAACCTGCAGTGGGGCAGTGGTAGCTCGACCCCTGTGGGTACGCACCTGGACATTCTCAAGTGTGACGGCTCGTGTTGGTGTCTTAAGTGTATGTTGCGAGGATGCAGGCTCTTCAGAAAATCGTTTCTTAATCCTCGGGAAAGTATTAAAGAAGTACTAGGTAGTAGGTTTGAATTTGAAAAGAAAGTTACTGCGATCATTTTAAAATGGTTGCTACGCCGCCGCATGCAGTCTATTCAGACCCTATTATGTCAAAGACCGGACCAGAAAAGACCAAAAAAGCCACGTTTAATAAGAACTAAACTTATAATCCTATCAACAAACATTTAGTACACCGTCATCGATCATTCTGTAACAGTAATAGTATTATGGTTGAAACATAGTTTGTGTTACATTATAGACCGCACAGTTTGACTACAGTGAAGTTTATCTTATAGTGTTAATCGAAAACAATAAATTGTATATTGCACATTATTATTGTAGATTATAGTTTTAAGTAGTTCACTCTATTACGAGTACTTTTGAAACTACAAATAGATGGAAGTGTCTTATTATGACGGGCATATTCTAAAGTTAAGTTACCAGTTTCTTTTCAGTTGTACTACATACTGCCATGTTACTTACAAAGGAGTTTGCCAAAAAAGCAATTTATTTCCAATACGAGTAGGTCCTGTAAGTAATGGCCAACAATATTATTACTAATGGTGTCACGGGCCATATTAACGATTTCATTGGCTTTCATTTAATTAGAGGGTTCTCTTTATATTAAGTAAAGCCCTAAACACAGAGTAGTGATAAATGAATGAAGTACCAAAGAACTCGAGTAAAATCCCAGAGCTCCTGTTCAAATTCCTTCTTAAAAGACACCTACATATTAAACTGCAATTACTGTCCAAGAATTAGATTTCTGCGTATAGCAGTTTAGGCTGTAGAAGAGTCGTACGTCCGATTTTGCGGAATTATCTATCTATATATATAAAAGGAGAACTGACTGACTGACATATCAACGCACAGCCGAAACTACTAGGGTTAGGAATGTGAAATTTTGCACACGGCTTCCTATTATAACGCAGGGGAGCACTAAGAAGGGGTTTTTGGAAATTTAACCTTTAAGGGGGTGAAAAGGGGGATTTAGGAAAGTACGTAAACCACGCGGACGAAGTGGCGGGAAAAGTGCTAGTATAACTATAAAAAACATTGGCATCATTCATTTTTATAAACTACTCTCCATTGGTGGTCTAGACGATGTTGAAATTTATATGGGAAAATCATAACGAGAGGGCAGATCAATTCGAAAATCAGTATTTACATACTTGTTTTTTTATCGTGTTTAAAATCATCAAATGAATCCACCCACCCAGGGCAGGGCGTAAAGGACTGTCAGACTCGTACTGAATAAAATCCATGGTGTCCTTCGGTAGCTCTTTACGTTCCAGGGTCACGGTAATTCGATAAGTCCCGCGACCCCGGCAGCCTTTGGCCCTCGAGAGGGAAGCCCCGTCGATTATGCTGACACTCGTTGAGCGACTCCTCTCCCTCGCGTGGCCCGCGTCCTCCTTCGCGAGCGTGACTGCTTCGCAGAAGGAGGCGACTGCTTCCCACTCCGTCTCGCCCCGCAGCATGGCCTCGATCAATGCCGAGCGCGAGAGGTCTCCGCCTATCGCCGTCGTGAGGACACGGCGGTGCTCTGTCTCGTACCGTATGCTCCACTGTGTCCTCTGGGATATTTACATACTAGATCAAAAATCAAAAATAATCAAACACGTGTTTTTTGATTTTTGAAATCACCCCTCTAAAGGCGTCTGAGAGAATGATTGGCCCGTCGGATTGGTCTGGCAGCTTACAAAAAGTCTTGAATTATTACCATGAGTAAATTATGTAAAATGTAGGCTTGCTAAAATGACGTAGTTGAGTAAGGTTTTTATAGACCTTTATTTCGCGCTACCTGTGGAGGGGTCCCGCTTTCGAGCTAGTAAGAACGCATCCTGTCTTAACTACACTATGTAGTTAGACTATAAATCCTCAAAATTTCAGCTTCGCTAAATTGACGTTGGTCTGGGGGCTCTGGGATTTTGATTATTACTATTTATTGTTTTCCTTGAGTGAAACACGTCAAATTTTTGAATAATTGAGTGTAAATCAATTAACTCGAATGTCAAACGGTGTCTTACATGCCGTTTACTATTTGTTGAAAATTCTGTTTCGAACATGAATAATGTTCATAATTATTACGCCCTTGTGTACAGAGCCATGTAAAAATTAAGACGTGTGCCTTAACGTTCGACGTTATAAGTATTATAATTATTTTCTTAACATTCCGTTGATGTAAACGTTAGATCTCAACATTTATTGTACTGTAGTCAAGTAGATTGATATATTCATGTAAATATAAATTTAGAAACAAACCTATTGTTATTTTAAGACATGATTTTGTTAAGAGCGGGTTTCTTTAATATTGTAATTTCGTTTATCGTGCGTTTATTTGACTGATAGAACCTTTAATTACAATTATGTTTTAATTTAATCTAGTTACGTAGGAACAATTTTGTGTGAACATGATAATTATAGAAAACTAGCAGCCCGGCTTTGCAAAATAAATGTGATAAATGAAGAACCGCTCGACCGATTTTGTCCAAACTTCACATAAACCTTTTACTAAATAGTCCGAACAAAGCCTATACATTTGGTTTGGATGGGTAAGCCCGTTCTTGAGTTATAAAATTACAACGAAAAGTGGCATTCATTTATAAATATTGATATTTGTCTCACTGCTCAGATATGAGTAGCTATAACAGTAAACATTAATAGTTTTATTAATAAGTGCTTCACCATAATTATTCTGCAAGATTAAAAAAGGGTTTTGGAAAATGTAAATATTTACAAAATATTTGTGTGAATCTGAAAAAAAGACAGGATTTATTTATTACTGCATACATTTAGATTTCCTACAGAATTGAAACGATACTGATACGAACAAAAAATCACTCAATCATACTCGGTATACGTTAGTCCCGCGACCCCGGCAGGCCCTCCCCCTGTCATTGTGCTGACACTCTTTGAGGCACGCGTGCAACACAACGCGCTGTCGACCCGCGCATGGTCCATGGTGAGACAGCGAGTCGCCCATTACTCGCTGCCCACATGCCCACGCCCACGGTGGCCGGAGATCGTCTAGCGACGTCCATCACCGAGGGCGTCTACCACTGCGGCTGGGCTGTGAAGTGGACGCTGTCTTCTCCCTCACGCATCCGGCCTATCCGTGGTAAAATCATCAAATGAATCCACCCACCCAGGGCAGGGCATAAAGGACTGTCAGACTCGTACTGAATAAAATCCATGGTGTCCTTCGGTAGCTCTTTACGTTCCAGGGTCACGGTAATTCGATAAGTCCCGCGACCCCGGCAGCCTTTGGCCCTCGAGAGGGAAGCCCCGTCGATTATGCTGTCACTCGTTGAGCGACTCCTCTCCCTCGCGTGGCCCGCCTCCTCCTTCGCTAGCATGACTGCTTCGCAGAAGGAGGCGATCGCTTCCCATTCCGTCTCGCCCTGCAGCATGGCCTCTACCAATGCCGGGCGCGAGAAGTCGCCACCTATCTCCGTCGTAAGAACACGGGCGGCGGTGCTCTGCCCCAGCAGGGCAGCCCTGCACCGTATGCTCCACCGTGTCCTCCGGGCGATCCTCGCAGTGGTGACACCCTGGCGTTTCTTCCCCCCTTATCCAACACAGGTACCTCCCGAAACTACCGTGTCCGGTGAGAAAACAGTGTAGGTACCTAATTACGATGGAAATGTTTGTACAGTAACAATATTAGTGGAGTGCTCATATAATGATGAACTGTTGCCGTTCTAAAGAAAACTAGTTAAAGCAATTTGCTTTATTGTCGTACACCTCCGTTAGCAGTAAAACCCCGCCTCTTGTCTACGCTACTCAATGTATATACTGTAAATGATAGCGTTTAGTAAAACGTAGTGGTCACACTTACACGAGCATGTACCGATGTGTAATATAAACATATATTTATTGGAACGATTAGCAGTAGTCAGTTTGCAATAATGTGTCAATGTAGTCGTGTTAATAAATGCAATACTAATATTTTTGTTTTTTTTTTTCGTGGTCACTGTTCTCGCTTCCCTATTTAACACCCCTGATCGCGTGGTAATAAAATTAATAAATTAAAAATTTCGTCACAAGTTTGGTTACTTCGGTAAGGTTGCATCGTGATGACAAGCAGATTCTGACAAGCCTCACCGTACGCCACAAACAACGTATGTACATAGATGTTTCTTTGGAATCAGATGTCTCTACAAGAAGGACGTCTTCAAAACTTTCTAGTAAGTTTCTGTTTAAGGCAAATCATACTATTTTTTAAAAGTAAGTAAAGTCAAGTAATATGTTTTATTTAAATACAAAAATTTATTTTAAAATATTGAATGCAACTTACTCTCCAAATAATCTGAGTACTTCACCACCTCTCTATTGACTGATTGCTAAATGGTAAAATCAGTATTAAAACATTCTGTCAAAAACTCCACCCTACAGCCCCTCACGTTAGGGCGGGAGACGCGCACATCAGCTTCTCCGTCAATTGTTCCACAAAGAACTGGAGTGTTTGAAGAAAGATTAATTTGGTAAAAATTCGGCAGTGTACCGGCCCGGGGAGTACATTAAGCCAGGCCACACATGTCGATGTAGCTACTATATTATAAGCCACTTGGGCTGGATGAAACCGAGTAGGCAGTGCGCTCTGTTTTTTAGGGTTTCGTAAGCAAAACCCTTATAGATTCGTCATGTCTGTCTGTCTATCTGTCCGTCAGTATGTCAAACTTGGTAAGTAGATGTGTTATGTGAACCACATTAGGAGTCACAAACAAAAATAAAAAATAAAAAACCATATGGGGTTTCTCCATACTTAGAGTTGAAATAAAAAAAAAAAAAACCGGCCAAGAGCGTGTCAGGCCACGCTCAGTGTAGGGTTCCGTAGTTTCCCGTCCGTTACAATAAGTGTTAACAAATAGCCTTTTTTAAAACTTGTGTGTTAAAAAAAGGTTATTTGTTACGTTGACATTTTGAACTTTGATAAAAAGGGAACCCTAAAAACGGGCCCACAAAGGACGGTGATAACTAAAAAAACCCTCAATATAAATTTGAAAAGACACAATAACAATTTCCCACAAACCTTTATCAAATAGCTATTTTATTTTAATCGAAAAGAGTAAGTAGTTCAGGTAGCGATTATGCACTCTAATAACATATATTTTAAGTAGTAGCAAATTTTTACCACAGGTAGGTCATGAAAGCACGAAGACATCGACTTTTAAAATTGACGTCATTACGCAACGCCATCTATCGAACCATTTATGAACTGGTTTTTACCTTAACATTTTATGCGTTTGATAACTTTGGAATGCGCGAACCGATTTCAATAATTCTTTTTTTGTTTGAAAGAAGATACGTTCAGAATAATGAAATACGTAAACGAAGTTAAAAAAAATGCTTGTATATATGATTAAATAATTGATTATACTACAAACTTAGTCCAGGAATTTTGTACCACCTTCTTGTTTTTTTTGCACAAAAACTGTTCTTTCCATCAAGTTCAAAATAATTTTCCTAGAAAGTCCTTATAAAGTTCTACTTTCCAGATTTTTTTCATATTTTCTAAACTTATGGTTCAAAAGTTAGAGGGGGGGGGACACATTGTTTTTGACTTTAGGAACGATTATTTCCGAAACTATTGATATCATCAAAAAATGATCTTAGTAAACCCCTATTCATTTTTAAATACCTATCCAACGATATATCACACGTTAGGGTTGAAATTAAAAAAAAAATCACTTTCTATTTTACATATAGGGGGGCTACCCTAAAAAAACATTTTTTTCCAATTTTTATTTTTGCACTTTGTCGGCGTGATTGATATACATATTGGTACCAAATTTCAGCTTTCTAGTGCTAACGGTCACAGAGATTAAGCGAGGACGGACAGACAGACAGACAGACAGACATGGCGAAACTATAAGGGTTCCTAGTTAACTACGGAACCCTAACAAACCCATACGGGTATCTATGGATAGGTCTATAGAAATGGTATTGAGGTTACTACTATCATTTTTTTCTAAACTGAACAGTTTGCGCCAGACTCCGCGAGAGACACTTCCAAAACGGTAAAATGTGTCCCCCCTGTAACTTCTAAAATAAGAGAATGATAATATTAAGAGCAGCAGAGCAAGTAATTAGTTTTTTTAATACGTCATAAATCGCACTTCTCTCGTCTGTACTTGCGATTACTTTCTCTGCAGTGGGCAATGACAAGTTGTGCTCAAGAATGATTACTTCCATCCTTCCCTCATTACTTCCTGTTCTCACCTCCATCTTCAATCATTCTCCCACCTCTTGCTCTTTTCCGTAGGTCTAGAAGAAGGCTCACATTATGCAAACTTTACCAACTCACTTTAGACCTATGTATTTCTATTCTTCCATTTCACTCTAAAGTATTTGAACACATCGTTCATGGACAATTATCATTCTTCTTGACGTCAAACTCTTTACTATGTCCTTTTCAATTCGGTTTCCGTTCCGGCCATAGTACTGTAACTGCAGTTCTCAAAGTTACTGACGACATCCGCTGGGCAAACTATATCTATACTTATAATAAATCTGTAGAGAGTCCAATTCTGTACATGAAATATATTTAAAAAATAACTATCAAGGGGTGATTAGGTATCGCTACTGATGCAAAAAATGCAATTAGTAAAAATTTTGTCTGTCTGTCTGTCCGTCTGTCTGTCTGTCTGTCTGTATGTTCGTTATAGAAACAAAAACTACTCAACGGATTTTAACGAAATTTGGCACAATTATTCTTCATACTCCTGGGCAGGTTATAGTATACTTTTCATTACGCTACGATCAAAAGGAGCAGAGCAGTGAAGGGAAATATTCGGAAAACGGGAGAAGTTACTCCATTTTTTAAGCTTCCGTCGCGTGTGCAGCCTTAATGGTTAAAGCTATATAGAAATCATGTATGACGGAAATGTTCTCCTTAAAATTATATAAAAATATTCCTTGACAGCATATGTCTATCTTTTATGGTTGACTCACAATAACACGTGAAACTCCCGATAGCTTAGCAATTCGGAGTTTTCTGATTATATATTTATCTACTCTTACGTTTACAACACTCTCACTCATCCCTAATTGAAAAAAGTTAACATTATTACCTATTCAATAAAAGAATAATCATGTAAATCGGTGTAGAAACACCAAAGTTATACATGAAATACGCTTATCAGTCATCGCGCGTGAATACAGAATCATGCTATAAGGATTATTTTTGTATAGCGGTTGCCGCGCTCCACGGCGGGTATAAAAAGGCGGGGGGGTCCGCGCGCCCGGAGGCCTTAAAATCTTAAGGCATCCACAGAAAAGTCCGGTTGAGCAGTATACAACCTGCTAGAGGTTGACCTGCGAGAAACACAAAAAAAAAAGCGCGCGTGCTTCATACAATATTTGGCTGCTGATGCGAATAGACGTGCAGACTGTTCGACCTTATTGACAGACAATAATTGTTATTTACAAACCGTGCTGATAATTTTTTATAGCGTGGTAAAATCATCAAATGAGTCCTCCCACCCATTACTGTCAGACTTGACTGACTAAAATCCACAGTGTCCTTCAATAGCCCTTTATGTACCGGGGTCACGGTAATTTGTGAGTTCCGCAACCGCGCCAGGCTTTGGCCCTCTACAGGCCCCGTCATTATACTGACACTCCTTGAGTCGCGCGTGGAACACAACGCGCCGTCGACCCAGGCATGATCCATGGTCGGACAGCGAGTCGCCCATTACTCTCCGCCCGCATGCCCGCGCCTACGGTGGCCCGAGATCGTCTGTCGACGTCTACCACTGCGGCTGGGGTGGAGGGAGGACGCTGTCCTCTCCCTCACGCGGCCCGCCTCCTCCTTCGCGAGCATGACTGCTTCGCAGAAGGAGGCGACCGCTTCCCACTCCGTCTCCTGCATGGCCTCGCAGCATGGCCTCGACCAATGCCGGGCGCGAGAGGTCTCCGCCTATCGCCGTCGTGAGGACACGGCGGTGCTCTGCCCAAGCGGGGCAGTCCTGCACCGTATGCTCCACCGTATCCTCCGGACGATCGTCGCAGTGGTGACACCCAGGAGTTTCTTCCCTCCATATCAGGCACAGGTACCTCCCGAAACTTCCGTGTCCGGTGAGGACCTGCGTCATACGGTAGGTCAGGACGCCGTGACGCCTATCCAGCCACTCCTCAAAGAGGGGTCTTACCGCCGCGATTGCGGCGTACCCTTTTTTACTTTTAGTCTTTGAATAGTTTATTTTTAGATTTGTTTTGTTATTATTTTATGAAAAAGGTATTAGAGGTTTTCATAGTGTTTAAATATATTATTAGTTTACATTTTATTTCTTTATAGTTGAAGCAATAGTAGGTACGAAATTAGTTATTTTGGTAGTCTACACTAATATTATAAAGAGGAAAACTTTGTTTGTTTGTTTGATTGTAATGAATGGCTCAAAAACTACTGAACCGATTTTAAAAATTCTTTCTTCATTCGAAAGCTACATTATCCACGAGTAACATAGGCTATTTTTTATTTTGGAGAAAAATGTGGTTCCGTAAGATATTTAGGTTTTTCGGCCACAAGGTGTAAAGAACCAACCAGAAAAGTTACTTATTTTCCGAACGCTGCCTAAACTATAAAAGATAGAACTATTAAATGTTCTAATTAATTGTTGATCTTATAAATATCTACAAAAAAGTCTGCGACACACTATGTCTATCTATGTCGAGTGTTTGTGATGACTGCGTCGTCGATGTTAGTGTCGATGTCTGTGAATAGACCTGGGAATCATGTTGCTGACCGTGTCTTTCCTGAGTAGGCTTTTTGCAGCGGTAACCGACATTCACGCGGGCGGAGCCGCGGGCGCCCGCTAGTATATAATAAATCTGTAGAAGGGTCAATTCTGTACATTGAAAATATTGAAAAAATAAATAGCGGGGGGTGTTGCTGGATCGATACCAAACCCAAATAGGTGATTAAAAAAATTTTTGTCTGTCTGTCTGTCTGTCTTTATATGCAGGCATCACGTGAAAACTAAGGATTCGAATTCGATGAAACTTGGTATAATTATACCTTATTATCCAGGACATGTCTGCCGCATGCCGGACAAACTGTGGGCCAAAATAGCTCAAAACTGGTGCCCTGAGACAGTAAAACGAGGTCGTGGCAGGCCACGTAGGAGATGGCGGGACGAACTGGACAGGTTTCGTCCGAACTGGAAGAAGGACGCCCAGTATCGTGAAAGGTGGAAGGAGTGGAGGGAGGCCTTTGCCCAGGAGTGGGGCAGAGAAGGCTCTTAAAAAAAAATCCTAGGCATAAAATAGGATACTTTTTATCCTGGAAAAATAGGTAAAAATAAAGTCTTATTTTTCAGTTTTATTCATAGACGTTGTTCTGTAGAACCGCGAATCTCCGTAATTATTATAGGCTTAGCCGTATTTGGTCCAATAGATATTTATAAGATGGCATTGTCAGAGTTACTCAAAATGGAGAAATAAACCATCACATCCCATCACAAGCTAGTGGAGAATAAGTCACTTATTGTTCTCGTACTGCTTGATTTTAGTAGCGAGTTTAACTCAGTGGATTTCGTCAGCTTGCTTGGTATCCTCAAATCTTTAAATTTCTCTTCTCCCGCCATGGCATGTTTCAATTTATATCTTCGGGGACGCTCTCAGTGTGTTCACCTTGATGAGTATTTCTCTGATTGGTGTAGTCTCACCGAGGGTGTTCCTTAGGGTAGCGTTCTCTCTCCTCTTCTTTCTTATGAAATAAGCAGTGCCTTTGTACTTTTAAGTATTGGTATGTCCTTTATTTTATCTTGTGAGTACATAAATGATTAAAAATATAAATAAATAAATAAATTGTAAACCGCAATTTACCTTTCGAAGTTATAACCAACTACAAGAACTTTTATATTATGTTACTTGCTACTACGGAACCCTTTATGGGCGAGTCCGACTCGTACTTGGTCGGTTTTTACAAATTACGCTGCCCACGGTGCAGCGGTGAATCGAGCGGATTCCATAAACGGCTGCTGTCCGTTGTATTATTTTATCAATCAGTATGCACGACTGGCACAGGCGCTGTCTCTCTAATTCTAGAACGAACGCTGTACTGACAGACACATAGACTGACATAGATAAGCCCAAAGTTATGTCATAGCCTCTAGCCTTTTGAACATTTCTTAAAGGCATAATATCTCCGACACGGCCGTTCTGACAATCAATGCGCTCTCGCGTTGAGCTTTAACAACACCATTGTAGGCAAAGCGTTTCAAGCTTTCAACCTTATAACAAGTTAATAGAACTCAAAGCAAAGCGAAGAAATGTTCATCATTAGATAGGACTCAAATCAAAGCGGAGAAGCTTTCATCGTAAACACCAAGCAAAGCATAGAAGCTTTCAACAGGACAGCTTACACTTACAACAGTTCATCAGGAAAAAGTGATAAAGCTATGCTATGGCATTATTATCACGAAAAAAATTGGCATTATTATGTAGTGTGTAACAGTAATTAAACTTACCTTCAAACCCAAAGCCACAACATTACAAACTTTACAATGAAATTCATCAAGATCTGAATTACTCGTACATCACCCTTACCATACTTACATAGGCATTCAATAGTTAAGGAGTTCTTAACTCGTCCGGAGCGTCTCGTGGTGGCGTTGCGTCGATCTGCTTAGCGCCGCTCAGCCCTCCCGTAATCTCCTTAAACTGTTACTTATTGTTCACGACGACGCAGGGGGTGCGGTGAGGACGCGGGCGTCGGGAGGGGGGTGCGATCACGCCCACCCCGCAAATGTCTTCGACGAGCCTGTAATTGGTGAACATCTGACACATTTATTTCGCACATTCAAAGATACTCCGTGTGAAATGAGTTCGGTAGAATTGTAATTAAAAGGTGCTCGGTGGAATTCTATGAGAGATAAGTGACGGCGTGGCGGTGGTGTATAGGTAAATGTATAACTAGCTGCTGCCCGCGACGTTGTCTGCGTGAATGGTTGAAGAAATAAAGGTTCACTGCTCGTTCCCCGTAGGTGATAGCGTGATAATATGTAGCCTATATTGTTGACCCGACTTCTCAATAATCTTCGTGCCATTTGGACACTGCCAATTATTGTATGAGAATTAGTCCAAATGCTGCCCTGAAATCGGAGTACGTGCGCCGGGTTCCCGGTACTAATGTATGTCTACATAATTTTTTTTTTAAGAATCTATCCTGGGGTTTCTGATTTATTTACATTTATATGTTGATTACTTTATTTTTGTCTCCATGTATTTTTTTATCATACTTTATAGCTGTCCAAATGCGGACCAGGAATGGGAGTACGTGCGCTGTTCCTGGCACTTATGTATGTCTATATACGAAATATTTTAAGAATCTATTCTGGGGTTTCTGGTTTCATGCATAATATAGTAGAGATTGGACCCGCGCGAAGCCAGGGTGGGTCGCTACTGTAATGATAAGTAGTTTAGAAGTTACGAGGGAAATAAAAACAAACATATATACATACCAGTCAAAATCATAACTCTCCTTTTGGCTTTGCCGCAGTCGGGTAAACAAGAAAAGAAATGATGGATGAGAACAGTGGGGAAAAGAAATATTGCGACTGAGACTGTAGCTTCTTTTATGTTTTTCTTAAAACCAGCTTTTATTAAGTTCCTCTTATCCTATGGTGTGCCTGTAATATTTAATATTCAAAAGTTGATATAAATGCCTTGAGTATGAGTTTTGTTTCGTAGAAAGCACATCATTTTTCTGGTGCTTTTCTAAAAGGGAAAAAAAATGGTATCTATGGGTAGTACTAGTCATTTGGAGCAAAAGTTACTATGGCACAAAAGTTGTAGGATTTCTCTCGTTCAAGTTATACAAGTTCAAAGATTCGTCATTTTCATTTGTTGATTTCTGAAAGTGCTGAGAAACACAAAATAATGATAAGTATTGCTAGAACTAACGACCGCAAGCAATTAAAGATAACATAATATCACGCCTGTAATCCCCAAAGGGTTGGGTAGAGGTGTACCTTATTATAATTAATTATAATATCTTTATTTTTTAACTAGCGGGCGCCCGCGGCTCCGCCCGCGTGAATGTCGGTTACCGCTGCAAAAAGCCTACTCAGGAAAGACACGGTCAGTAACATGATTCCCAGGTCTATTCACAGACACCGACACTAACATCGACGACGAAGTCATCACAAACACTCGACATAGATAGATATAGTGTCTCGCGGACTTTTTTGTAGATATTTATAAGATCAACAATTAATTAGAACATTTTATGGTTCTATCTTTTATAGTTTAGGCAGCGTACACAAAATAAGTAACTTTTCTGGTAGATTTTTTACACCTTGTGGCGGAAAAACCCGTATATCTTACGGAACCCTATTTTTCTCCAAAATAAAATATAGTCTTTGTTACTCGTGGATAATGTAGCTTTCGAAAGGTGAAAGAAATTTTAAAATTGGTCCAGTCGTTTTTGAACCTATTCATTACAATCAAACAAACGAACAAAGTTTTCCTCTTTATAATATTAGTGTAGACCACCAAAATAACTAATATTCGTACCTACTATTGCTTCAACTATTAAAAAATAAAATGTAAACTAATAATATATTTAAACACTACCAAAACCTCTAATACCTACTTCATAAAATAACAACAAAACAAATCTAAAAATAAACTAATCAAAGACTAAAAGTCGCGCTGATAAGCACGGTTTGTAAATAACAATTATTGTCTGTCAATAAGGTCGAACAGTCTGAACGTAAACTCGCATCAACAACCAAATATTGTATGAAGCTCGGGCGCTTTTTTTTTTGTATGGCATCTCGCAGGTCAACCTCTAGTAGGTTGTGTACTGCTCAATCGAACTTTTCTGTGGATGCCTTAAGATTTTAAGGCTTCCAGGCGCGCGGACCACCCCGCCTTTTTATACCTCTCGCCGTAAAGCGCGTCAAGCGCGGCAACCGAAACACAAAAATAAACCTTATAGCATGATTCTGTATTCACGCGCGATGACTTATTAGCGTATTTCATGTATAACTTTGGTGTTTCTACACTGATTTACATGATTCTTTTTTTATTGAATAGGTAATAATAATAACTTTTATTAATTAGGGATGAGTGAGAGTGTTGTAAACGTAAGAGTAGACAAATATAATCATAAAGCTCCGAATTGCTAAGCTATCGGGAGTCTCACGTGTTATTGTGAGTCAACCATAAAAGATAGACATATGCTGTCAGGGAATATTTTTATATAATTCTAAGGAAAATATTTCCGTCATACATGATTTCTATGTAGCTTTAACCATTAAGGATGCACACGCGACGGACGCTTAAAAAATGGAGTAATTTCTCCCGTTTTCCCAATATTTCCCTTCACTGCTCTGCTCCTATTGATCGTAGCGTAATGAAAAGTATACTAACCTGCCCAGGAGTATGAAGAATAATTGTGCCAAATTTCGGTAAAATTCATCGAGTAGGTAGTATTTGTTTCTATAACGAACATACAGACAGACAGACAGAGAAAATTTTACTGATTACATTTTTGGCATCAGTAGCGATCCCTAATCACCCCTTGATAGTTATTTTTTTAATTTATTTCATGTACAAAATTGACCTCTCTACAGATTTATTATAAGTATAGATAAAACGAAGAAAAACATTGAAAAATATAAGAATCTACCACCAGTAGGTCAGGGGTCTTGAGAAAGGAACCTCCTAACAAAACAAATGTATAAAAGGTCATTCTACTATTAAACATAACATCTAGGTCTTTTACAATCGAGACTAGCTAAAGATTCGCTGTTCAGACTGTAGTCGTGCTGTATAGGACTCCGCATGCGGCCAAAACCCATAACTTGGCATTTTGAGGTGTTATATTCCATTTTGTTATGCCCATTCACTCAAAGCAAGATTAAGTGATTATTTATTCATTTTAATTAGGCACACCTCTGCCCAACCCTTTATTTGATTACAGGCTTGATGTTAAGTTATGTTTAACTGCTTGAAGTCGTTTTAGCAATACTTATAATTATTTTGTGTTTCTCGGTACTTTCAAATATCAACAGATTTAATGTATTAAAATAATAATAAATAAATGATCGAAAATTCGTAAGACGGCGCAGGACACTTGCGCGAATGTTCGTGTGTGTTTATTACTATTCAAGTTTTCACTTCTGCCGGCACTCCCAGAGTGCAACCCGTCGTTTTTTGAAGTGAAAACTTCTTCAGCGGCGTTGTGCACTTTTTTTGGAATGGGTATAAAATGTTAAACTCGCATCAGGACAAGTGACCTGATCGAAAATTCGTAAGACGGTGCAGGGCGCTTGCGCAAATGTTCATGTGTGTTTATTACTATTAAAGTTTTCACTTCTGCCGGCACTCCCAGAGTGCAACCCGTCGTTTTTTTTATTTACACTATTTTGGGGTTATATTATTTGAAGTAAGTAATTTATGTTATGTGTATAGTTTTTGAGTTGTGTAGGGTTGCTGGTTGTGAAATTAAAGCCCCGGTGATCTTGATGATTATTTATTTATTGGCAACTTCACTGTTACATCAATTTATTATAAACAAATCAAGTTAGTCGCAACCCTAAGTGGAGGGATGAAAGGGACTGCGTGGCTATCGCCCTTCACACCTCCCCTAGCTGGCTAATTCCAGAAGACCGCTAGGCTATCGAACTGGAGTTAGTCGTACTTAGGTTCAGAATTGGCTGCGTGGCTACCGAACTCTGACCCTCTAGCTAGTAGAATGATGATTTGTTCGAAGACAGCTCGTCTTATAAAGGTGGATGGTTTGTATGTGTGCTCAATCTTCACACGTAGTCGTCTTTAGTTGTGGTGCAGATAACAAGCCGGGTGGCGCTGGCGCAGGTAGTTGAACTCGGAAGATTATAGATGGCATCACATGTTCACAAAGGTCATCTTTACTTGCTGTCTTCTTGTTTATGTAGCTGCTCATCATAGTGGTTTGAATAGATTATACTAGATGGCGCTGTGTGTTTGTTACATTCTCCCCCTCTGGTACTCTATAGTCGTCCCGACTGAGTACCAGGATCAGTAACCATCTTCCTTGGTCTCCCTCTTTTTCTGATGGGATTTAATGGTTTGGGCACATTGTCATCTCTTTGTTCAAATTTACATATTGCTGAAGTATGATATTTTCCCATGGATTGATCTGGTGCCTTTGTGCTTGTTACTTCATATGTTGATGTTCCATGTTTCTTTATGACAACATAGGGACCATCTCTGCGTGGAGCAAATTTTGCTGTGAACTGTTTTTCATTACTGCTTATTGGATGTGTCTCAACCAGTACTAAGTCTCCTATTTTATAACTTGGATCTGGTCTTCTTTTTTGATTTGCACGTTGCCATTTCAGTGGCTGGTGGTCAGTGATTGTAATGAATTCTGTACCTTCAATGTAGCCACGGAATCTTGAAACAGCCCATACAATGGCTAGAGCTTCTTTTTCTATTACACTGTAATTGCATTCTGCAGATGTGAGAAGTCTACTTGCGTATTCGACAGGGAGTTCGTTATCGCCCTCCCCCTGCACTAAAGCTGCACATTTGGCATATTGACTTGCATCAGTCTTGTGTTGTGTCAAAGTGACAGTACTCAGTAAACTGTTTAATTGTTCTTGTGTCATTGTTACTGACATCTTCACAATTAAGTGGGTACTCCTTACAATTTTACGGTAGGCCGTGCAAAATTTGAACGTAGGCCAATATAAATGTCAGTGCCAATGTAGGGTTGGCCGTCAAAATATGTGGGTACCCGTCGATTTTCTTTGGGTGTCAATGTAAGTTTGACTTCCCAATTATGTGGGTATCCGTAGATTTTCGTTGGACGTCAGAATAATTTCACTATCCGAACATGTGGGTATCCGTGGATTTTTCGTTGGACGTCAGAATAATTTCGACTATCGGAACATGTGGGTATCCGTGGATTTTATGTTGGACGTCAGAATAGTTTTGACTATCCGAACATGTGGGTATCCGTGGATTTTATGTTGGACGTCAGAATAGTTTTGACTATCCGAACATGTGGGTATCCGTGGATTTTATGTTGGACGTCAGAATAGTTTTGACTCTCCGAACATGTGGGTATCCGTAGATTTTATGTTCGACGTCAGAATAGTTTTGACTATCCGAACTTGTGGGTATCCGTGGATTTTTCGTTGGACGCCAATGTAGGCGGGTTGGCTATCCGAACTTGTGGGTATCCAAGAATTTTTACGTTGGGCGCCAATGTAGGGTTGGCTCTCCGAAATTGTGGGTATCCGTGGATTTTCCGTTGGGCGCCAATGTAGGGTTGGCTATCCGAACTTGTGGGTATCCGTGGATTTTCGTTGGACGCCAATGTAGGGTTGGCGCTCCGAAATTGTGGGTATCCGTGAATATTTTACGTTGGGCGCCAATGTAGGGTTGGCTATCCGAACTTGTGGGTATCCGTGGATTTTCGTTGGACGCCAATGTAGGGTTGGCGCTCCGAAATTGTGGGTATCCGTGAATATTTTACGTTGGGCGCCAATGTAGGGTTGCTGGTTGTGAAATTAAAGCCCCGGTGATCTTGATGATTATTTATTTATTGGCAACTTCACTGTTACATCAATTTATTATAAACAAATCAAGTTAGTCGCAACCCTAAGTGGAGGGATGAAAGGGACTGCGTGGCTATCGCCCTTCACACCTCCCCTAGCTGGCTAATTCCAGAAGACCGCTAGGCTATCGAACTGGAGTTAGTCGTACTTAGGTTCAGAATTGGCTGCGTGGCTACCGAACTCTGACCCTCTAGCTAGTAGAATGATGATTTGTTCGAAGACAGCTCGTCTTATAAAGGTGGATGGTTTGTATGTGTGCTCAATCTTCACACGTAGTCGTCTTTAGTTGTGGTGCAGATAACAAGCCGGGTGGCGCTGGCGCAGGTAGTTGAACTCGGAAGATTATAGATGGCATCACATGTTCACAAAGGTCATCTTTACTTGCTGTCTTCTTGTTTATGTAGCTGCTCATCATAGTGGTTTGAATAGATTATACTAGATGGCGCTGTGTGTTTGTTACAGTTGTGAATTTAAGATTTATCATTTGATACCCATAATGACACTCTTAGAAACAGCAAATTAGCTAATAAAAGCTATAAAATGTATATATTTCAAATATGCTCATTAAGGCCTTTTATTTGATACCCATGTCGATACTGTGCGAAATAGTCCATTGTTCACAAAGAGGAGAAAGTGACCGAATGATAAGTAGTGATAGTGATGATGAAAATTTTTTCCTCGTAGGTGTAGTATAAAGCACTATGTATTACTAGAGAGAAAGTGCGATTCCCGATCTCAGGTATTTTTCAAACGACACCCTCGACGGTAATCGGTCACTTTCTCCTCTTGGTGAACAATGTACTATTATACTACACCTGCATGGAAAGTACCTTGATACTTTATCAAATTTACGGTAGAAAGTACGTCATTGCATATCGAACAAATATGCGGGGAGAAAACGCACCTGAGCGAGAGAGAAAAGTGTATGAAAATCCATTTCTTACGTGGTTTTTCTTTTTTAATTTTGGGTAAGACTATGCGCCGGTAACCTAAATATCAAAAGCCAAAAAGTTTTTACAGTGAGTTTTTATCTCCAAGTTCGCAAAATGACACTGGCCACTAGCTGTGTGTTGGACGGTGTCGGCGGCGGCAGGCTAAACAATTTGAAAAAAGACGCCATTGGCGCCATTTTCAATTTGTGTGTTGTTTGAGGATTCAGTTTTCGTAGGAAGTAAAATAAAAATGATAAGTAGTGATAGTGATGATGAAAAATTTTTCCTCGTAGGTGTAGTATAAAGCACTATGTATCACTCGAGAGAAAGTGCGATTCCCGATCTCGGGTATTTTAAAGCCCTCCCCTACGGGTCGGGCTTCAAACGACACCCTCGACGGTAATCGAACAATGTACTATTTCGTACCACTTGCTCAAAAAAGTGACATTCTATGCTTCAAAAATCGAACATAACAATAGTCATTTTTAATCTGTTAAAAACAGGGAAAGAAAGTTGTATTGAATTTCATTCATCCTCTAGGGAGAGAATGTAATTTAAATTTGGAATACTTACCGAAATTTATGCTGAACTACATCTGTGTTTACACCATTGAGTTTGTATATAAAGCATTACACATCTTTTTGAAAAAGGAATACGCACTTATTATGCAGTTATGATTATTAAATAAAATTACGAAAACCGAAGAGGCCGTATGAGCTAGATGACTTTGCTTTTCTGCCAAAAAAAATAGTCTAGGAATTTGCTGCGTTTTTGTTTTCTTCAAATAAAACCTTAAGTTTATTTTAATTTATTTTTATAAATAAGTTAATGTTCCAAAACTACGTTACGATGTTAAATCAAATGAAACGCAAGTTCCTCAGACGCAAGAACAGAGAAATACTCAAATTAACTCATGGACAATAAATGTACCAAACAAAAATGTAACTCTCTCTATCAATAAATAATTGGACTAATGTTTCGAATATTAACTTTTACTTTTAATTGTCATTATTTTTAATAAATGCTTATCTCATATTATTATTGAGTTCATTTTTTCGCAAAGGGTGCCCTGCCCTGGGTGGGAGGACTCATTTGATGATTTTACCACGTAAAAAAAAAAAAAAAGGGTACGAAAAGTAGAGTATTTTCCTCGGTGATAAAGCTGTCTTAGTCTTGGGTGAACTTAAATCCCTCGCTACACTCAGGACTCGTCTTAAATCCCTCGCTTCGCTCGTGATTTAAGTTTTTAACACCCTCGCTACGCTCGGGAGTAAACCTCGAGTCCTTCGTTACGCTCGCGATTTAAATCTTCACCCGCGACAGAAGACACTGCTTCATCCCCTTGGTTAATAATCTACTATTTTTTCGGTTACGACTTTTCATCCCCTAGCGGGCGCCATATTAGATTTGGTGACACGTCACCTGCCCTATAACCAGCAGACAACTGAGACTCTCCTAACGACATCTTATTTGTCATGTAATGATAAGTAGTTTAGATGTTGTCAGGAAACAAACAAACATACATACCGGTCAAAATCCCAGTCAAAACCCTCCTTTTGACTTTTCCGTAGTCGGGTAAAAATCAAGCTCATAGGGACACGGTACCGGGCACGAGCACTGTATTTCCTTGACTGCGTGAACGACACAACACGTTGTACTCTAAGAACATAATTATCTTTGAGAAACTAAATTTGGCATTGTCTCAATGGATAAATTATATTGGCTTACTAGCTTCCGCCCGCGACTCCGTCCGCGCGGATGTCGGTCTTCGCGTGGATGGTTTATTTCTCCATTTTGAGTAACTCTGACAATGACCTCTTATAAATATCTATTGGAACCAAATAAGGCTAAGCCTATAATAATTAAGGAGATTCGCGGTTCTACAGAACAACGTCCATGAATAAAACTGAAAAATAAGTTTTTTTTTCTACGTATTTTTCCAGGATAAAAAGTATCCCATTTTATGCCCAGGATAATAAGGTATAATTATGCCAAGTTTCATCGAAATCGAACCGTTAGTTTTCACGTGATGCCTGCATATACAGACAGACAGACAGACAAATTTTTTTAATCACATATTTGGGTTTGGTATCGATCCAGCAACACCCCCCGGTGTTAACCAAACCCAAAGCTTTTTATTTTTTCAATATTTTCAATGTACAGAATTGACCCTTCTACAGATTTATTATATGTACAAGCTTCCGCCCGCGACTCCGTCCGCGCGGATGTCGGTCTTCGCGTGGATGGTTTATTTCTCCATTTTGAGTAACTCTGACAATGACATCTTATAAATATCTATTGGAACCAAATACGGCTAAGCCTATAATAATTCTAAGTGTGTGTCTAAGTAATGCTAAGACAAAAATTTTTTTAATCACCTATTTGGGTTTGGTATTGATCCAGCAACACCCCCCGCTATTTATTTTTTCAATATTTTCAATGTACAGAATTGACCCTTCTACAGATTTATTATATGTATAGATAAATTTAAGGTGGCATTTTGATTTCTTCACAGTCAAAATAGTCGTTTTTTTTTTCTTACATAAATAATAAATCATAATCTGGAAAGTGAGTCATGATTTGAAAGTGAATAGTAGTGCTAAGGGTGGGTTTCAGAAACATCTGCCGTAATTGACAACATCTACTGACGCATAATGCTCTGTGCGAGATGTCGGGAGTCGCGCCTAAGGAGATCAACTACAGAAGTTTCAAGTGGAGTAATAGTGTGATTGTCGTGTACTGCAGTGTTGATGACATTATTACTGGCGTATCAGAGCGGGTCACAAGTTGTAAAGTGAGTTTGTTACGCTTTTACGCCATAACCATCAAACCAATTTTGATGCATTTTGGTACAGACAGATTGGAGAAATGGAGACGACACTGCGGGAAAAAACTAATTTTTAAATTCTTTGTAATAATACTTTGTACAGTTTTTTAAAGAAAAACTTTTCTGGAACTATTTCGCCGTATTTTCAGGCCTCTATTTGTAAACCCGTGGATGGGACTAGAACCCTGAAGCCCTAGGCTGTGAGTACACACTTGAATACCAAAATTTCGAGTTTTCGGCACTGACACACTGACTTACTGATCATTAATTAAAATAGATCTGGAACTTCCCATTTACCTAGAACGCTGAAATTTCGTACAGGAGTACATAACGACGTTCACATAGAGGAAAAACTATCAAAACTAGGATCATGATAGATCTAGACTACCTGGTGAGAAACCGTAAGAGCCGAAACTCAAACTTTTAGCGTTAGTCGCCGACTGTCTTTTGCAAAATTGCGTATTGGGACTTTGCTTTTAATATTATGAATCGATACATATAATAAATCTGTAGAAGGGTCAATTCTGTACATTGAAAATATTGAAAAAATAAATAGCGGGGGGTGTTGCTGGATCGATACCAAACCCAAATATGTGATTAAAAAATTTTTTGTCTGTCTGTCTGTTTGTCTGTATATGCAGACATCGCGTGAAAACTAACGGTTCGATTTCGATGAAACTTGGTATAATTATACCTTATTATCCTGGGCATAAAATGGGATACTTTTTATCCTGGAAAAATACGTAGAAAAAAAAATCTTACTTTTCAGTTTTATTCATTCACTCCTTAATTATTATAGGCTTAGCCGTATTTGGGTCCAATAGATATTTATAAGATGTCATTGTCAGAGTTACTCAAAATAGAGAAATAAACCATCCACGCGAAGACCGACATCCGCGCGGACGGAGTCGCGGGCGGAAGCTAGTGATTTAATAAAAGTAATGAAAGATTAAGACAAAGGTATACCTAATCTATGCATATAATAAATCTGTAGAAGGGTCAATTCTGTACATTGAAAATATTGAAAAAATAAATAGCGGGGGGTGTTGCTGGATTGATACCAAACCCAAATATATGATTAAAAAAATTTTGTCTGTCTGTCTGTCTGTCTGTCTGTTTGTGCAGGCATCACGTGAAAACTAACGGTTCGATTTTGATGAAACTTGGTATAATTATTCCTTATTATTCTGGGCATAACATAGGATACTTTTTATCCTGGAAAAATACGTAGAAAAAAATCTTATTTTTCAGTTTTATTCATAGACGTTGTTCTGTAGAACCGCGAACACACGTTGCATTACCCGCAGTGGATTCAGCGCCGTAATATTTATAAGATGTCATTGTCAGAGTTACTCAAAATGGGGAAATAAACCATCCACGCGAAGACCGACATCCGCGCGGACGGAGTCGCGGGCGGAAGCTAGTACAGCATATAATAGTAGCAAATACACAAAATGGACCAGTAAGGTCGACGGCGCGTTGTGTTCCACGCGCGTCTTAAGGAGTGTCAGCATAGTGACGGGGCCTGTAGAGGGCCAAAGCCTGCCGGGGTCTCGGGACCAAGGGATTACCGTGACCCCGGTACGTAAAGGGCTATTGAAGGACACCGTGGATTTTAGTCAGTACAAGTCTGACAGTCCCTCCCGCCCTGCCCTGGATGGGAGGACTCATTTGATGATTTTACCACGATAAAAAAAAAAGTCTCGATGGAGCTGCTTGTTTATCTCTAAAAAAAATAAGTTAAAAATAACTAAAACCCGACTACGAAAAAATTATTATAATTTATTTATTATTAATAATTTATTTATTTATTTTATAGTGCGCGATTTTTTTCGTAGTCGGGTTTTAGTTATTTTTAACTTATTTTTTATTTACACTATTTTGGGGTTCTATTATTTGAAGTAAGTAATTTATGTTCTATGCATAGTTTCTGAGTTGTGAATTTAAGATTTATAATTTGATACCCATGTTGACACTGTTAGAAACAGAAAATTAGCTAGTAAAAGCTATATAATGTATATATATTTCAAATGTGCTCATCAAGCCCTTTAATTTGATACCCATGTCGATACTGTGCGATTTTTTTTTTTTTCGGTAACGACTTCTCATTCCCTAGAGGGAGCCATATTGGATTTGGTGACACGTCCTATCCTATAACCAGCGGACAACTGAGACGCTTCTAACGAGACCTCATTTGTCATGTAATGATTAGTAGTTTAGAAGTTATGAGGGAACAAACAAACATACATACATACATACATACATACCGGTCAAAATCATAACCCTCCTTTTGGCTTTGCCGTAGTCGGGTAAAAAGTAATGACTTCTCTATACAACGTTGAGGCAAGTCTTAAGTTCCTCACTGCGATATTTATTATTATATTTAAAGTTACCTATTTGACTTGGCCGTTGACCTGTAATCCCACTGACGTGTAAAAAAATTTCATCAAATTTCAATTTAGAGCGTGAAAAAATGTTTAACCGTCGATCATTTCTGACCGACTAATTTTTTAAACTTACATGGTCATGAACACCAAGATTAGAATTTGAAACGGGGTATTTACCATGTTTAATTCGAATTTAATTCGAACACACTCTGCCATGAAATTGATCATTAATGAAACACACTTTTAAACGTCATACTTACTGCTGTTCAAGATCTAATAAAGACGATGATTTAGTATTTCATTTAGATTCATATTAATGTTGCAAATTAAAATTATTGTTAGAATTTCGGCCCTGATATTTATATCGTTTATGCTATTATTAACTAACTACACAAAACTGGTTCTCACTTACTGTTAATCTCCTGCACAGTGCTGTTCCCCGGGTCGCGGAAACAATGCTCCTTCACCACTGAGCCTGTCACAGACACGCGTCCATTGTTTCATGTTTTAATAACTTACCAGAACACAATAAATACCTTTTTAAACATCTGAACTTCGATCGGGTTATTATTGAGACCTGGAGAACATGATTGTTTGACGAACAAGATTTTGAGTAACTGGTTCTGAATGAATTAGAATTCTTGATTTGTGTCCTTTAATATCGAACGCAAACTAGTACTCATAGGACGTTGCCAAAATTGATAAGTTTTATTCATAAACTAGCTTTTGCCCGCGGCTTCGCTTGCGTTAATATAGAATTTGAGAAACAATACGGATCGTGTGTGTGGCGCCATCTGGAATATGAACGTAATTGTTGTTTTTCTCGGCAATTAGTCTTCAGTTTTTGGGGATAAAAGATACCCTATATCCGTGTACTCCTGACAACGTATATGCAAAATTTCAGGATGATCGATTCATTAGGTAGTTTGAGCGTGAAAAGGTAAAAAACAAACATACTCACATTTATAACGTTAGTTTAGATTAATAATTTTGTACATAGTTTTGCATAGGCAATGTTCTTGTGTGAGCGATATTAATTACAAAGATCCGTTTTATCTTAAACATTAGACTCACATTTTTCGTCGATTTACAGTATCGCTGCAATTCATTAACGACCTCTTCGCCCTTTTTTCTCCACATACCGTGTTATACTTTAAAAAAATAAGTTAAAATTAACTAAAACCCGACTACGAAAAAATCACGCACTGAAAAGTATAAAACAAGAACAAGCCGTGGTCGTATGTCACCTGCGGTTGTTTCACACAATCTTTATTGGCTAGGTCGGGTTTTAGTTGTTTTTAACTTATTTTTTATTTATACTATTTTGGGGTCATATTATTTGAAGTAAGTAATTTATGTTGCTCGTTTATGTATAGTTTCTGAGTTGTGAATTTAAGATTTATCATTTGATACCCATGTTGACACTGTTAGAAACAAACAATTAGCTAGTAAAAGCTAAATAATGTATATATATTTCACACACACGTGTCGATACTGTGCGAAAATATTTTTTTTTCGGTAACTACTTCTCATCCCCTAGAGGGCGCCATATTGGATTTGGTGACACGTCACCTACCCTATAACCAGCGGACCACTGAGACGCTTCTAACGAGACCTCATTTGTCATGTAATGATAAGTAGTTTAGAAGTTATGAGGGAACAAACAAACATACATACATACATACCGGTCAAAATCACCCCCCTTTTGGCTTTGCCGTAGTCGGGTAAAAAACAACATAATTCAAAATTGCTTATCTCCCAGGGGAAATAGCGTAATAATAGATAGCCTATTATTTGAGGAAAATTTGATCGACAATTATTCAGTACTTTTTACCCGACTACGGCAAAGCCAAAAGGAGGGTTATGATTTTGACCGGTATGTATGTTTGTTTGTATGTATGTATGTTTGTATGTATGTATGTTTGTTTGTTCCCTCATAACTTCTAAACTACTTATCATTACATGACAAATGAGGTCTCGTTAGAAGCGTCTCAGTTGTCCGCTGGTTATAGGGTAGGTGACGTGTCACCAAATCGAATATGGCGCCCTCTAGGGGATGAGAAGTCGTTATCGAAAAAAAAAATATTTTCGCACAGTATCGACATGGGTATCAAATTAAAGGGCTTGATAAGCACATTTGAAATATATATACAACATATAGCTTTTACTAACTAATTTTCTGTTTCTAACAGTGTCAACATGGGTATCAAATGATAAATCTTAAATTCACAACTCAGAAACTATACATCTATATATATACAAAATAGTGTAAATAAAAAAATAAGTTAAAAATAACTAAAACCCGACTACGAAAAAATCGTGCACTGAAAAGTATAAAACAAGAACAAGCCGTGGTCGTATGCCACCTGAGGTTGTTTCACACAATCTTTATTGGCTAGGTGGCATACGACCACGGCTTGTTCTTGTTTTATACTTTTCAGTGCACGATTTTTTCGTAGTCGGGTTTTAGTTATTTTTAACTTATTTTTTTATTTACACTATTT
Organism: Agrotis puta; assembly: GCA_943136025.2. Lineage (NCBI taxonomy): Eukaryota > Metazoa > Arthropoda > Insecta > Lepidoptera > Noctuidae > Agrotis > Agrotis puta. Next base: position 3,233,732 of record OW964189.2, on the reverse strand, counting down.
TGGGGTTATATTACTTGAAGTAAGTAATTTATGTTATATGTATAGTTTCTGAGTTGTGAATTGAAGATTTATAATTTGATACCCATGTTGACACTGTTAGAAACAGAAAATTAGCTAGTAAACGCTATATAATGTATATATATTTCAAATGTGCTCATCAAGCCCTTTAATTTGATACCCATATCGATACTGTGCGAAAAAAATTTTTTTTTTGTAACTATTTCTCATCCCATAGAGGGCGCCATATTGGATTTGGTGACACGTCACGTACCCTATAACCAGCGGACAACTGAGACGCTTCTAACGAGATCTCATTTGTCATGTAATGATAAGTAGTTTAGAAGTTATGAGGGAACAAACAAACATACATACATACATACAAACATACATACCGGTCAAAATCATAACCCTCCTTTTGGCTTTGCCGTAGTCGGGTAAAAAGGAGAACTGACTGACTGACATATCAACGTACAGCCGAAACTACTAGGGCTAGGAATGTGAAATTTTGCACACGGCTTCCTATTGTAATGTAGGGGAGCACTAAGAAGGGGTTTTTGGAAATTTAATCTTTAAGGGGGTGAAAAGGGGGATTTAGGAAAGTACGTAAACCACGCGGACGAAGTCGCGGGAAAAGTGCTAGTGTAACATAAATTACTTGCTTCAAATAATATAACCCCAAAATAGTGTAAATAAAAAATAAGTTAAAAATAACTAAAACCCGACTACGAAAAAATCGCGCACTGAAAAGTATAAAACAAGAACAAGCCTTGGTCGTATGCCACCTAGCCAATAAAGATTGTGTGAAACAACCGTAGGTGGCATACGACCACGGCTTGTTCTTGTTTTATACTTTTCAGTGCGCGATTTTTTCGTAGTCGGGTTTTAGTTATTTTTAACTTATTTTTTTGAGTTAACTCAAAACATATAACAAAAAATATTTCGAAATAAAAAACTTTTTTACAAAAAAAAAAACCGACTACCAAAAATACAAACGCCCCACCTAAAACCACTAAAAAGAGAAAAATAAACTACTATTTATCTATTTCAGAAAACAAAAATGCACGTATTTTTCAAACGAATTAAATAAAAAACTTATTACCTACCAATTCTAAATCAACTTACAATATTATTTTATTTAACAAACAAGATATTATGTATTTACAAACAACCTATAATGATTTATTTACAAAATTACAATGTGACCATTCTTGTCTAAACCTAATTAGCTATAAATTTAATTATAATATTTTTATAATGTTGTGTGCTAGGCACCTACTGATCTGTTTGAAGTCGGTGCCAAGCCAAATAGGTATTCGATAGGATACGCAAGTCTAGCCCCGTCACGCCATCACGCTACATCTAAATCACACCAAATCACCCTGCGCTTGCGACCGAACGCGCCATCGTGGGTCGGCAAGTCTTGAGCGATTCAACCCAAACGGGCAGGCACGAGCAGGCAGTCTTTGACGGTCGTCTTGAATGCAATTAAGTTTTGATGCGTTATAGTGCTGTTGATAAATTTTGTATTTTTGATAGTCGCTTACGTATTCGTAGGTTGCTATTTGTTTATTGATAAAAATACCACCAAAAACATTAAAATAATGTAAAAAAATGCCAAGTCTCTCGATGCAGTCTTTCCATCGTAAAAAGTTTTGAGATCTCATAGAAGCCAAGTCCTATTCAAATTATTTTGTAGTTATAAATCAACATTTAGTAATTGTATCAATAGTTTTCTTTATATTATAATTATAGTGACTTGGCAATGAGCACAAGAAGAAACAAAACGGCATATTTGGAGTTGAAAGTCACACACCGCATGCGTAAACATTAATATCACAAAATTAATTTTCTTTTGGTTTATCCGTGTCGTCCCAACCGAATTTCGGCAACGGCAGTCAGTCTCATCCAAGACTAGTAAACTGCGCAGGACTGCTCATTGGACTGGACAGGGTGCTCATTGCCAAGTCACTATAATTATAATATAAAGAAAACTATTGATACAATTACTAAATGTTGATTTATAACTACAAAATAATTTGAATAGGACTTGGCTTCTATGAGATCTCAAAACTTTTTACGATGGAAAGACTGCATCGAGAGACTTGGCATTTTTTTACATTATTTTAATGTTTTTGGTGGGATCTCATTTATTTTTTGTAAGTGTATTTCTTTCTTTTTTTTTAGGTGACCTCATAATTTCTTGGACTTCAGCTACTGCTTTGCTTAGAACCCATTCTCTATCTCTTTTGTTTCTTTTCAACGAGCTAAATAAACATAAATCTACTAACTTACAAAATAAATATAACTAAACTAAATAACACGTAAACAACTAGATATTGTAACTACCTATGTCTATGTTATATTAATAAACTATTCGCCTAAATAACTGTTTCAGTAACAATAATAAATCTACTATCTAATCCGGCTAACTTAAGTTCTCCGAATATAGCTACAATATTTTTTTAGTTTCGAAATGGTTTTTCATAGGTAGGTGGCGCTATCAAATGAAAATTATCGAATTATTTTAAAGTACTACTTATACTGCGCTCGGTAACGAAACCATAGCGCGATTCAGACAGGTACAACGCCATCTATCGAGCGCGCATACAATCGAAATTTATCGCAATACAATGGAGTTTTAGCTTTATTAATTTAATGAATTATGAACTTTATGTATCAATTAATTATAGTCTATGTATTACATTTTTATTATTCTTTTCTATTCCATGTATTTATTCATCCAATTGAATACTTAAACAACGAACAAAGTTAACAATGCAGTCAAAATCCATACATAATGTTCTTGCCAAACCGCAAATATAAAATTGTTTTCTATGGTATATTATTTTTTAATGTTTTTATAATTTTTCCTTTATATGTGGCTAATGACCTATCTTGGTGCAAAATTTGAAGTTTCTAAGTCTGCTAGAAGTACCTTAGATTTTTGATGATCGGTCAGTGAGTCAGTGAGTCAGTGAGTCAGTGAGTGAGTGACAAAATGGTGTAACTTTGATCGACCGTAACTCCTAAACTATTAATTCAATTGGCATGTAATTTCGAACTTAAGCTTGTTCTAATGCCTACTATTATTCACCGAAAACCTAAACTCCTAGCTTTGTCCACGTCGAAGATATAGGGGGGGCGAAACAGCCGCGAATCGCATCGAGAAAAGATGGTACGGCCGTGCCCGTTTTGCTCGAGACTTGGCTGGGGCACTGCCGTGCCCCCAGATTAGATGTTTTTAATTATTACCCTGTGTGTATTATATTACTAAGTATTATTGTTCTCTTTATTTTTGACTTGGCACCGACTTCAAACAGATCAGTAGGTGCCTAGCACACAACATTATAAAAATATTATAATTAAATTTATAGCTAATTAGGTTTAGACAAGAATGGTCACATTGTAATTTTGTAAATAAATCATTATAGGTTGTTTGTAAATACATAATATCTTGTTTGTTAAATAAAATAATATTGTAAGTTGATTTAGAATTGGTAGGTAATAAGTTTTTTATTTAATTCGTTTGAAAAATACGTGCATTTTTGTTTTCTGAAATAGATAAATAGTAGTTTATTTTTCTCTTTTTAGTGGTTTTAGGTGGGGCGTTTGTATTTTTGGTAGTCGGTTTTTTTTTTTTGTAAAAAAGTTTTTTATTTTTCCATTTTTTGTATAAATTATCGTAGGTACGTATGTATTCGGGCACGCCGCAATCGCGGCGGTAAGACCCCTCTTTGAGGAGTGGCTAGATAGGCGTCACGGCGTCCTGACCTACCGCATGACGCAGATCCTCACCGGACACGGAAGTTTCGGGAGGTTCCTGTGTCTGATAGGGAGGGAAGAAACGCCTGGGTGTCACAACTGCGAGGATCGTCCGGAGGACACGGTGGAGCATACGGTGCAGGACTGCCCCGCTTGGGCAGAGCACCGCCGTGTCCTCACGACGGCGATAGGCGGAGACCTCTCGCGCCCGGCATTGGTCGAGGCCATGCTGCGGGGCGAGACGGAGTGGGAAGCGGTCGCCTCCTTCTGCGAAGCAGTCATGCTTGCGAAGGAGGAGGCGGGCCGCGTGAGGGAGAGGACAGCGTCCTCCCTCCACCCTAGCCCAGTGGTAGACGCCTACGGCGTCGGACGTCGCAAGACGATCTCCGGCCACCGTAGGCGCGGGCATGCGGGCGGCGAGTAATGGGCGATTCGCAGCCCGACCATGGACAATGCCCGGGTCGACGGCGCGTTGTGTTCCACGCGCGCCTCAAGGAGTGTCAGCATAGTGACGGGGCCTGTAGAGGGCCATAGCCTGCCGAAGTCGCGGGACTTGCCCATTACCGTGACCCCGGTACGTAAAGGGCTAGTGAAGGACACCGTGGATTTTAGTCAGTACAAGTCTGACAGTCCCTCCCGCCCTGCCCTGGGTGGGAGGACTCATTTGATGATTTTACCACGATAAAAAAAAGGTACGTATGTAGTAAGTTAACTTTGTCATTTTCTTTTAGTTACATTTAGTCATTTATAAAACCCTCTGTCTTGATACCCCATCTGATCAGTAGGTTGTTTTTTTTTCTATTTTTATTAGTGTAAATATCGTAGGTGAACTACGTCATATTATAACTTGAGTTATTATTCTGACTTTGATTTTGACTTTTAACCGTTAAGGAATTTTACCTTCCAGATTCCATCATCAGATCTTGACATGGTGACAATGGGTGCTCCCATTGTCACCATGTATACTCTTTCTAACCTCGGGAGTATACTCTTTCCAATGAAAAAATAATTTTGAAAATCGGTCAACAATTGACTAGACTTACTTCTGAATTTATTTTTCACTTTTTTTGTGTTTTTAAAGTCGGTTTTATTTTTTGCAAAAAAATATTTTTTTATTTCTCAATTATTTTTATTAGTTGTAATATCCTATACAAATATTTGCTATGCATTTATTTTACATTGTTATTATTAACAATATTTTTCATGGTAATAGGCTTATCCCCAATAAAATGAAACTTAACATACCAAACTGTCGAAATATGGGTATACTGTACACATCTGCGTACCCCCTCAGAGCATACAGGCGTGATGTTATGTTATGATGTTGTGTAAACAATAAACATCCAAGCGATTGCAGCAATCACGACAGATTTGCTGTCTATTATTGAAGAGTTCCGTTCCATATCTCCGAAGTTCGTGATCAGATCATGGCAATATTTCTATGGGACCAACTTGGAAGTATACCCTTTCAAACAAAAAAAGAATTTTTCAAATCGGTTCAGGCGTCTTCGAATAATCGGTGAACATACATAAAAAAAAAAAACGACGGGTTGCACTCTGGGAGTGCCGGCAGAAGTGAAAACTTGAATAGTAATTGTTGGAAATATCTTGTGAACAGATTTTAGTAAAACTCGCAAAAATGGTTGACTTTTTATTTCAATAATTTTCCAATGTGACGTACATCTTTTATAAACAATGTTACCTAGCAACGAATGTCACACGAACATTCACGCAAGCGCCCTGCGCCGTCCTACGCTTTTTCGGTCAGGGTCACGTGTCCTGACGCGAGTTTAAGATTTTATACCCATTACAGAAAAAGTGCTCAACGCCGCTAAAGAAGTTTTCACTTCAAAAAAAAAAAAAACGACGGGTTGCACTCTGGGAGTGCCGGCAGAAGTGAAAACTTGAATAGTAATTGTTGGAAATATCTTGTGAACAGATTTTAGTAAAACTCGCAAAAATGGTTGACTTTTTATTTCAATAATTTTCCAATGTGACGTACATCTTTTATAAACAATGTTACCTAGCAACGAATGTATCCAGCATACAAACTTCTTTAAAAGTAATAAAGTCACACGAACATTCACGCAAGCGCCCTGCGCCGTCCTACGCTTTTTCGGTCAGGGTCACGTGTCCTGACGCGAGTTTAAGATTTTATATCCATTACAGAAAAGTGCTCAACGCCGCTAAAGAAGTTTTCACTTCAAAAATACATACAGTCGAATAGAGAACCTCCTCCTTTTTGGAAGTCGGTTAAAAAGAAAGTTTATTCGGCATCGGAATCGATACCTCATCTCAAAAAAAAAAACGACGGGTTGCACTCTGGGAGTGCCGGCAGAAGTGAAAACTTGAATAGTGATTTTAGTAAAACTCGTAAAAATGGTTGACTTTTTATTTCAATAATTTTCCAATGTGACGTACATCTTTTATAAACAATGTTACCTAGCAACGAATATTTCCAGCATACAAACTTCTTTAAAAGTAATAAAGTCACACGAACATTCACGCAAGCGCCCTGCGCCGTCCTACGCTTTTTCGGTCAGGGTCACGTGTCCTGACGCGAGTTTAAGATTTTATACCCATTACAGAAAAAGTGCTCAACGCCGCTAAAGAAGTTTTCACTTCAAAAAAAAACGACGGGTTGCACTCTGGGAGTGCCGGCAGAAGTGAAAACTTGAATAGTAATTGTTGGAAATATCTTGTGAACAGATTTTAGTAAAACTCGCAAAAATGGTTGACTTTTTATTTCAATAATTTTCCAATGTGACGTACATCTTTTATAAACAATGTTACCTAGCAACGAATGTATCCAGTATACAAACTTCTTTAAAAGTAATAAAGTCACACGAACATTCGCGCAAGCGCCCTGCGCCGTCCTACGCTTTTTCCTGACGTCCTACGCTTTTTCGATCAGGTCACGTGTCCTGACGCGAGTTCAAGATTTTATACCCATTACAGAAAAAGTGCTCAACCTGTGTAAAGTATGTTATGATACATACATTTTGTCGTTGAATTATTTGTTTGTTTTGTTTGTGACAAGTAAATCTCGCGACAAGCTTTTATATAATACTTAAGTTATATGTTTGATTTAATTTAAAGTTTATTTTGTCCTTTTTAGAGCATTTAAATAAAAGCTTGTTTTTAAAATTGTTTTTTTACTGTTATTTTATTTTTAAACTAGTGGGCGCCCGCGGCTCCGCCCGCGTGAATGTCGGTTACCGCTGCAAAAAGCCTACTCAGGAAAGACACGGTCAGCAACATGATTCCCAGGTCTATTCACAGACACCGACACTAACATCGACGTCGCAGTCATCGCAAACAATCGACATAGATAGATATTGTGTGTCGCGGACTTTTTTGTAGGTATTTATAAGATCAACAATTAATTCGAACATTTTATGGTTCTATCTTTTATAGTTTAGGCAGCGTACGCAAAATAAGTAACTTTTCTGGTTGATTTTTTACACCCTGTGGCCGAAAAACCCAAATATCTTACGGAACCCTATTTTTCTCCAAAATCTGGGGGCACGGCAGTGCCCCAGCCAAGTCTCGAGCAAAACGGGCACGGCCGTACCATCTTTTCTCGATGCGATTCGCGGCTGTTTCGCCCCCCCTATATCTTCGACGTGGACAAAGCTAGGAGTTTAGGTTTTCGGTGAATAATAGTAGGCATTAGAACAAGCTTAAGTTCGAAATTACATGCCAATTGAATTAATAGTTTAGGAGTTACGGTCGATCAAAGTTACACCATTTTGTCACTCACTCACTGACTCACTGACTCACTGACTCACTGACCGATCATCAAAAATCTAAGGTACTTCTAGCAGACTTAGAAACTTCAAATTTTGCACCAAGATAGGTCATTAGCCACATATAAAGGAAAAATTATAAAAACATTAAAAAATAATATACCATAGAAAACAATTTTATATTTGCGGTTTGGCAAGAACATTACGTATGGATTTTGACTGCATTGTTAACTTTGTTCGTTGTTTAAGTATTCAATTGGATGAATAAATACATGGAATAGAAAAGAATAATAAAAATGTAATACATAGACTATAATTAATTGATACATAAAGTTCATAATTCATTAAATTAATAAAGCTAAAACTCCATTGTATTGCGATAAATTTCGATTGTATGCGCGCTCGATAGATGGCGTTGTACCTGTCTGAATCGCGCTATGGTTTCGTTACCGAGCGCAGTATAAGTAGTACTTTAAAATAATTCGATAATTTTCATTTGATAGCGCCACCTACCTATGAAAAACCATTTCGAAACTAAAAAAATATTGTAGCTATATTCGGAGAACTTAAGTTAGCCGGATTAGATAGTAGATTTATTATTGTTACTGAAACAGTTATTTAGGCGAATAGTTTATTAATATAACATAGACATAGGTAGTTACAATATCTAGTTGTTTACGTGTTATTTAGTTTAGTTATATTTATTTTGTAAGTTAGTAGATTTATGTTTATTTAGCTCGTTGAAAAGAAACAAAAGAGATAGAGAATGGGTTCTAAGCAAAGCAGTAGCTGAAGTCCAAGAAATTATGAGGTCACCTAAAAAAAAAGAAAGAAATACACTTACAAAAAATAAATGAGATCCCACCAAAAACATTAAAATAATGTAAAAAAATGCCAAGTCTCTCGATGCAGTCTTTCCATCGTAAAAAGTTTTGAGATCTAATAGAAGCCAAGTCCTATTCAAATTATTTTGTAGTTATAAATCAACATTTAGTAATTGTATCAATAGTTTTCTTTATATTATAATTATAGTGACTTGGCAATGAGCACAAGAAGAAACAAAACGGCATATTTGGAGTTGAAAGTCACACACCGCATGCGTAAACATTAATATCACAAAATTAATTTTCTTTTGGTTTATCCGTGTCGTCCCAACCGAATTTCGGCAACGGCAGTCAGTCTCATCCAAGACTAGTAAACTGCGCAGGACATAAATTATAATGCACAATTGCACAAGTGTGTACGCAAACACTAGTGTTAGTGTACTCTCGGTTCATTTACTTTCATAAAGCGGTGGCCCGTAAGGTACTTATTTTTTATTATTGCATTGGAGCATGTAGTCGGTAGTGATCTGATCACAGGTCTCGTCAGTAACATTTGCACATAATTCCAGGCAGCAAGCAGCTTTAAATTGGTGCTCATTGCCAAGTCACTATAATTATAATATAAAGAAAACTATTGATACAATTACTAAATGTTGATTTATAACTACAAAATAATTTGAATAGGACTTGGCTTCTATTAGATCTCAAAACTTTTTACGATGGAAAGACTGCATCGAGAGACTTGGCATTTTTTTACATTATTTTAATGTTTTTGGTGGGTAAAATATACCCTATGTTACTCGTGGATAATGTAGCTTTCGAATGGTGAAAGAATTAAAATTTTTAAAATCGGTCCAGTAGGTTTTGAGCCTATTCATTACAAACAATCAAACAAAGTTTTGCTCTTTATAATATTAGTGTAGACTACCAAAATAACTAATTTCGTACCTACTATTGCTTCAACTGTAAAGAAATTAAATGTAAACTATTATTATAATTAAACACTACCAAAATAACTGATATTCGTACCTACTATTGCTTCAACTATAAAGAAATAAAATGTAAACTAATAATATATTTAAACACTACCAAAACCTCTTATACCTATTTCATAAATAACAACAAAACAAATATAAAAATAAACTATTCAAAGAATAAAAGTAAAAAAGTGCCCGCCGCAATCGCGGCGATAAGACCCCTCTTTGAGGAGTGGCTGGATAGGCGTCACGGCGTCCTGACCTACCGCATGACGCAGGTCTTCACCGGACACGGAAGTTTCGGGAGGTACCTGTGTCTGATAGGGAGGGAAGATACTCCTGGGTGTCACCACTGCGAGGATCGTCCGGAGGACACGGTGGAGCATACGGTGCAGGACTGCCCCGCTTGGGCAGAGCACCGCCGTGTCCTCACGACGACGATAGGCGGAGACCTCTCGCGCCCGGCATTGGTTGAGGCCATGCTGCAGGGCGAGACGGAGTGGGAAGCGATTGCCTTCTTCTGCGAAGCAGTCATGCTCGCGAAGGAGGAGGCGGGCCGCGTGAGGGAGAGGACAGCGTCCTCCTTCCACCCCAGCCGCAGTGGTAAACGCCCACGTCGACCGACGTCGGCAGACTATCTACGGCCACCGTAGGCGCGGGCATGCGGACGGCGAGTAATGGGCGACTTGCTGTCCGCCCATGGACCATGCCCGGGTCGACGGCGCGTTGTGTTCCACGCGCGCCTTAAGGAGTGTCAGCATAATGACGGGGCCTGTGGAGGGCCAAAGCCTGCCGGGGTTGAGGGGCTCACAAATTACCGTGACCCCGGTACATAAAGGGCTATTGAAGGACACCGTGGATTTTAGTTAGTCAAGTCTGACAGTCCCTCCCGCCCTGCCCTGGGTGGGAGGACTCATTTGATGATTTTACCATGCCAAAAAAAAAATGCGCTCATAAGCACGGTTTGTAAATAACAATTATTGTCTGTCAGTAAGGTCGAACAGTCTAAACGTCTATTCGCATCAACAGCCAAATATTGTATGAAGCACGCGCGCTTTTTTCCAAAATAATCCTTATAGCATGATTCTGTATTCACGCGCGATGACTGATTAGCGTATTTCATGTATAGATTTGGTGTTTCTACACCGATTTAAATGATTCTTTTTTTATTGAGTAGGTTATAATGTAAATTTTTTTAATTAGGGATGAGTGAGAGTGTTGTAAACGTAACAGTAGACAAATATAATCAGAAAGCTCCGAATTGCTAAGCTATCGGGAGTTTCACGTGTTATTGTGAGTCAACCATAAAAGATAGACATATGCTGTCAAGGAATATTTTTATATAATTTTAAGGAAAATATTTCCGTCATACATGATTTCTATGTAGCTTTAACCATTAAAGGTGCACACGCGACGGAAGCTTAAAAAATGGAGTAACTTCTCCCGTTTTCCCAATATTTCCCTTCACTGCTCTGCTCCTATTGATCGTAGCGTAATGAAAAGTATACTATAACCTGCCCAGGAGTATGAAGAATAATCGTGCCAAATTTCGTTAAAATCCGTCGAGTAGTTTTTGTTTCTATAACGAACATACAGACAGACAGACAGACAGAGAGACAGACAGACAGACAAAAATTTTACTAATTGCATTTTTGGCATCAGTAGCAATCCCTTATCACCCCTTGATAGTTATTTTTCTTAAATATTTCATGTACAGAATTGGCCTCTCTACAGATTTATTATAAGTATAGATTTTTAGTTTTCGTTGGACATATTTCGCAGTCTTTCCATTTCATTTAGTGCGTCATTATTGCATGGTCGTTTACCTGTTAATTTCATACAGTCAAGTTCTTCAATAACGAGACCTTCTAGCGATTTGACTCTACTTAAGGCCACGTATGCTTGGCCAGCAGCGAAGAGCTTTGAGCCTAAATAGACGACAAAATAGTTTTTTTTATTTTTTTTTATCGTGATATAAACATCAAATGAGTCCTCCCATCCAGGGCAGGGCGGGAGGGACTGTCAGACTTGTACTGACTAAAATCCACGGTGTCCTTCAATAGCCCTTTACGTACCGAGGTCATGGTAATCCGTTAGTCCCGCGACCCCGGCAGGCTATGGCCCTCTACAGGCCCCGTCACTACGCTGACACTCTTTGAGGCGCGCGTGGAACACAACGCGTCGTAGACCCGGGCATGGTCCATGGTTGGACAGCGAGTAGCCCATTACTCGCTGCCCGCATGCCCGCGCCTACGGTGGCCGGAGATCGTCTGGCGACGTCCGACGCCGTGGGCGTCTACCACTGCGGCTGGGGTGGAGGGAGGACGCTGTCCTCTGCCTTACGCGGCCCGCCTCCTCCTTCACGAGCATTACTGCTTCGCAGAAGGAGGCGACCGCTTCCCACTCCGTGTCGCCCCGCAGCATGGCCTCGACCAATGCCGGGCGCGAGAGGTCTCCGCCTATCGCCGTCGTGAGGACACGGCGGTGCTCTGCCCAAGCGGGGCAGTCCTGCACCGTATGCTCCACCGTGTCCTCCGGACGATCCTCGCAGTGGTGACACCCAGGCGTTTCTTCCCTCCCTATCAGAAACAGGAACCTCCCGAAACTTCCGTGTCCGGTGAGGACCTGCGTCATGCGGTAGGTCAGGACGCCGTGACGCCTATTAAGCCACTCCTCAAAGAGGGGTCTTACCGCCGCGATTGCGGCGTGCCCGGACCTCGGTTGCGACAGTCGCTCCCTCCATACTGCCTTGAGATCACGCCAGAGCTTATTATTTGGATTGCCATATATTATGTTCAATGTTATAGCTCGGTACTATTAACCATTGAGGAGTTCTCTCGTAAGCAGATGTCCCTGGCTGCACCAACAGGTTGTTATCATCATGTTATTGCATTGTTACCGGGTTTCCGTATATATTTCAAGTTTTAGTTGTGTACTATTAACCTTTGAGGAGTTCTCTCGTGAGCAGACGATCCTGGCTGCACCACCAGATCGCACTTATCATATTATAGCATTGTTATCGGGTTTCCATATATATTTCAAGTTTTAGTTGTGTACTATTAACCATTGAGGAGTTCTCTCGTGAGCAGACGATCCTGGCTGCATCACCAGATCGCACTTATCATATTATTGCATTGTTACCGGGTTTCCATATATATTTCAAGTTTTAGTTGTGTACTATTAACCATTGAGGAGTTCTCTCGTGAGCAGACGATCCTGGCTGCACCACCAGGTCGCTGTCACCAGATTATTGCATTGTCATCGGGGTTCCATATTAACACCAAGTTTCAGATCGATTGAGTAATTAGAAGTGATTCTAATTTGACTTGCAAGATTTGATCTAAACAAACATACAAACATTGCAAGTTAAATAAAAGCTTGTAAAAAAAAAAATATTCAATGTACAGGAAAGACAGCTCTACGATTTTATTATATGTATAGATAGGAAGTAAGCAGTTTATGTCGCAGGTTCACCAACACATCACCTGATATAATATTTCATCGTAAATCTATGTAGATGAGCTATAAATACTCGTAGGATCGTGTCGTAAATCTCTAAGATTTAAAGATTTCTATACTTTTCTATCGCAAAGCCTGAGCGACTCCAAAATTACATACAAACTGACAACCAAAGTAAGTCTCGGTCGAGTTCGTAGCTCGCAGAGAGTCACTCGTCGTCTCATTATTAGTTTTATATCGTTTATTTTCTCTCACAAACACACAGGTAATCCGTGTCCCCGTACTAATTACATTTCAAATGCCACCCCACTGCAAATAATGTTGTAGAATTTTATTAAAGAGAGTTCACAGAATTTCCAAGTGATTCTTAGTAAGGTTTAACAAAATTAGTTTTGGGATTTTGTTGAAGATAATTTACTGTGAAGGGTTCTAATTTTCTATTCTTTATTTGGGTTTGATATTTAACATTGAACTGTCTTTGAGTTTTTGTTTTTGGAGCACGAATGTGAAATAATGTTTGTCAAAGAAGAGACGCAATTTTGAGGTATAAAAGAAGCAGATGTTATCCAGACTTCTTTAATGAATAGAGTAAAAGAATAATGTCTGCGAGTCACAGGGCTATGGAAGATTCTAATTGAATACTGTATTCATTACTCATACCTTGAAAGTAGGTCATTACATGCCTGATAAGCGTGTTGAAATTCGTGCATTGCAGCCCTTTTTTTTATCGTGGTAAACTCATCAAATGAGTCCTCCCACCCAGGGCAGGGCGGGAGGGACTGTTAGACTTGTACTGACTAAAATCCACGGTGTCCTTCACTAGCCTTTTACGTGCCGGGGTCACGGTAATGGGAAAGTCCCGCGACCCCGGCAGGCTATGGCCCTCTACAGGCCCCGTCACTATGCTGACACTCCTTGAGGCGCGCGTAGAACACAACGCGCCGTCGACCCGGGCATGGTCCGTGGTCGGACTTTACACTTGATTTACACTTGACATTACTCGCCGACCGCATGCCCGCGCCTACGGATGCCGGAGATCATCTTGCGACATCCGATGCCGTGGGCGTCTACCACTGCGGCTGGGGTGGAGGGAGGACGCTGTCCTCTCCCTCACGCGGCCCGCCTCCTCCTTCGCGAGCATGACAGCTTCGCAGAAGGAGGCGACCGCTTCCCACTCCGTCTCGCCCCGCAGCATGGCCTCGACCAATGCCGGGCGCGAGAGGTCTCCGCCTATTGCCGTCGTGAGGACACGGCGGTGCTCTGCCCAAGCGGGGCAGTCCTGCACCGTATGCTCCACCGTGTCCTCCGGACGATCCTCGCAGTGGTGACACCTAGGCGTTTCTTCCCTCCCTATCAGACACAGGAACCTCCCGAAACTTCCGTGTCCGGTGAGGACCTGCGCCATGCGGTAGGTCAGAACGCCGTGACGCCTATCCAGCCACTCCTCAAAGAGGGGTCTTACCGCCGCGATTGCGGCGTGCCCGGACCTCGGTTGCGACAGTCGCTCCCTCCATACTGCCCTGAGATCACGCCGGAGCTCTTCCCGCCGCGCCTCGACTTGTCGAGGCAGTGGGGATTCGCCCCGGCGCTGCGCCTCCATGCGCCACTCATAGACGCGCTGGAGGGCAGTCGCCTCCAGATCCCAGGGCAGCAATCCGGCGAGGAGGTTGGCCGATTCGCCGGCGATCGTGCGGTATCCCCGGATCATCCGGATAGCCATGACCCTCTGGCATGCGACCAGCTTGAGTGGTCGCGGCATTGCAGCCCTAGGGAGAATCACTTTCAATTGACAGCTGCAAAATATAACAAACCGGCTAAGTGCGATTCGGACTCACTTAAAAGGGTTTCGTAGCAGCAAGCAACACAATGTAAACGTTCTTGTAGTTGGTTGTAACTTTGAAAGGTAAATTGCGGTTTACGATTTATAACGTACTAGCACTCCGCCCGCGACTTCGTCAGCGCGTGTTTCTAACTTCGAATTCAGTGAATTTAAATACACGGTCACCGGATACTTTTGGAAAATCTAAATATGTATCCAAATTTCGCAAATTCTGTACCATTGTGACTCAATTTGATTTTAGGTTTTTATAATTAAGCTCAATAACCCATCTACAACCCTTTCAAGGGAAAATTAATTATTCGTATACAAACTTTAACATCGTCTAAATCACCAGAAGAGGGTAGTTTTAAAAAACTAATAATGTCAATCTTTTTTACTTACTTTCGTTCGTATTCCTGCCTAGTTCCAAATTTATAAACCCAAGGCATACGATTTTACAAACAAAGGTTTTCACCCCCTTAGAGGTGTATTTTCGCAAAATCCCTTCTTAATTCTCACCTACATAATCAACAGCAACTTCCATCCAAAAGTCAGCTTTCTACGTTTAGCGTTTAATATCCTTCCCTTAAAACTTGAATACCCCTTTTCATCAACTTAGGGGGTGATTTTCGAAAAATCCAAAGACACGTGTTTAATTATTTTAGATCTAGTATTTAAATACTGATTTTCAAATTCATCGGTTCGCGCGTTATGATTTTCCCATACAAACTTTAACATCATCTAGATTACTAATGGAGGGTAGTTTTAAAAAAATTATAGTACCAATCCTTTTTATTTACTTATACTCATATTCGTACTAAGTTTCAAGTTTATAAACCCACGGAATAAGATTTTTCATACAACAGTTTTTACCCCTTTTCACCCCCTTAGAGGAGGACTTTCACAAAATCCCGTCTTATTGCCCCCCTACATAGTAGACTGCAACTGCTGTCCAAAATTCAAGTATCTGCGCTTAGCGGTTTCGGCTGTAGTCGAGTCTTAATAAAAACCCTGTTCTTTTATATATATAGATTAAAAAAAAACTAATTCCTTGATCTTTTCAAACCAATTTTCGCTGGTAGTTTGCATAGTACATCGTTCTCACATAATATACCATCTCAAAATAAATGATGTAACAAAGGTTTTGTAATAATTTTGGCGATCTAAAAAGAGTGTCCATGGAGTTTCTTGCCCGTTCTTCTCCGTAGAGATCTACTCCTTGAAATGGGCATGTAGGGTACTTTCACAGTTTTGGTCTTGTGACTGGGACTGTGGCACAATAATTTTGTAGTATTTAATACTATTTTTTTATGTCTTTGACAATTCAAAAGTGCCTGTAACTGGTCTACTTGAAATAGCTCACTGAAAAGTAATGTAGCTTTTTTTTTTTTTTTTAAGGTGGCAAAATCATCAAATGAGTCCTCCCGCCCTGGGCGGGGCGGAAGGGACTGTCAGACTCTTACTGACTAAAATCCACCCGTGTTTCTTCGGAGGCCCTTTACGTTCCGGGGCCGCGGTATCCTGGATTAAGAAAAAAGCCGCGACCCCAGCAGGCATTTGGCCCCGTAAGGGACCCCGTCGGTGACGCGTGAAACACGACGCGCCACCGACCCGGGCTTGCTCCTTGGTCGGACGGCGAGCTTACCCATTACTCACCGTCCGCAAGCCCGCTCCGCCGCTGTGCCCTCTGCTGTTCAGAGGGACACGCGTTGGAGCATCCACCCGACAGGCTATTCGCATACGGGCAAAGAGACCCCTTAGGCACACAGTGCCTAAAAGAGTTTTTGCCCGCATCCCAGGGTGTACCGGCCCGAAAAACTGGTCTTCCCCCCGGACGTATCCGAAGGGGAACTCCAGTCCACGGGCGCACGTGGAGGTTTCCTGTCTTAGCACCCCAAAAGTAATGTAGCTAGTGAATTTCAAATGTACTCATTATGCCCTTTAATTTGATACCCATTTTTTTTCGGTTACGTCTTAACATCCTCTAGAGGTCGTCATATGGATTTGGTTACACATCACCTACCTTTTAACCAGCGGACAACTGAGACTCTTCTAACGACACCTCATTTGTCATGTTACGATAAGTAGTTTAGAAGTTGAATAACTTAATACATACCGGTCAAAATCATAACCCTCCTTTTAGCTATGCCGTAGTCGGATAAAAAATATAACCCTCCTAATGGCGCAGTCAGGTGAAAACACCTAATCCCTTGGGTCACGTATGAATAATGGTCACTAAGATACAAACTAAAAGAATCAAATCTCTAACCCAGACTGAATCCAAGAATTGTTCTTGCAAGAACTTAGAGAGTCATGGATCCAAGATGAAATTATCGTTGTAACAGTGGCTTATGACCGGAATCAATACGCGATGATGGCAATAAAAGCTAGATGTTTGCCGTCACCCCCCGCCCTCTGCGAGCTCGTCACCCTCGCCCCGCCCCGCGGCGCCCGGCAATTTAGCCGATATTAAGTTTATACAGCGATTTGTACCCTTCTTTACACCGGCCTAGGTATCGGAGCGGCGGACACATTGATCTAAACACGCCTTCAAGACTTTAGTATTCAGATTCTCTTTCTGGCTAGTATGCTTTTCCACTGTAAATTGGTTTAAAAATATGTGCGAATTTTTTTTTTGAAGTGAAAACTTCTTTAGCGGCGTTGAGCACTTTTCTGTAATGGGTATAAAATCTTAAACTCGCGTCAGGACACGTGACCCTGACCGAAAAAGCGTAGGACGGCGCAGGGCGCTTGCGTGAATGTTCGTGTGACTTTATTACTTTTAAAGAAGTTTGTATGCTGGATACATTCGTTGCTAGGTAACATTGTTTATAAAAGATGTACGTCACATTGGAAAATTATTGAAATAAAAAGTCAACCATTTTTGCGAGTTTTACTTAAATCTGTTCACAAGATATTTCCAACAATTACTATTCAAGTTTTCACTTCTGCCGGCACTCCCAGAGTGCAACCCGTCGTTTTTTTTAATTTGATTTGATTGAGTACTTTAATTAATATAGTAAGTAGGTAGTTACTCGGACATGACTTGAGGAATAGCAAACACACTAATCAGTGCTGATAACCTCATGAAGAAAACATTGTATGCCTCAGTGTTTGTGCATACGATGTTTTGTTCCGCCTGCATCAGTGCACATCTCAGAGACTGCAAGTGAACAGGGCTTAATCTACAAGTATTGTTTTTTTCGTCTTTGAGATAAAATAACTGAGAAATTACATTTTTAAAGGCATGTAAAGAACAATACCCGGTTAAAACCTGGTTTAGACTCGCGCGGGCAATGAAATATGCTGTGTGTGAAATAGGGCTGCCAATGAACAAATTTTCCTCCCATTAAGCGGTGGTCCTTAAGCCTCAGTTGGTGAACGTTATTATTGGGTCAATTGCCCCTCCCCTGGCGATATTAGTTCCACGCCCGCGGCTGATCGGCCAAACTCACCTTATATTCATTATTACAGTATTATATTCAATATACTTTATGTGTTCAGCAGCGGATTAACGACTCACTGAATTTTTATATGACGGCTATGAATGCTGTGTGTTCATCTTCTTTTCATTTCAACCAGTACCTTTATTAAGTTGACTGATAAATACGGGCCTCCAAATTACTGGATTGCGTTTGGCTGTAAATGTCAGTCTTCAGGTTACTCGTCATATCGATGACAATCTATGTTGCCGTGTTTGAGCATGTTGTGTGCTAGAACGCGCTATTTTCAGTAGGTGGAAGGACTGAGATGGGTAAAGTAAGCACTAACCCGCCTTGAAGTAGCGAATAGTATAAAGAAAAAGAACTGGGCCAAGTGCGAGTAGGACTCGCCCATAAAGGGTTCCGTAGCAGCAAGTAACATAATATAAAAGTTCTTGTAGTTGGTTGTAACTTTGAAAAGGAAAATGCGGTTTACGATTTATGATACGTGACCTGATCGAAAATTAGTAAGACGGCGCAGGGCGCTTCCGCGAATGTTGGTGTGTGTTTATTACTATTGAAGTTTTCACTTCTGCCGGCACTCCCAGAGTGCATGCAACCCGTCGTTTTTTTTAGTTTTATCATTCTCTTATTTTAGAAGTTACAGGGGGACACACACACGTTTTACCACTTTGGAAATGTCTCTCGAGCAAACTGTTCCGTTTAGAAAAAAAACCGGCCAAGTGCGAGTCGGACTCGCCCATAAAGGGTTCCGTAGCAGCAAGTAACATAATATAAAAGTTTTCGTAGTTGGTTGTAACTTTGAAAGGTAAATTGCGGTTTACGATTTATGACGAATTTTTGTGTGAGAATCCTCTGTATGTTTTGTGTCGCGACCCTTCTGTACAAAATGTATGAAAGAGACGCTGTAGAGACAAATGTCTCCGCCCCGTCTGCGTCTTACGCCAGCGCCTAATGCGGTTCACATAATACATCTACTTACGTACAAGTTTCAACGGGATAGCTCTTATACTTGCGGTGAAAAGTTTGAACGAGATCAAGTAATTCGTTTTTTTTTTTTAATACGGTCTATGGATATTCATAGATACCCGTTTCCAGTTCGGTTTTTTAAAAAAGATATAGTGATTCAAGAGGAAACTTTATATGCATAATATAGTAGAGATTGCACTCGTGCGGAGCCGGGGCGGATCGCTAGTTCTAAATAAATAAACGCGAGGGAAGCCGGGGGTAAAAGCTAGTATAAAATACAAACGAAGGTATTATGAGAATTTCCATAACGAGTCTTTCTTTCAAAAAATCTTCCGTCCCCAAGGACCAATAAATTGAATCAAGAATGACTTCTCACGAAAGTCAATATTCACTGAATTGAAGTTAATGTGTGCAAATATGCGCTTATACGTCTGACCGGACGCTTTGTGCTATTCGCGGACGGCCCGGGTGACGCGAACGCGGGTTATGATCATGTTGTGCCAATAGTTTGGCGTGGGAAAAGGGTGGCATTGTGTACCAATTAATTCGTTTTCAATGCAAGATCTTATTTGAATGTCGATGGCGGTCTGATTGGTTGGAATTGTGGATAATTACGTTAAATGTATGATTTTGAAAGGATGTTGGAAATAATTACCAATAATGCGATACCTATACGAGACTTTGAATTCAAATCTAATTTAACATTACTTTTTATATCTTCCGTGTTACAGAAATTTTTAAGTAATAGCCGTGGTTGTGTGTCACCAGCGGTTGTTTCACACAGTCTTTAGTGGCTAGGTGGCACACGACCATGGCTATTACTTAAAAGTTCTAGAAAAAGAATACATTTTCCCGATTTTGTAACATTACTCATTGCTGCTCAGTTCCTATTGGTGATAGCGTGATGTTATATAGCCAATAGCCTTCCTCGATGAATGGACTATCCAACACAAAAAGATTTTTTCAATTCCAACCAGTAGTTCCTGACATTAGCGCGTTCAACCAAACATACACACAAACAAACTCTTCTGCTTTATAATAATAAACAAGCTGTGCCCCGCGGTTTCACCCGCGTTTTTCTCGTTTCCGTGGAAATACCGAGATAAAATATTGCCTATATTATAGCCTCCCTCAATAAATGGACTATTGAATATTTAAACAGTTTTCATATCAGATCAGTATTTCCCGAGATTACCGCGTTCATAACAAACAATCAAACTTTTCAGCTTTATAATATTATGAAAAATATAGATTAAGTTAAATTGTATAAGTCGCAGGCAATAGCTGTCTATCTGTTCGACATTCAGCCAGACACATAAGACTACAGGCGGGAGTGTCCGTCCACTTTAAACCGGGTTAAAATATTATTTTAAATTACTTCTGAGTAAATTATATTTTTCGTTTTATTTTCTTGTGGCAGAAGAATATATTGATTGTTTCCGCAACCTGATCTTGACAACGCGACATATAGTTGGCCGTGCGAAAAACAGTCTTGCCGTAAATCTAATCCTACATATTTAAATGTTTGCCCCTGTGATCTATTTATCGATACGGCAGAAGATAATTTAATTGGGAATGGGACTCTTTTAAAATGAAAAGGCAAATCATTTGGAATCATTGGGATCCGAGGTATAAGTACTGTTTGACCAACCGCTAGACCAGTCAAAACTGTTGCAACGATCACGTTATTGCGAAGAAATTTAACCTGAAGTCGAGTCCCGTAACATAAATTTGGTGGCTTTTTTGAAGTGAAAACTTCTTTAGCGGCGTTGAGCACTTTTCTGTAATGGGTATAAAATCTTAAACTCGCGTCAGGACACTCGCGTCAGGACACGTGACCCTGACCGAAAAAGCGTAGGACGGCGCAGGGCGCTTGCGTGAATGTTCGTGTGACTTTATTACTTTTAAAGAAGTTTGTATGCTGGATACATTCGTTGCTAGGTAACATTGTTTATAAAAGATGTACGTCACATTGGAAAATTATTGAAATAAAAAGTTAACCATTTTTGCGAGTTTTACTAAAATCTGTTCACAAGATATTTCCAACAATTACTATTCAAGTTTTCACTTCTGCCGGCACTCCCAGAGTGCAACCCGTCGTTTTTTTTTATCGTGGTAAAATCATCAACTGAGTCCTCCCACCCAGGGCAAGGCGGGAGGGGCTGTCAGACTTGTACTGACTACAATCCACGGTGTCCTTCAGTAGCCCTTTACGTACCGGGGTTACGGTAATTTGTGAGTCCCGCGACCCCGGCAGGCTTTGGCCCTATACAGGCCCCGTCACTATGCTGACACTCCTTGTGCGCGCGTGGAACACAACGCGCCGTCGACCCGGGCATGGTCCATGGTCGGACAGCGAGTCGCCCATTACTCGCCGCCCGCATGCCCGCGCCTACGGTGGCCGGAGATCGTCTTGCGACGTCTGTCGCCGTGGGCGTCTACCACTGCGGCTGGGGTGGAGGGAGGACGCTGTCCTCTCCCTCACGCGGCCCGCCTCCTCCTTCGCGAGCATGACTGCTTCGCAGAAGGAGGCGACCGCTTCCCACTCCGTCTCGCCCCGCAGCATGGTCTCGACCAATGCCGGGCGCGAGAGGTCTCCGCCTATCGCCGTCGTGAGGACACGGCGGTGCTTTACCCAAGCGGGGCAGTCCTGCACCGTATGCTCCACCGTGTCCTCCTGACGATCCTCGCAGTGGTGACACCCAGGCGTTTCTTCCCTCCTTATCAGACACAGGTACCTCCCGAAACTAAATTTGGTGGCTTAAGATTTCTAAGTAAAATAACTGGGGCACCAATTTTAACTTGAGAGAATGTGGCGGGAGGCCACTCGGGTTTAGAGAATTAAGAAATTCCTGTGGAAAATGGACTGCATCTTCTTGATCCATTACATTATCAATAGTGTAGGTGACTATATCCCCTAGAAGTTTAGTTAAAATTAAATCGTTAATTTCGCCAAAACTACTGTTTCTCGCCGCCAATATTGCTCGTTGACACATCCATTGATAATCTTTATTTTCTATTTCGACGATATCTGGGTAAACTTTAAGATATTATACTTACAATATTCAACAAATATATTTCGAAAAAGATTATTACAGGATTTTATGTTGATAAAAAACTCTATGGCCCATAACTCACTAATAGGTACCAACTCTTAATATCTTACAAACGTGATAACTTTTAAACGAAATATCCGATTGAGATGAAACAAAAAGTATTTTACTTCTACATAAATACCCTTGATAACGTAATGCTTAATTTCGATAAAGATCAATATTACGATACATATGTAACGTAGTTTTTTTTTTTCAGACGATTTAATAATTATTTTGAACACAAAATCGGTTATTGTGATTACACCATGATAGCTAGATATGATATGATATGATCTTGCGGACTTTTTTGTAGGTCTTAATGGGATCTACAAACCCGTAGTACATCATTTTGTTCTATTGTCAATAGTTTTTGCAGCGCACGCAAAAATAGGTTTTCGATTTTACACCTTGTGTTACAAAAAGCAATTTTATTACGGATCCCTAATTTTGAAACAAAAAAAACATAGCCTATAGCCTTCCTCGATAAATGGACTACCCAACAATGAAAGAATCATTCAAATCGGACCAGTAGTTCCAGAGATTAGCGCGTTCAAACAAACAAACAAACAAACTCTGCAGCTTTATAATATTAGTATAGATAAATAAATAACTAGCACTACGCTCGCGACTTCGTCTGCGCGAATTTCAACTCCCGGCCACCGTCTTTAAGGGATACTTTTGAAAAATCTAAATACCTACATACCGTGTCACCTCATATACATAACTAGCACTTTGCCCGCGACTTCGTCCGCGTGGGTTACATACTTTCCTAATTCCCCCTTTTCATCCCCTTAAAGGTTAAATTTCCAAAAACCCCTTCTTACTGCTCTCCTACATTATAATAGGAAGCCGTGTGCAAAATTTCACATTCCTAGCCCCAGTAGTTTCGGCTGTACGTTGATATGTCAGTCAGTCAGTTCTCCTTTTATATATATAGATTTTAGGTTTTCAAAATTAAGTCGAATAACCCATCCACAACCTTTACAATACTAAAAGAGAAAGATGAGAGTTTTGAATGGTTTTTAGAAGTTAAACCAAACGAATAAGATATTCCAATGAAACAAATTTCTCGATTTTCATCCCGCTAGGGGTTATTTTTTGATAAATATATTAATATGCATCCTTTATTTGATTGGAATATTATTTATGCCCGTCCTTGCCTACCGCATGACGCAGGTCCTCACCGGACACGGAAGTTTCGGGAGGTACCTGTGTCTGATAAGGAGGGAAGAAACGCCTGGGTGTCACCACTGCGGGGATCGCCGGAGGACAAGATGGAGCATACGGTGCAGGACTGCCCCGCTTGGGCTGAGCACCGCCGTGCCTCACGACGGCGATAGGCGGAGACCTCTCGCGCCCAGCAATGAAATGATTTTCCCATACAAACTTTAACATCATCTAAATCACCAGAGTAAGTAACGTAGGTAACTAAACAACATAAGTAAATAAAAAAGATTAGCATTATTAGTTTTAAAAACTAATGATGCCAATTCTTTTTTATTTACTCACGTTCGTATTCCTGCCAAGTTTCAAATTTATAAACTTAAGGCATAAGATTTTACAAACAAAGGTTTTCACCCCTTTTCACCCCATCCTATCCTTTTCATCAACTTGGGGGGTGATTTTCGAAAAATCCAAAGACACGTGTTTGATTATTTTTGATCTAGTATTTAAATACTGATTTTCAAATTCATCGGTTCACGCGTTATGATTTTCCCATACAAACTAACATCGTTTAGATTACCAATGGAGAGTAGTTTTAAAAAACCATTAATGTCCATCTTTTTTATTTATTTATATTCATATTCGTACTAAATTTCAAGTTTTTAAACCCAAGGAATAAATTTTTCATACAAACGTTTTCACCCCACGGGATTTTGCGATTGCAAAATCTAGTTGTCTAATAAAGTTATCCAAAATTCAAGTTACTGCGTTTAGCGGTTTTGGCTGTAGTCGAGTCTTAATAAAAAAAACCCTGTTCTTTCATATGTATAGAGTAAAGAGCTTTTTTTGTGAGTTTTTTGCTATGACAAAATTCTGCTAAGACCTCAATTTGATTAACGAGAAACACGATATAGTTAATCGAGTCCACTATCGGTATAATATTATCGATATGAACAGTATTATCGGTTGGCACGTGGGCACTCGACGCGTGAGACTTGCCGCGTGGCTGATAATCATGGTGATTCTCTGTTTATACACCTGAGGGAAGACACAGGGCTTCTGCTCATGTTTGTTTTGATACCCTTTTATTTTATTGTGTGTTAGGTTGGCTATTATAATATACATAGTAATAGGCAACTATTTCTATGACATTTCTTATGGATCTTTGAACATAAATAGTGAGGTGTCGGTGACGGATGTCTAAGTATGAAACAACCGTCGAATGTAACAGTTTTTTCATTACTCATACTCTGAAAGTAGGTCATTACAGGTCTAATGAGCGGGTTGAAAGTTATGCAATGCAGCTCTCTTTACAATCGCTTTCAACTGACAGCTGCAAAAAAAACCCTTGTTCTAATTTGGCACTTCAATTGAACCATGTTCTAACTATTAAAAATAAATAACTCTAACCATATTAATTTTAATACTATACTAAACTAACTCTAACTATATTTTAGCTATTGCATAGCTTTTATCGCGAAAATAAACCTAACACTGTCATGTCAACGTGAATGAATAAATGAATGAATGATTTTTTTTTTGACGTTTTGCTTGATAGACGCGTCTAACCATAGCCTAATTAGTAGAGTAACTTCCCATAGAGCAATGATGGGATGATTTTCTCGTTAAATAATCGCGGCAGGCGATAATTTTTTCATCACTACATAGTATAAAGCAAAGTCGCTTCTGGCTGCAGCAATTGCAAAAAAATAAAGTTAAAAATAACTAAAACCCGCCTACGAAAAAATCGCGCACTGAAAAGTATAAAACAAGAACAAGCCGTGGTCGTATGCCACCTGCGGTTGTTTCACACAATCTTTATTGGCTAGGTGGCATACGACCACGGCTTGTTCTTGTTTTATACTTTTCAGTGCGCGATTTTTTCGTAGGCGGGTTTTAGTTATTTTTAACTTTATTTTTTATTTACACTATTTTGGGGTTATATTACTCATAGTAATTTATGTTATATGTATAGTTTCTGAGTTGTGAATTTCGGTCCCATGTTGACACTGTTAAAAAAACAGAAAATTTGCTAGTAAAAGCTATATAATGTATATATATTTCAAATGTGCTCATCAAGCCCTTTAATTTGATACCCATGTCGATATTGTACGAAAATTTTTTTTTTTTCGTTAACGACTTCTCATCCCCTAGAGGGCGCCATATTGAATTTGGTGACACGTCACCTACCCTATAACCAGCGGACAACTGAGACGCTTCTAACGAGACCTCATTTGTCATGTAATGATAAGTAGTTTAGAAGTTATGAGGGAACAAACAAACATACATACATACATACATACATACATACATACATACATACATACAAACAAACATACATACCGGTCAAAATCATAACCCTCCTTTTGGCTTTGCCGTAGTCGGGTAAAAATGGACCAGTGAAGCGAAAAAAATCTGATTTTTAAACCACCGTTAACAAATTGGTACAATTATTCGTTATTGCTAGTATCCACCAACTCTCACGCATGTTTCAGAATTCAATGATTACCTACAGTATCGCTCCTACAGTAGATCAAAAAAGAGGGAGGTTATCAATTCGACGGTATTTTTTTATTTTGTGTGTTTGTTACGCGATTACTCCGCCAATTGTGGACCGATTTTCAAAATCCCTTTTGTTGTTCGAAAGGAGATACTTCTGAATTGGTCTCATAGTCACCAAGTCAGGATCTGACGATTGGATCCTGGAGAACTCGCGGGCAACTCTCAAAATTTATGGGCCCACACATCGTTTTTCGCAAATCTTATGAAGTAATTTGCGTAAATAAAGTAGTTGCGTTTGGTAATCATCATCTTATATAGCTGAGCTTATGATAGTAGGTAAGGAGTAGGCATCGACTGATTCATCGTTCGCATATCTCCGGAACTACAAGTCCTATTTAAGTCATTCTTTTTTTGTTGTACTAGGTATCGTTCAATTTAGGGAATACTGTAAGTTTCATCAAAATCAGTTCCGTCAGTAGTTTTTGAGATAGAGAATTTTATTAGCTTACTAGCTTTTGCCCGCGACTTCGTTCGCGTGGAATAGTGAAAACTATCCTATGTCCTTTCTCTTTCCCTTGGGGTGCTAAGACAGGAAACCTCCACGTGCGCCCGTGGACTGGAGTTCCCCTTCGGATACGTCCGGGGGGAAGACCAGTTTTTCGGGCCGGTGCACCCTGGGATGCGGGCAAAAACTCTTTTAGGCACTGTGTGCCTAAGGGGTCTCTTTGCCCGTATGCGAATAGCCTGTCGGGTGGATGCTCCAACGCGTGTTCCTCTGAACAGCAGAGGGCATAGCGGCGGAGCGGGCTTGCGGACGGTGAGTAATGGGTAAGCTCGCCGTCCGACCAAGGACCAAGCCCGGGTAGGTGGCGCGTCGTGTTTCACGCGTCACCGACGGGGCCCCTTACGGGGCCAAATGCCTGCTGGGGTCGCGGCTTTTTTCTTAATCCAGGATACCGCGGCCCCGGAACGTAAAGGGCATCCGAAGAAACACGGGTGGATTTTAGTCAATAAGAGTCTGACAGTCCCTTCCGCCCCGCCCAGGGCGGGAGGACTCATTTGATGATTTTGCCACCCTAAAAAAAAACAAAAAAAAAATGTCCTTTCTCAAGTTGCAAACTATGTCTGTACCAAATTTCACAAAAATTCATATCACTGAAAAAAGCATATATGGATAGGTGAGCCCGTTCTTGAGTTATAAAAATAGAACGAAAAGTGGCATTGATTTTTACATACTAGTATATAGATTTGATATAATAATAAAAGCAGCCAGTGAATTTCAAATGTATTCGTTAAGCCTTTTCATTTGATACCCATGTTGACACTGTTAGAAACAGGCAAATTAGCAATTAAAAGCTTGATAATGTATATGTATTGCAAATGTGCTAATCAAGTCCTTTAATTTCATACCCATGTCGATACTGTGCGATTTTTTTTTCGGTGACGACTTTACATCCCCTAGGTGGCGCCATATTTATTTACTATTTATGTACACACAACTATCACTTTGCCCGCGACTTCGTCCGCGTGGGTTACGTACTTTCCTAATTCCCCCATTTCACCCCCTTAAAGGTTAAATTTCCAAAAACCCCTTCTTAGTGCTCCCCTACATTATAATAGGAAGCCGTGTGCAAAATATCACATTCCTAGCCCCAGTAGTTTCGGCTGTACGTTGATATGTCAGTCAGTCAGTTCTCCTTTTATATATATAGATATACAACACAGGATAATTATTACATAAAACTCAGTACAAGAGTACTGCTTATTTCTAAAGAAATTTCTGCCAGCAGACCCGCGAAAGGAGAAATTAAAAAGAAATGTAGACTATAGTGTGTGAGAGGATGAATAAAACCATAGATAAGTGAATACCTAACCTATAACATACGAATACATAATAAATATTAATACTTATACTTATACTAGCTTTTGCCCGCGACTTCGTTCGCGTGGAATAGTGACTTCCAGCAGATTTTTGGTTTTACCCACATAGTTCCCGATCTCGCGGGATCTCTTCAAAAATGAAATGTGTAAGATATTCTAGGGAACTCTTCAAAAATCAATATAGTGAGCTCTGCGTTTGAATTTAAGAGATGTATACTCACTTAGAGCATTAAAGCCGTTTTGCCGATCGGAAAAGGCGAAATAGTAGATTATTAACCAAGGGGATAAAGCAGTGTCTTCTGTCGCGGGTGACGATTTAAATCGCGAGCGTAACGAAGGATTCGAGGTTTACTTCCGAGCGTAGCGAGGGATTTAAGTTCACCTAAGACTAAGAAAACTTTATCACCGAGGAAAATACTCTACTTTTCGTAACATTTGCGAAAAAATTAACACAATAATAATATGAGATAAGCATTTATTAAAAACACGACATTCGAAACATTGGTCCAATTATTGATAGAGAGAGTTACATAATTTTCCTTGGATTTTGTTGGAATCAAATTTAATTCCTAGACTAATATTTTTTTGTCGGAAAACCAAAGGCATCTAGTTCATACGGCCTCGTCGGTTTTCGTAATTTTATTTAATAGTCATAACTGCATAATAAATGCGTATTCCTTTTTCAAAAATATGTATAATCTATATATATAAAAGAACAGGATTTTTATTAAGACTCGACTACAGCCGAAACCGCTAAACGCAATAACTTGAATTTTGGACAGCAGTTGCAGTCTGCCGTGTAGGGGAGCAATAAGACGGGATTTTGCGAACATCCCCCTCTAAGGGGGTGAAAAGGGGTGAAAACTGTTGTATGAAAAATCTTATTCCTTGGGTTTACGAATTTGAAACTTGCCACGAATAAGAACACAAGTAAACAAAAAAGAATGGCATTGTTAGTTTTTTAAAACTACCCTCCTCTGGTGATTTAGATGATGTTAAAATTTGTATGGGAAAGTCATAACGCGTGAGTTGATGAAAATGAAAATTAGTATTTATATACTAGATCAGAAATAATTAAACACGTGTTTTTGGATTTTTCGAAAATCATCCCCTAAATTGGGGAAAGGGGGTATTCAAGTTTTAAGGTAAGGATATTTAACGCTAAACGTAGAAAGCTGCCTTTTGGATGGCAGTTGCCGTTGATTATGTAGGTGAGAATTAAGAAGGGATTTTGTGAAAATCTACCTCTAAGGGGGCGAAAAGGGGTGAAAACCTTTGTTTGTAAAATCTTATTCCTTGGGTTTATACATTTGAAACTTGCCATGAATAAGAACACAAGTAAATAAAAAAGACTGGCACTATTATTATTTTTAAACTACCCTCCATTAGTAAACTAGACGATGTTTAAGTTTGTGTGGGAAAATTATAACGCTCTAACCGATGAATTTGAA
Source organism: Agrotis puta (assembly GCA_943136025.2). Taxonomy (NCBI): domain Eukaryota; kingdom Metazoa; phylum Arthropoda; class Insecta; order Lepidoptera; family Noctuidae; genus Agrotis; species Agrotis puta. Next base: position 3,204,637 of record OW964189.2, on the reverse strand, counting down.
ACTCAATATATAGAAGTTAGATCAAAAATAATCAAAAACGTGTTTTTGCGTTTTTCGAAAATCACCACCTAAATTGGTGAAAAGGGGTGATTAAGTTTTATTATCTATATTCAAAAAATCAACCTAGCGGGTGAACATCGGAAAATCAGTTTGTGTACACTAATATTTCGAGTTCGAAGTTAGAAACACGCGCTGACGAAGTCGCGGGCGGAGTGCTAGTCTATATATATAAAAGAACAGGGTTTTTTATTAAGACTCGACTACAGTCGAAACCGCTAAGCGCAGATACTTGAATTTTGGACAGTAGTTGCAGTCTACCATGTAGGGCAATAAGATGGGATTTTGCGAAACTCCTCCTCTAAGGGGGTGAAAAGGGGTGAAAACTGTTGTATGAAAAATCTTATTCCTTGGGTTTATAGACTTGAAACTTAATACGAATATGAGTATAAGTAAATAAAAAGGATTGGCACTACTATTTTTTTTAAACTACCCTCCATTGGTAATCTAGACGATGTTAAAGTTTGTATGGGAAAATCATAACGCGCGAACCGATGAATTTTAAAATCAGTATTCATATACTAAATCAAAAATAATTAAACACGTGTCTTTGGATTTTTCGAAAATCACCCCCCAAGTTGATGAAAAGGGGTATTCAAGTTTTAAGGTAAGGATATTAAACGCTAAACGTAGAAAGCTGACTTTTGGGTGGTAGTTGCCGTTAATTATGTAGGTGACCACTAAGAAGAGATTTTGCGAAAATTTTCCTCTAAGGGGGTGAAAGGGGTGAAAACCTTTGTATGTAAAATGTTATCTCTTAAGTTTGTAAACTTGAAACTTGGTACGAATATGAGTTTAAGTAAATAAAAAAAATGGGCATTATTCGTTTTTTTTTTAAACTACCCTCCATTGGTAATCTAGAGGATGTTAAAGTTTGTAAGGGAAAATCGTAACGCGCTAACCGTTGAATTTGAAACTACCCTACACCCCCTAAGTTGGTGAAAAAGGGTGATTAATTTTTAGGGGAAGGCTGCTTGCTTCGATAAACCCAAAACTTGGCATAAATAGTTCCCCAATCGAATTAAGGATGCGTAATTATCTATATTTCAAAAATCAACCTAGCGGGTAAACATTGGAAAATCAGTTTGTCTACAATAATATTTCGAGTTCGAAGTTAGAAACACGCGCTGACGAAGTCGCGGGCGGACTGCTAGTGCTTTATATACAAACTCAATGGTGTCAACGCAGATGTACTCGTAGTTCAGTATAAATTTCGGTAAGTATTCCAAATTTAAATCACATTCTCCCCCTTGAGGATGAATGAAATTCAGTACAATTTTCTTTCCTTGTTTTTAACAGATTCAAAAAATGACTATTGTTATGTTTGCTTTTTGTGGCATAGAATGTCACTTTTTTGAGCAAGTGGTACGAAAAACGGGTATATAGTGATATAAACCGAGCTACATCTACAAACACTACAGAATGGTCTGACTCGTCGACGATTTTCTCCATCATTCGTTCAGTGAATGGTGATCAAATGCATAATATATTAGGTATACAGTAATTTATCAACTCCTCTACCTTTTATATAAGCACAAAATTATACCTACATACATTTTACGACTATTCTTCATACAACACATAGGTCTCAGCTGTCGTTTCCCGTCGCATGATCGATGGTGTTAATAACGCCATTATCACTATATTAAATTTACACCTCACTGACGTCACAAATTATCAGAAAATGAGCTTCATTACACTCCAGCGATAACGCTCGCGATACGAGTGTAATTGGTCCTTAATATTGCGTTTAATGTTTTAGGGATATATTGGCCTTTATGAGTAATCGCTTTCGAATAATAATGTAACGAAGTTGTGTGTTGTGATGAGATAGCTGTGAGTACTATGTACTGTTCGAATAATTACATAGCTCGGTGCTCAAAAAAATATCCATACTAAATATTCGTAATGCATTTGGAAATAACATACAAACGAATAATGAAGTGTTTCTCATGACAACGATGAATCGATATTGGTGGATGAATCGAAAAAAAATAAACAGCAAATCTTTGAATAATAGGGCGCAGCGCGGCATTGTAAATTGTGTAAATACGCCAATGCGCTCAACTATTTAAAATAAATTATTATTATATTAATTTCAGCAAAACAGTTTGTCTTAATTTACTTTTGGTTTGTGCCGAACAATTAGCTGCAATCAAACTCCTTGTTAAGTAATCCTAAAAAATAATTTAAAAATAACTAAAACCCGACTACGAAACAATCGCGCATAGTCCAGTCATTACGTACATTCAAAAAAGAAAATGAATTTGCGCTTCTAATTTTTTAATATGTTGTAGGGGATACCTAGAAAAGCTTAACTTGAGATTGTCGACCAAGCTTTCCTAGGAGCTTTCGCCGCCATGTTGAAAAAAGGGGTAAAATTTGTTTTTCGGCAATAACTCGGCTATCCGATGAGATTTCGAAAATTTTTGTAGGACACTTTTTGTAGCTTTCTTTGTGCTCTACAATAACGCCTGAATCATTTTTAGCGTATCATGCATCGTTATCGAGATATCGATCGATAAAGTCAAAAATTTAGGACACAATTTTTGTTTTTTGCTTTTTTTTCTTTGGGTCTTAATAAATATGAAAAATTGTGGAATTCAAACTTGTAGAGCATATTCAGACCTACAATTTCCTACTTGGATTTTTTTATGTTGGACAAAAATTACGATCTCCAGCGCGCCGCAAAGTCGGTGAATCCACGCTCAGCGTCGAGCGCGCTCAAGTTATTCGATATCTAGTTGGCTGTAAACTCGTTATAACGGAGTGCCCGCATAGAGCGTCCGTTGGAGTTGGAGGGGACAGGTATAAAGGGACCCTTTTATTAGGGTCTACGTGTTGAAACGTGTTCTTCTTTACGACGACGACGATGTCTGTAACGATGATGATGACGATGCTCTCATCGAATCAGCATCATTTCCAACGTTTCAACAGACACAACAACTCGAAGAGTTTACGGAGGACGAAGATCATCAGCCTGGACCATCCAAGCGAAAAAAGACATGAAAAAAGTCCATCGTTCGTGTCTCAAGTGCAGAAAAAAATATTTTTCTTTCCGTTTATTTTGTATTGTAAAAAAATAATATTTTTTACTGCACAAACAAATTATTTGTTTAATAAATTACTATTGTGTGATCCTTAATTTGTTGCTCTATGTACTTATTTTTTATCCCATCAATTTCCTGAACAATTTCCCATTCGATTCGACATCCAGACACAACCGAGCGAGCAGCTCGCTCGACGCTGAGTGTGGATTCACCGACTTTGCGGAGCGCTGGAGATCGTAATTTTTGTCCAACATAAAAAAATCCAAGAAGGAAATTGTAGGTCTGAATATGCTCTACAAGTTTGAATTCCACAATTTTTCATATTTATTAAGACCCAAAGAAAAAAAAAGCAAAAAACAAAAATTGTGTCCTAAATTTTTGACTTTATCGATCGATATCTCGATAACGATGCATGATACGCTAAAAATGATTCAGGCGTTATTGTAGAGCACAAAGAAAGCTACAAAAAGTGTCCTACAAAAATTTTCGAAATCTCATCGGATAGCCGAGTTATTGCCGAAAAACAAATTTTACCCCTTTTTTCAATATGGCAGCGAAAGCTCCTAGGAAAGCTTGGTCGACAATCTCAAGTTAAGCTTTTCTAGGTATCCCCTACAACATATTAAAAAATTAGAAGCGCAAATTCATTTTCTTTTATTTGCCTTTTTTTCGGACGAAATGACTGGACTAGCACTGAAAAGTATGAAACAAGAACAATATTCATTTGACCGAGGAATAGATGTGGTCGTATGCCACGTAACCAATAAAGATTGTCTGAAACAACTGCAGGTGGCACACGACCAAGGCTTGGCGTAGTCGGATTTTAGTTATGTTTAACTTATTTTTTATTTATACTATTTTGGGGTTATATTATTTGAAGTAAGTAATTTATGTTATATGTATAGTTTTTGAATTGTGAATTTAAGATGTAATTTAGTGAGGCAAAGTTTTATTTCTAACTCTATTTTATTATTTAATCTATATCTATATACTTATAATAAATCTGTAGAGAGGCCAATTCTGTACATGAAATGTATTTAAAAAATAACTATCAAAGGGTGATAAGGGATCGCTACTGATGCCAAAAATGCAATCAGTAAAATTTTTGTCTGTCTGTCTGTCTGTCTGTCTGTCTGTCTGTATGTTCGTTATAGAAACAAAAACTACTCGACGGATTTTAACGAAATTTGGCACAATCATTCTTCATACTCCTGGGCAGGTTATAGTATACTTTTCATTACGCTACGATCAATAGGAGCAGAGCAGTAAAGGGAAATATTGGGAAAACGGGTGAAGTTACTCCATTTTTTAAGCTTCCGTCGCGTGTGCAGCCTTAATGGTTAAAGCTACATAGAAATCATGTATGACGGAAATGTTCTCCTTAAAATTATATAAAAATGTTTCTTAACAGCACATGTCTATCTTTTATGGTTGACTCACAATAACACGTGAAACTCCCGATAGCTTAGCAATTCGGAGCTTTCTGATTATATTTGTCTACTCCTACGTTTACAACACTGTCACTCATCCCTAATTTAAAAAAAACAACATTATTAACTATTCAATAAAAAAAGAATCATGTAAATCGGTGTAGAAACACCAAAGTTATACATGAAATACGCTAAAAAGTCATCACGCGTGAATACAGAATCATGCTATAAGGATTATTTTTGTGTAGCGGTTGCCGCGCTATAAAAAGGCGGGGGGGTCCAAGCGATAGGAGGCCTTAAAATCTTAAGGCATCCACAGAAAAGTCCGGTTGAGCAGTACACAACCTACTAGAGGTCGACCTGTGAGATGACATACATAAAAAAAAGCGCGCGAGCTTCATACAATATTCGGCTGTTGATGCGAATAGACGCTCAGACTGTTCGACCTTATTGACAGACAATAATTGTTATTTACAAACCGTGCTTATCAGCACGACTTTTAGTCTTTGAATAGTTAATTTTTAGATTTGTTGTTATTTTATGAAATAGGAATTAGAGGTTTTGGTAGTGTTTAAACATATTCACTGGATATTCACTGCTCAAAAACTACTGGACCGATTTTAAAAGTTCTTTCACCATTCGAAAGCTACATTATCCACGAGTAACATAGGCTTTATTTTATTTTGGAGAAAAATAGGATTCCGTAAGAAATACGGGTTTTTCGGCCACAAGGTGTAAAAAATCAACTTAATTTTTTTTTTGTAAAAAATCAACTTTAATATTTTTTTGTCGTACGCTGCCTAAACTATAAAAGATAGAACCATAAAATGTTCTTATTCATTGTTGTTCTTATAAATATCTACAAAAAAGTCCGCGACACACTATATTTATCTATGTCCAGTGTTTGTGATGACTACGTCGTCGATGTAGTGTCGGTGTCTGTGTATAGACCTGGGAATCATGTTGCTGACCGTGTCTTTTCTGGGTAGGCTTTTTGCAGCGGTAACGGACATTCACGCGGGCGGAGCCGCGGGCGCCCACTAGAATATAATAAATCTGTAGAATGGTCAATTCTGTACATTGAAAATATTGAAAAAATAAATAGCGGGGGGTGTTGCTGGATCGATACCAAACCCAAAAATGTGATTAAATAAATTTTTGTCTGTCTGTCTGTATATGCAGGCATCACGTGAAAACTAACGGTTCGATTTCGATGAAACTTGGTACAATTATGCCTTATTATCCTGGGCATAAAATGGGATACTTTTTATCCTGGAAAAATACGAAGAAAAAAAAAAAAACGACGGGTTGCACTCTGGGAGTGCCGGCAGAAGTGAAAACTTGAATAGTAATTGTTGGAAATATCTTGTGAACAGATTTTAGTAAAACTCGCAAAAATGGTTGACTTTTTATTTCAATAATTTTCCAATGTGACGTACATCTTTTATAAACAATGTTACCTAGCAACGAATGTATCCAGCATACAAACTTCTTTAAAAGTAATAAAGTCACACGAACATTCACGCAAGCGCCCTGCGCCGTCCTACGCTTTTTCGGTCAGGGTCACGTGTCCTGACGCGAGTGTCCTGACGCGAGTTAAAGATTTTATACCCATTACAGAAAAGTGCTCAACGCCGCTAAAGAAGTTTTCACTTCAAAAACGACGGGTTGCACTCTGGGAGTGCCGGCAGAAGTGAAAACTTGAATGGTAATTGTTGGAAATATCTTGTGAACAGATTTTAGTAAAACTCGCAAAAATGGTTGTCTTTTTATTTCAATAATTTTCCAATGTGACGTACATCTTTTATAAACAATGTTACCTAGCAACGAATGTATCCAGCATACAAACTTCTTTAAAAGTAATAAAGTCACACGAACATTCACGCAAGCGCCCTGCGCCGTCCTACGCTTTTTCGGTCAGGGTCACGTGTCCTGACGCGAGTGTCCTGACGCGAGTTTAAGATTTTATACCCATTACAGAAAAAGTGCTCAACGCCGCTAAAGAAGTTTTCACTTCAAAAAATCTTATTTTCCAGTTTTATTCATAGACGTTGCTCGAATCGCGAATCTCCTTAATTAATAATAGGTTTTATAGTAGGCTTAGCCGTATTTTGGGTCCAATAGATATTTATAAGATGTCATCGTCAGAGTTACTCAAAATGGAGAAATAAACCATCCACGCGAAGACCGACATCCGCGCGGACGGATTCGCGGGCGGAAGCTAGTATAATAATAAAAGCAACGTAGCAGTGAATTTCAAACGTACTCATTAAGCCTTTTCATTTGATACCCATGTTAACACTGTTAGAATCAGGTAAAGTAGCTAGTAAAAGATAGATAATGAATTTAAATAAATAAATTTACATTTCCAATGTGCTCATCAAGCCCTTTAATTGGATACCCATGTCGATACTGTGCGAAAAGATTTTTTTAACGGTTACGACTAGAGGGCGCCGCATTGGATTTGGTGACACGTCATCTACCCTATAACCAGCGGACAACTGAGACGCTTCTAACGACACCTCATTTGTCATGTAATGATTAGTAGTTTAGAACATACATACATACCGGTCAAAATCATAACCCTCCTTTTGGCTTTGCCGTAGTCGGGTAAAAACATGTATGATAAATTGTACGAGTATGAAGTTCTGAAAACGAAGCTGGACAGATGATACAGTTACATGAGCCCTCTCCGCGTAGTCGGTTTAACCTGCAACCAGTGTGCAGTTAATCTGCTACGATACGAGAAGCATACAGCGCTTAATTGGACAGATTCTCTGAATACAGGGTGTCTGTAAAATGAATTGTTTATTTATTGCAGTAAGGTTTTAGCTTCCTTCGGCGACCGTAAATATAAATGTCATAATTTTATCAATCGTTGTGTCGGTAAGTCAAACAATAAAATTGTCAAATGTAATTGATATGTAAGATAAACAAACTTTTTAACAAAAAAAAAACCGACTTCCAAAAATACAAACGCCCCACCTAAAACCACTAAAAAGACAAAAATAAACTACTATTTATGTATTTCAGAAAACAAAAATGCACGTATTTTTCAAACGAATTATACAAAAAAATTATAACCTACCAATTCTAAATCAACTTACAATATTATTTTATTTAACAAACAAGATATTATGTATTTACAAACAACCTATAATGATTTATTTACAAAATTACAATGTGACCATTCTTGTCTAAACCTAATTAGCTATAAATTTAATTATAATATTTTTATAATGTTGTGTGCTAGGCACCTACTGATCTGTTTGAAGTCGGTGCCAAGCCAAAAAAAAAGAGAACAATAATACTTAGTAATATAATACTATTAATAAACAAGCGCCCGCAATAGCACGCTGCTGCTAGACTAAAAGCTAGGGAGCTTGAGTATAAATTCATCTGGATTCGAGGTGGTAGAATTTTTATGCGTAAGACGGAAGAATCAGAGCACATCATGGTCAGAAACATGGACACTTTAAATAAGCTTTCCTAATATTTTATTGTTATTATAATTATCTACTACTTATTTTATAAGCACAGCATTGGTGTTGTTTTTGTTAAAATTCACTGAAATTAATATTTACTATCAAAACACAAGAGGTCTACGCACGAAGACCCATAACTTTTGTCGTCAAATATCGTTAGAAAACTATGATATCGTAATATTGACTGAAACTTGGTTAAATGTTAGTGTCTTGAGTGCGGAGCTTTTTGACGATAGATATATAGTGTACAGAAGAGATAGAGACGGTAGGAAAAAGGACGGTGGAGGCGTATTGATCGCCGTGTCAAAGAAAATATGTTCGAAACGCATGATTCAGTGGGAAAGTCAGTGTGAAGATCTTTGGGTTGTTATCGAGGTTCCTTTTCTCAAATCAATTCGTCAAATAGCTCTGTGCGCAGTGTATTTACCGCCGCCCGTCATACGTAGCACTTTGGACCACTTTTTGGACCACTGTAATTTGGTGCTTGACCGGACGGGCTTGCACACCTGTGTTGTCGGTGATTTTAACTTGGGTAACGTCAAGTGGAACTTGTTAAATGACTCAGTAAATAACTATGCTCCTCCTGGCTTCTCTAATATGCTGATCGATTTTATTCACATGCACAAATTAGCGCAACTTAATGACATTATGAATGTGTCTGGACGAATATTGGATCTTGTTTTAACAAACTTACCTTCTAGCAGCGTAATAGCAGCTCTTAACCCGCTTAGCACTGTGGATGTCCTACACCCCCCTCTCGAAATCCTCGTTAGAGCGAGTGAAGAAACCTGGCTTCCATATAAATCGCAAAATATTAGAACCAATTTTTTTAAACTAGACTATTTGACAATTTGTGACAACCTTGATGGAGTAGACTGGGATATTGTATTTAGGGAAACTACTGATGTGAATGACATGGTCCAAATCTTTTACGATAAGATTCGGAATATCATACAATTGCAGGCACAACCTACCAAAGCTATTTATAAGTCCAAAAAATATCCGCCATGGTATAATAAAATATTGATAAGAGCCTTAAAGGAGAAAGAGAAAATAAGATCCCGCTATAAAACCTATAAAAACCCCATGGATGAACTAGAACTCAAATTATTGGGCAAAAGGTGTTCCAAATTAGCAACAAAGTCTTATAATGAGTATATGAAGAATGTCGAGGATGAAATCTCGGTAAATCCAAATCGCTTCTGGTCATATATCAAGGCTAAAAGAGGTGGCTCTAGTTCCTTCCCAGCCACAATGACTAATGGTACAATAGAAACATCAGATGGTCTCCAAATATGCGAAATGTTTGCTTCACATTTTTCCTCGGCTTTCAACAACGCAAAACCTTTGACCCAAAACAAACCAATCTCTGACTTTCTACATAACATGAAAAATAACAGCCTACCACTGACGGCACCTCCCATTGAACATGAGAGCGTTTTCAATAAACTCAAGAGTCTAGATATACGTAAAGGAGCTGGGCCTGATGGCATACCGCCGATTTTTATTGTTAAGTGTGCCAAGTTCTTGGTGACACCTTTGGTTAATATTTTTAACATGTCTCTCGGATCAGGTGTATTTCCTGACTACTGGAAAAGAGCGAAGGTTGTGCCGATTTTTAAAAGTGATGTAAAAAATAATATTCAGAACTATCGACCTATCTCAATCTTATCAACTTTCGCTAAGGTTTTCGAGTCTCTAATTAGTCCATACATCCAGTCGCACTTTAAACTCTATTTGACCGACTCCCAGCATGGTTTTGTGAGTTCCAGGTCAACCAACACGAACCTTGCGAGCTTTTCTGAGATGCTAACGGATGCTATCGACTGCGGCAAGCAAGTCGACGTAATTTATACTGACTTCAGTAAAGCTTTTGACCGTGTCCCCCACCATATACTGCTGTCGAAGCTGTCTGCGTACGGAATTACTGGCACTCTTTATACCTGGCTAAAGTCATACATTGAAAACCGTTTCTTCTATGTCGCAGTCAATGGATTCCAATCTACAACCTATGGGTCGACCTCAGGGGTGCCTCAGGGCTCGCATGTTGGTCCAATACTTTTTAATATATTTGTAAATGATATCCCACACTGCCTCAGGTATTCAGAATGTTTTATGTACGCAGACGATCTCAAATTTTCTAGAGTAATTGAGTCTAGTGACGATACTGAACTTCTTCAGAGCGATGTCAACTCTTTTGGTCAATGGTGTAACGATAATGAAATGGTTCTGAATATTGACAAATGTTACCACGTGAAGTACACCCGAAAAAAGAATGTAACAAATAGTGTTTACTGCGTAGGCTGTAACGTTGTTCAAGAGGTGAATCAAGTAAAGGACTTGGGTGTTATTTTTGATAATGCACTGACTTTCGTACCACATGTGGAAAGTGTAATTAAGAAGTCTTCCAGAATGCTGGGATTCGTTATTAGGAACGTTGCCGGTTTCAAGCGTAGTTGTACCAAGATTCTGCTTTATAACAGTGTTGTACGAAGTATCCTGGAATATTGCAGCACCATTTGGAGACCTCACTACGCAACGCACAATTTGAGATTAGAGCGGATACAGAAAAGGTTTTTGTGGCATCTAGCTTATGCCAGCGGAATCGCCAAAATAAAACAGTCGTATGGAGCCAGACTCGCCCATTTTAAGATAGTGTCACTGGAGAAACGCAGAAGAATTGCGGATTCCATTTTTCTGTATAAAATTCTTCGGAATAAATTTGACTGTCCCCAATTACTAAGTAAGTTCCGATTTCGTGCTCCTGCTAGACTCCCTCGTACTCCCATTACTCCTTTGTACCCTCCTCCTCGTAGAACAGTTCTTGGCACAAGCTCTATTGTTCCACGACTCTGTAAGCTGCTAAATGGTTACAGCGATCGCATTGATGTGCATTTTGACTCGTTTGGCAAGTTCCGCAGAATAACATTTGATAATGTGTAATATTGCAATCCCCTACCTTTATTAGTTTAATTTTTGATGTTGTACAACTTTTGTCTTGTTTTAGGTACTCTAATGTGAATTAGTTTTTTGACATATTGATTTTAAGTGTGACTTAGTACGATATATTTTTGAATGTTACGACTTTAATCTTGTCTGTTAATTTTTGATGTTTGTGTTTAAATTTAATTCAATTTTTGTATTTAATTTAGGTTTTAATTGTATTTTAGTATTCAATTTAATTTTAATCCTGTTTTTAAATTTTATCATTAATTATGTGTAACTCGTAAAACTTACTATTCTATGGGGCATGCGGTGCTAACCTATAAGAAATTGTAATACTAACTATAGATATAAGAATTATTGAAAAAATGTATTAGTATATACAATTGTTGGTTGGCCAGAAATAATAAATAAATAAAATAAATAAATAAATAAATAAATAAATAGCCCTTTACGTACCGGGGTCACGGTAATCCGTTAGTCCCGCGACCCCGGCAGGCTTTGGCCCTCTACAGGCCCCGTCACTATGCTGACACTCTTTGAGGCGCGCGTGGAACACAACGCGCCGTCGACCCAAGCATGGTCCATGGTCGGACAGCGAGTCGCCCATTACTCGCCACCCGCATGCCCGCGCTTACGGTGGCCGGAGATTGTCCTGCGACGTCCGTCGCCGTGGGCGTCTACCACTGCGACTGGGGTGGAGGGAGGACGCTGTCCTCTCCCTCACGCGGCCCGCCTCCTCCTTCGCGAGCATGACTGCTTCGCAGAAGGAGGGGACCGCTTCCCACTCCGTCGCGCCCCGCAGCATGGCCTCGACCAATGCTGGGCGCAGTGGTGACGCCCAGGCGTTTCTTCCCTCCTTATCAGACACAGGAACCTCCCGAAACTTCCGTGTCCGATGAGGACCTGCGTCATGCGGTAGGTCAGGACGCCGTGACGATTTTTTGTGTTTTTGAAGTCGGTTTTATATTTTGCAAAAAAAGTTTTTTTATTTTCAATTCTTTTTATTAGTTGTAACATCCTATACAAATACATATTTGCTTATTTTGCTTATTTATTAACAATGTTTTTCATGGTAATAGGCTTATCCCCAATAAAATGGAACTTAACATACCTAACTGTCGAAATATGGGTATACTGTACACATCTGCGTACCCCCTCAGAGCATACAGGCGTGATGTTATGCCACGATGTTGTGTAAACAATAAACATCCAAGCGATTGCAGCAATCACGACAGCTTTGCTGTCTATTATTACTATTATTATTATTGAAGAGTTCCGTTCCATATCTCCGAAGTTCGTGATCAGATCATGACAATATTTCTATGGGACCAACTTGGAAGTATACCCTTTCAAACAAAATAAGAATTTTTCAAATCGGTTCAGGCGTCTTCGAGTAATCGGTGAACATACATAAAAAAAAAAAAAAAAAATTATACATACAGTCGAATAGAGAACCTCCTCCTTTTTGGAAGTCGGTTAAAAAATTAATGTAGCCACTATGTGCAATTATACTTAATTCATGAAAGCAAAGGTAACTTTGTTTTTTTTTTAAACCCCCGACAAAAAAAAAAACAAGTTCCCTTTAAAAAGTAAAAAATTATTAAAAAAAACTTGTTAAAGTGCCTAAGTATGTTTTAATAATCCAAACTAATATTATAAATGCGAAAGTAACTCTGTCTGTGTCTTTTCTTCACGCTTAAACTACTGAACCGATTTGTGTGAAATTTGGTACAGACATAGTTTGGAACTTGAGTAAGGACATTTTTTTTTTTTTTATCGTGGTAAAATCATCAAATGAGTCCTCCCACCCAGGGCAGGGCGGGAGGGACTGTCAGACTTGTACTGACTAAAATCCACGGTGTCCTTCACTAGCCCTTTACGTACCGGGGTCACGGTAATCCCTTGGTCCCGCGACCCCGGCAGGCTGAGAAAGGACATAGGATAGTTTTTAACCGACTTCAAAAAAAGGAGGAGGTTATCAATTCGACTGTATTTTTTTTTAATGTTTGTTACCGCATTACGACCGACTGGGTGAACCGATTTTCATGATTCTTTTTTTGTTTGAAAGCTGGTGCTTCCCGTGTGCTTCCCATTGTCACCAAATCAGGATCTGATGATTGGATCTTGGAGAAATCGAGGGCAACCCTCAAATTTGATAGGCCCACTCATCGTTTTTCGTAAATGTTATGAAGTAATTTAAGTACTTGCGTATGGTAATCATCATCTTATGTAGCTGAGCTGATGATGGAAGTTACAACTCCTTAACAGTAAAGAGTAGGCATCGACTGATTCATTGTTCGCATATCTCCAGAACTTCACGTCCGATGTAAATAATTCTTTATTTTTGTGCTAGGTATCGTTCAACTTAGGGAATACTGCAAGTTTCATCAAAATCGGTTCAGTAGTTTTTGAGATAGCGAATTTTATTAGCTTATTGTGTACATGAGGGATGTTATTACCAGTGCTACGGATTATATTATCTATATATATAAAAGGAGAACTGACTGACTGACATATCAACGTACAGCCGAAACTACTGGGGCTAGGAATGTGAAATATTGCACACGGCTTCCTATTATAATGTAGGGGAGCACTAAGAAGGGGTTTTTGGAAATTTAACCTTTAAGGGGGTGAAAAGGGGGAATTAGGAAAGTACGTAACCCACGCGGACGAAGTCGCGGGCAAAGTGCTAGTATAGGTATATTTGGCAAGAATTTGGGTTGAATATTTTAACTAAAAAGAGAAAAATAAAAAACTTAAACTACAAAATAACTTTTATTTCGGAAGTCGGTGGCAAAAAAAAACAATGACTTCCGAAATAAAAGTTATATTGTAGATTATTTTACCCTTTTTTGTGGTTCAAAATGCATACATTTCTCGCATAAAGTATTTAATTTATGTCTTTCACACTAATTAATTTGTCCGAATAGTTAAAAAAACTTTTTAACAAAAAAAAAAACCGACTACCAAAAATACAAACGCCCCACCTAAAACCACTAAAAAGAGAAAAATAAACTAATGGGTGGGAGGACTCATTTGATGATTTTACCACGATAAAAAAAAGGTACGTATGTAGTAAGTTAACTTTGTTATTTTCTTTTACCCTCTGTCCTGATACCCCATCTGGTCAGTTTTTTCTATTTTTATTAGTGTAAATATCGTAGGTACGTACGTAGTAACTTGAGTTATTATTCTGACTTTTAACCGTTAAGGAATTTTACCTTCCAGATTCCATCATCAGATCCTGACATAGTGACAATGGGTGCTCCCATTGTCACCATGTATACTCTTTCTTCTAACCTCGGGAGTATACTCTTTCCAATGAAAAAATAATTTTGAAAATCGGTCAACAATTGACTAGACTTACTTCTGAAGTTATTTTTCACTTTTTTGTGTTTTTAAAGTCGGTTTTATTTTTTGCAAAAAAAGTTTATTTTTTTATTTTTCAATTATTTTTATTAGTTGTAATATCCTATAGAAATATTTGCTATGCATTTATTTTACACTAGCGACCGGCCCCGGCTTCGCACGGGTGGACATTTATTTTTTAAGCTCTCTGAAAAAAAAAAAATTCCGGGATAAAATATAGCCTATACGGATTCGGAAGAATCTCTCTAAGTAATGGTAAAAGAAATTTTGAAATCGTATCCTATAGAAATATTTGCTATGCATTTATTTTACATTGTTATTATTAACAATATTTTTCATGGTAATAGGCTTATCCCCAATAAAATTAAACTTAACATACCAAACTGTCGAAATATGGGTATACTGTACACATCTGCGTATCCCCTCAGAGCATACAGGCGTGATGTTATGTTATGATGTTGTGTAAACAATAAACATCCAAGCGATTGCAGCAATCACGACAGATTTGCTGTCTATTATTGAAGAGTTCCGTTCCATATCTCCGAAGTTCGTGATCAGATCATGACAATATTTCTATGGGACCAACTTGAAAGTATACCCTTTCAAACAAAAAAAGAATTTTTCAAATCGGTTCAGGCGTCTTCGAATAATCGGTGAACATACATAAAAAAAAAATACATACAGTCGAATAGAGAACCTGCTCCTTTTTGGAAGTCGGTTAAAAAGTTATCACGATAATATGATTGACTTGAATGTAGCGCCTAACGGCGGCGGCAGCACGGGCGGAGCGCGAAACGGCGTCGCGGCGAACAATGCAATCCAAGCAATTCGCTATTGCTCGCAATAGCTTCATCGCCGAGCGTAGTTTTAAAAATTTAAGCATACATAGGGACAAAGAAAGCTACTTTGTTTTATACTATGTAGTGATTAAATGGAAGTAACATTGGTCCGACCTGTTTATTAGTCAGTGTTTAGTAATCCGTTTGTGCTGAATAGCATAATCTCAAGCCCGGGGATGGACATAGGGCTGCTTTTTATAAACACACCATACAGGTACAGATTGATGAAGAAACCACTGGTAGAATTTTGAAATTTGCAGAGTTCTATTATTATTATTTTTTTATCGTGGTAAAATCATCAAATGAGTCCTCCCACCCAGGGCAGGGCGGGAGGGACTGTCAGACTTGACTGACTAAAATCTACGGTGTCCTTCAATAGCCTTTTACGTACCGGGTTCACGGTAATTCGTAAGTCCCGCGACCCCGGCAGGCTTTGGCCCTCTAAAATAATGAGCACTTAGAAAGGAATTCAGATAATTCCACCCTCAAGAGATTCCCTCTAAATATTAGGTATAGGTGTTCAAAGATTGTATGTATGGAAACTAATTTTGAAGTTAGAAATCTGGGATGGACGATGTGAAGTTACATAAAAATATATAAGTATTAAAAAAAATGTCACGTAACTTAATGAGGCAGACCAAATTCTACGCGAGCGAAGCCGCGGGCAAAAGCTAGTTCATAAATAAATACGTCACGTTGGGGGACCACTCCAAATTATTTATTACTAGCTTCTGCCAGCGGTTTCACTTTTCCCTCACGTGTTCGGACTACTTCCCATTCCCCTCGCCTGCCGCTGAATCTCATTTTTTTTTAAATCGTTGTAAAATCATCAAATGCGTCCTCCCATCCAGGGCAGAGCGAGAGGGACTGTCAGACTCGTACTAACTAAAATCCACGGTGTCTTTCAATAACTCTTTACGTTCCGGGGTCACGGTAATTCGTAGAGTCCCGCGACCCCGGCAGGGTTTGGCCCTCTAGAGGGGGGCCCTATCACTCTACTGACATTCTTTGAGACGCGCGTGGAACACAACGCGCCGTCAACCCGGGCATGGTCTATGGTCGGACAGCGAGTTGCCCATTACTCGCTGCCCACATGCCCTACGATGGCCGGAGTCCGTCCGAGTGGTCCGTCGCCGTGGGCGTCTACCACTGCGGCTGGAGTGGAGGGAGGACGCTGTCTTCTCCCTCACGCGGCCCGCCTCCTCCTTCACGAGCATGACTGCTTCGCAGAAGGAGGCGACCGCTTCCCACTAACGGCTGGGGTACCGACTCTGGAACAGGCAACATAAAGTTGAGCATGTGAAAATTATCTCTAATAATTTTAGTAGCACCAAAAGAAGTCACTTGAAATGCCGAATTATATTGTTGAATATGATTCAAAAAGTGCTTCGACGTTTGACATGTCCCAAAAATAAATGAATACAATGGTTCGGGTGGAGTTTCTAATGCTGGCAATCTCACTTTGCCATTAGCACAACACACGCTGGGCAATTCCCCTGGAAAGTTAGGCGCATCCAAGGTGTCCGTACATACTATAATCAATCTGACAGTTGTAATTATAAAAAATAAGTTAAAAATAAGTAAAACCCGACTACGAAAAAATCGCGCACTGTTTAGTAAAACAAGAACAAGCCGTGGTCGTATGCCACCTGTGGTTGTTTCATACAATCTTTATTTGGCTAGGTAGAGAGTTACCACGAGACAAAAAAAACGACGGGTTGCACTCTGGAAGTGCCGGCAGAAGTGAAAACTTGAATAATAATAAACACACACGAATACGCGCAAGCGCCCTGCGCCGTCTTAGAAAATTTTCGATCAGGTCACGTGTCCAGACGCGAGTTTAACATTTTTGACCCATTCCAAAAAAAGTGCACAACGCCGCTAAAGAAGTTTCTACTTCAAAAAAAAGGTATATACTTATTGTATATTATTATCATTTTATGTTGGGCAGTTACAGTTACGGTTACGACAGTTGAAAAGGCTGTGGTTTACTTAGGCAAAAGTACTTTCTCAAAAGGCCAAGCCTATGTAGCCTTAAGTAGAGCAAAAACCTCGGATGGTGTAGCAATTTGTTAGCTCGACCAAAGGAAATTATTTAATCACCCATATAGCAAATCATCTTTAGCAGAATTGCAAAGACTGAGATGTAGTAATTGACACTCTCACTTGACAATCGGATTTCTATGTCCCAATATTCCCACCACCAATTTTCACATCAAACGAAGCTAAGAACACTCTCGATTAAGTCTTCAATATTCCCTTTTAGTAAGCTTTCATTTGAGACCCCACTCGAGTATATTTGCAGACATTCGATTATTCTTCCCCACTCTCACCCCCACAATTTTTAAACGACTTAACCGGTTTTCATCAAACATGTCTAAGAATACTCGCACGTAAGTCACCTTTAATACTAAATTGAAACCGCTTCATCCGTTCCGGCGCTATGATGCCACAGACAGACAGACAGACACGTCAAACTTATAACACCCCTCTTTTTTCGTGGGGGTTTACAAATAGGAATAAAAATCACTCACAAAGTGTAAAACTAAACTAAACTATTACAAAGCATCGAAAAATACCTCCCAAACTTTTACCTTTGTCACAGGTTTCGCATTGCCATACTAAGACGTCGCCAGTCTCTTGAGTAGTCAGCTGACTGTGCTGAGGAGGCATTTCTCATGCAAGAGGTTCACGAACATAATAGATACCCTGTTTTATATGAACAAAATGATTCTAAACATGTCTGTTAAGGATAACAGTAATAATTTGTATAATTAAATCAGTCTAGTCAACTTTAATTACCTAGGTAGGTCAATATCTTCAAAAACTGCTTGATACCAATACTTTGTTGAAACAAGAATAATACATCAATGTTGTCGTGAATCAGCATCAGCCTGTACCCGGCGCTTTAGTAAGCCAATCGAAATAATTGGCGTGTAACGATCAATTAGCCGCCTCCCTGTACCACGTCCACACAGCGGCACATGGTAGCGGTGCTCTAGAGCGCGCCGCTCGAAGGACCATCACGTGAACAGACTCAGGACAATTTTTTTATTTGTGAATCACAATGATGCGTCGTTTGCTGTCTTTTGCTGGATTGGTTGCGACAGTTGTAGGTTATGGAGAAGGTAAGAATAATAATCAGGATCTTCTTAAAACAAGGTTGATAAGCGTGACTGTTATTATGCGTGACACCTATTTATCAAGTAACGAACTGTAGGTAAAAGTTTGGAAGTATCGGGCGGATTATTTTTGAAGAACACATTACTCCGAGTCTGTGAAATTCGAAGTGTAAGGTAAAGGTTTACTCAAAGACTCACAGTAGACCCAAAATGTCTCAGGCTTTTTTCGCCAGACCTGTGGGATAGAAATCAAACCAACTTACCGACCGGCCAGGAATGAACCCATTGTTTTTAACCGACTTGTAAAGAAGCGGATTGATTCAAATTTAATAATTAAATATTAGTAACAACATAAAAATAAATCTAGAACTCTTTGATTTTTACGCACTTCATACTTTTGTTAACCATCAGACCCTCGCGTGGGGCGGCAGCGCGGCGCGCCCCTGCCTGGTACGCTGAGCTCCGTCGGCGGCGGCGGCGAGGAGTCGCCCCCCATCTACCGGCCTGGTAGCCAGGCGTGAGTGTTCCACCATACTCGCATCATCATAGTTGTCGTCTGCTGAACCTTACGCAAAAAATTTGAACTCAATTACTGAATAATTACTCCGAGACCCTACAAAGGTGTAACAATGTCGTTGGACATTTGAGCTACTGGTTTCTTTCCTTTTTTTAGTAACGACTGCCAAAAATCTCACCCAGCAGGAACCAACAGGAATTCAAATGGTTCGTAGGTAAATTAACGTTCAAAAAGTGTTGATTATTATCAGCCTAATTTGAATAAGACTTCCGATTTTGATTACTTACCCGTCTCTCGAAGTGACATTTCAAATGAATTCGTACAGCTACGTAGTGTCCCAATTTGTGAAGCCGAAGCCGCCGCACCAGTACTGGGAGGAGGAGACCTCGCTGACCATGATCCCTGAGAACAAGAACTGTCTGCTGTGCGAGGCGCAGGACACGGGCGCCTGCCGCAGCATGCCTTCGTGCGTCTACTGCGAGCCCACCGTCACCGCGCTCTGCGAGAGGAGCACGCCATGCCTTAGATGCACTGGTAAGGAAAATACGGAACATAATTGTCTCTTAAAAATAAAGATTCTTACGGTTTTCACAAGGCTTGGTTAACCTGTACAAAATTGTATCGCTTGCCTGCTAGAAATCGGTTTCAAGCCGGCAAACGAAACAAATTTTGTTTTGATCACACATTTTACACAAACGCTCGATGTTTGAAATACATTATGCTATGTTAAATCATTATGCGATTGAAGATCTGGTTGTAAGCTTACACCCACGGTTACTGGTCCTACGAGTCTATAAAATATTGCGTTGTGTTTGAAGAACATTAACTCCCATAATGATCGATATCACTACACCTGACGGACTGATTGGTTATCAAACGCGATTAAACAACAGAATGTTTTACACCTATAAACTTGATTTGACCTTAAAACTAAAACGATGCAATGTACGATGTTTAACACATACCTTATGAGCGACATAAATTCAATAAACTGTTGGTTTGTGTTGTCTTGCTAAGACTTTTTTGTAAGGAGCCAACAATCTATCTACGAGATCAATGTTTATAAAGTTTAAACGCTATAAACGCTCAAAATATCAGGTGAAAGTGGTTTCAGAGAGATTTATTATTGTGAATTTTTTTTTTCGATTTTTATGCGAAGTTCACATTTTTAATGATTTAGGCTTTTGAGTTATTTCCAGATTTTTTTAAACACTGTTCAAGACAGATAAGTGCATGCTCTCAACTTACAAGTCTTGAAACCATAATGTACAATAACAGTGCTATTATTAACTCGGCTGAACTTTAACCGTATATAAGTTTATTAGTACGGGAAAGTGTTAGGTCCTGTCAATTAAGTCTCTGTAATAAGGCTAAAAGACCAAAAACGCTTGTTGACCGAAATCACTATTCAATTTGTAACATGGTACCATGAAAAATTCCACATTACATTATGATTTTCACGACCGCTCAATGAGCGGAACATAGATAATTATAAAATGTTGTTTGTTCTAGTGATAAAGAATCCGTTCTTCAAGTGCATCCCGGGTGAGAAATACATGGACGAGTGCGACTCGTGCCGCTGCACAGACGGCCACGGAGGCTGGTGCACCAACCAGTACTGCGAGTTCCGCTCCCTCTACCTATACGCCATGAAGCTCAGCGACGGCGAGTTCTACTGACAGTCTACGCACTAATGTCCAGTTTCTTAATTTAAAACTAAATCAACGTATTTTATGGCGCGGAAAAAGCTTTTAAAGAATGTTTGGGGATATTACGACATTTTTGTTGGGGCAACTTTACTGGCATTAGTTAAGCTGTAATATCTGGTAGCAGCAAACGAGCCCTTTAAATTTTAAGAAATTGACAGTAAATAATTGTGGCAGTACTTCAATAATAGCTAGCAGTTCTACCGATACTTGGTAGTCTTACTGCACGTCGTCAGTCTTGCACGTAATCAATAATTGTACTGATATTCCATTCTGCTGGTAATTTTTTCAGATGTAATTGGATGTTAATAAATACGAGTCTAGCTTCGTTTTCTTTTCTTAAATGATATGAAATCATTAAATTAAAATCCTTTTTTTCTATTTGCTATTGCATAGCATTTTTTATCAACTTATGCTGTAAGTACCGAAGATGCTGTGACTTCATTGACTTCTCAGATAATCGAGCAACTTGACAAGGGACACAAATGCCTGTCCATTTTCTTAGACATCAAAAAGGCTTTTGACACCGTCTCTGTTCCTATCCTTGTGAATAAATTACAAAAAGCCGGAATAAGAGGTACTGCACTCAGCCTACTCAAGGATTACCTCTCTAACAGGAAACAAAAAGTAAAAATAGGACAACATATTAGTAACGAAGCAGAGGTAACATATGGCGTTCCACAGGGTAGTGTTTTGGGACCTACCCTTTTCTTAATATACATCAATGATTTGTGTAATATTAAATTAACAAATGCCCGAGTGTTTGCGTACGCCGATGACACCGCTGTTGTTTTTGCTGGTAAGTCTTGGAAGGAAATTAACAGGACTGCAGAGGTAGGGATGGCACACATAGCTGAATGGCTAAAAAATAACTTACTAACCTTAAACACCACCAAGACTAACTACATATGTTTCAGTATTAGTAACCGGACACAGCCCATTGAAGAACTCAATCTAAAAGTACATACATGCGGAGATACAAACAGCATAAACTGTAATTGCCCAAGCCTAAACAGAGTCTCTAAGACGAAATACTTGGGGGTGATGGTTGACCAATTTCTGTCCTGGTACCCTCACATTGAGCAAGTGATTAGTAGGGTTAGGAAGCTTACTTGGATCTTCAAAACACTAAGACACGTTGCCCCAACTAACATGTTGAGTAGTAATAACCAGCCCAGAAATCTTATTAACGAAATCTACATTGCTCTTACACAGTCCGTTCTGCTGTATTGTATCTCCATCTGGGGTAGCGCCGCTAAAACTAGGTTTCTGGACGTGGAACGTGCACAACGATCAATTATAAAAGTCATGTACTTTAAAAATAAGAGACATTCTACTAAAAACCTATACGAAATCAGTAATTTACTCTCAGTCAGAAAACTATACATAACTCAAACGATTCTAAAAAAACATAAAACCCTTCCATTTGACAAAAACAAAAAACTTAAAAGAAGAAAAGATATAATTGCAGAAATTCCCCAATGTAAAACCAAACTTGCAAGCAGACAGTTTTACCACCTATCAGCACAACTTTACAATAGGATTAATAAAACCATATATGTACACAATAGAAACCATTTTGACTGTAAAAAAATGATAACGAACTGGATTAAGTCTCTTAGTTATGAGGACACGGAATTTCTTCTGGAATTTCATGAGTAATATGTCACATCGTAACGATACACACCTTACTCTTTCTCCAAACACCACACTACGCCACACTATACATACCATTCCACATCACACCACAACACACTAAACCAAACCACACTACACTACAGCTCATACACACCACACTAAACTAAATTTGCATACACTACTCTAAGCTTACTACAATCATGATACAAGACAATAATTTAAACTATACAAATTATATAAATTTAAGTGTAATAATTAAGTTCTTAAATGTTATAAATTCTACGATATGGAAGAGCGGAGTCTCCTAACACAGGCATTGTTTGCCTAAAAGAAGGCTCCCAGCACAATTCATTGTACATGAAGGTTTTCGTAAAATAAAAAACATTTATTATTATTATTATTATTATGCAATTATAATTATTTATTAACTTTATATATGAAAAAAATGAAAAAATATCGCCTATCGCGAATATTTAACGAGAATATCATCCCATCGTTTCTCTATGGGAAGTTACTCTACTAATTAGGCTATGATCAGCCACATCAATCAAGTGAAACGTCAAAAAAAAAAAAAAAAAAACGACGGGTTGCACTCTGGGAGTGCCGGCAGAAGTGAAAACTTGAATAGTAATTGTTGGAAATATCTTGTGAACAGATTTTAGTAAAACTCGCAAAAATGGTTGACTTATTTCAATAATTTTCCAATGTGACGTACATCTTTTATAAACAATGTTACCTAGCAACGAACATTCACGCAAGCGCCCTGCGCCGTCCTACGCTTTTTCGGTCAGGGTCACGTGTCCTGACGCGAGTTTAAGATTTTATGCTCAACGCCGCTAAAGAAGTTTTCACTTCAAAAACGACGGGTTGCACTCTGGGAGTGCCGGCAGAAGTGAAAACTTGAATAGTAATTGTTGGAAATATCTTGTGAAAGTAAAACTCGCAAAAATGGTTGACTTTTGAAGTGAAAACTTCTTTAGCGGCGTTGAGCACTTTTCTGTAATGGGTATAAAATCTTAAACTCGCGTCAGGACACGTGACCCTGACCGAAAAAGCGTAGGACGGCGCAGGGCGCTTGCGTGAATGTTCGCGTGACTTTATTACTTTTAAAGAAGTTTGTATGCTGGATACATTCGTTGCTAGGTAACATTGTTTATAAAAGATGTACGTCACATTGGAAAATTATTGAAATAAAAAGTCAACCATTTTTGCGAGTTTTACTAAAATCTGTTCACAAGATATTTCCAACAATTACTATTCAAGTTTTCACTTCTGCCGGCACTCCCAGAGTGCAACCCGTCGTTTTTTTATTTCAATAATTTTCCAATGTGACGTACATCTTTTATAAACAATGTTACCTAGCAACGAATGTATCCAGCATACAAACTTCTTTAAAAGTAATAAAGTCACACGAACATTCACGCAAGCGCCCTGCGCCGTCCTACGCTTTTTCGGTCAGGGTCACGTGTCCTGACGCGAGTTTAAGATTTTATACCCATTACAGAAAAGTGCTCAACGCCGCTAAAGAAGTTTTCACTTCAAAAAAACGACGGGTTGCACTCTGGGAGTGCCGGCAGAAGTGAAAACTTGAATAGTAATTGTTGGAAATATCTTGTGAACAGATTTTAGTAAAACTCGCAAAAATGGTTGACTTTTTATTTCAATAATTTTCCAATGTGACGTACATCTTTTATAAACAATGTTACCTAGCAACGAATGTATCCAGCATACAAACTTCTTTAAAAGTAATAAAGTCACACGAACATTCACGCAAGCGCCCTGCGCCGTCCTACGCTTTTTCGGTCAGGGTCACGTGTCCTGACGCGAGTTTAAGATTTTATACCCATTACAGAAAAGTGCTCAACGCCGCTAAAGAAGTTTTCACTTCAAAAACGACGGGTTGCACTCTGGGAGTGCCGGCAGAAGTGAAAACTTGAATATTAATTGTTGGAAATATCTTGTGAACAGATTTTAGTAAAACTCGTAAAAATGGTTGACTTTTTATTTCAATAATTTTCCAATGTGACGTACATCTTTTATAAACAATGATACCTAGCAACGAATGTATCCAGCATACAAACTTCTTTAAAAGTAATAAAGTCACACG
The DNA here is from genome assembly GCA_943136025.2 of Agrotis puta. Lineage (NCBI taxonomy): Eukaryota > Metazoa > Arthropoda > Insecta > Lepidoptera > Noctuidae > Agrotis > Agrotis puta. Next base: position 3,180,371 of record OW964189.2, on the reverse strand, counting down.
AACATTCACGCAAGCGCCCTGCGCCGTCCTACGCTTTTTCGGTCAGGGTCACGTGTCCTGACGCGAGTGTCCTGACGCGAGTTTAAGATTTTATACCCATTACAGAAAAGTGCTCAACGCCGCTAAAGAAGTTTTCACTTCAAAAATGACGGGTTGCACTCTGGGAGTGCCGGCAGAAGTCAAAACTTGAATAGAAATAAACACACACGAACATTCGCGCAAGCGCCCTGCGCCGTCTTACGAATTTTCGATCAGGTCACGTGTCCTGTCGCGAGTTTAACATTTTTTACCAATTCCAAAAAAAGTGCACAACGCCGCTAAAGAAGTTTTCACTTCAAAAAAACGACGTATCGCACTCTGGGAGTGCCGGCAGAAGTGAAAACTTGAATAGTAATAAACACACACGAACATTCGCGCAAGCGCCATGCGCCGTCTTACGAATTTTCGATCAGGAACCGTTACTTTTTCCATTCCTGAATCTAATCAAAATCGTACCGGAAATACATACTTCCTTAAAGTTGAACATGTACCGATTTATTGATTCTATTCATCAGATTCTTTGTCAAAACATTGTAATTATGCCTGACAACCCGACTGATCTTACCGCCACACCTGAATGCGCACACTACCCTGAAACCTATACTAATTGACACAAATATTGACTTCCACACAAAATTTATTCGACCATTCATCTGTATTTCCGATACCCCAGAATTTCGCTTAAGCTTATGCCGTTTTATTAAGGCTCATATTCGTTTAAAGGGATTAACGAAACCAAGGTGGGTGGTCAAAAAAGGATTATAGGAAGTAATTATTGGCTACCGTGAGATAGTTTGTAGGAAGACTCAAAAAATTTGGGTAACACTCTCGCATGCTATTTTGTAATGAAAGTGAAGTTCTTTGTTTGTTGGTCTTTGGAACGTTTCAAATGGTTTTTAAAATGTTTTTATAAGGATTATAAAGTAACTTACGGTGAATATAGTAGTTAAGTAGTATTTTGTTGTATACTTGAGATAAGATCAGAATCAGAAAAATGAAAACTAAGTATTATTCAATTTGAGGAATGAACTGTTGGTCTTTAGGTCCGCTTTAGATGTTCAATCGATGACGAGGAATCCGTAGACTTATTTCTTGAGTCAGTAGCAGGTATGATATACTTTAATTAGCATAACATCACGCGTCATTACAGGCACGAACATTTATGCAGAGGAGTACGTAATACACCTACATTTCGTACAATTAGGTATGTTTAATGTCCATGAAAGAAGACGAGGCTATTACCATCTTATGGCATGGCATATCCGTGGTACTGCTTACACTATAATGAATAAATGCTGTTCTGCAATCACTTAAATTAGCATAAACATTTATTACGGTTGTAGATTTTTCAATAAACTCGCATAATCCTCTTGATTAATTGATATACCTATACACATTTTTACTGTCGTAGAAAAGAAACTGAATTGATTGACTCAATAAAGGTACTTACCTGAAATATCAATTACATACCCTCATTTGTATCGGAAACTGTCGTACAATGTTCACAAAATAATCGTCTCACATTACCACGAATGTGTGTATGACATTGTATGAGACCGGAAACTTGCACAATAAGCAACAGTTTCGGCTATAAGTTCATAAAATGAGGATGTAGTGTGAATAGATGAGACTGAATTGAAAGTTCTCTGCAGTACGCTCTGGATACAAAATACTGTAACAAGACAAGTCTTAAAGAATTTGTTGTAAATATTTTGTTATGCAAGTCTGTTCTGTCCCCTTGATAGGCAACAGTGTGTCGATTCATTTCCAACGTTTCTTTAGTTTTCCGTTATGCCAATTAGTCAAGAATGAGTCCAAATCCTCACGTCAATGATTCTTGAGCCTACCTCAATCACGATCTTACCCCGCCCGTCGTAAAACACTGTAAGATGGGACACAGTCCCCTTTCAACCTCGCAGAGCTATCATAGCTATTACTTATACCCTTCAATCTATTATCGAAAATTCTTACTAATACTATGGATAACTAAGACTTATAATAATGTTTGGATATACGGAATGTTGTATGTTTGTAACTCAATCACATCAAAACTACTGAACGAATCTTGAAGAAATTTGGCTCAGAGCTAGGTTAAATAGACTGAAATAACAAATAAGATACCGTTTATCTCGGTATTACATTCCCTTGAGATTAACACGCCTTTGGCAACAGCTAATATATTATACACGGTTGAATGCCTTTAGGAATTGTAATAGCAATCAGTTGTTTAATCGATAATTAATAGTAGTATTAGAAATCTAAAGCCCGTTTGAAGAGGTAAGTGGATTTTTAACACTAAAATTAATGTAGGTACTCATTCATATTCTTTACCTAAAAAATATTTTTACCATTCACTCAAATGGAACTACCAGGATGAGGAATCTGATTTGACGTGACCGCTACCGCTCTCATCTCAGCGTGTTACCATGAAAGGTCATCATAATAATCCCCATAACATCAATATCCACACATGTCGTATCCAGCTCGTCACCCCAAGCTTTACGAACTCTTGAGTTCACAAATTGCCGTCCTCTTTGTGCGCGCACAGGGACCGCCCGCCGCTTCACATTGTGCGTGTGCGCATAAAAACTGCTTGTAAACCCATCAGACATCATTATTGCGGTTATGAAGGTTCCAACAATGCCTGTGGCAAAATAAATAAATATCAATATTGAGGGGAACGTGTAAACGGGTTTTTTTTTGTGTGTGTTTAATGTTACTTATCAGATTTTGAGTTTATAGTTATAATAGAGTTGTCGTTATGTGGTGGGGTTGTTATAATTATTATGGTAGTTATTGTGTGTTGTCAAAAATAAAAGCTTATCAGATAGTAAATACAAAACTAGTTAACAACAGACTAATAAACAAGAATTCAGGTAGGTTGGGCAGCGTTTGACAAGCTTCGTCTCTAGGCACCTTCCAACGACTACAGACTTAGATATTCAATCATGGCCTACCTGTTATGATTTGATGGTCAGTACTGACATTGAGACCAAAATTTAATTTGTAAGCTAGCTTTTCAAGTTTTTAACCGTCTTTGAAAAAGGAGGACGTTCAAAATTCGTCAGTATCTTTTTATTTTTAAGCTATTGCATAGCTTTTATCGCGGACTTTGAGCGCGACGACCGAATCAAGAAATTCTGAAACAAAAGTAAACCTAACACTGTCACATCTGTCATGTCAACGTGAATGAATGAATTTTTATCTCGACGTTTCGCTTGATTGACGTGGTTGACCATAGCCTAATTAAAATGACTTCCCATAGAGCAACGACGGGATGATATTCTCCTTAAATATTCGCGGTAGGCGATAATTTTTTCTTCACTACATAGTATAAAGCAAAGTCGCTTCCCGCTGTCTGTCTGTCTGTCCCCATGTTTGATTAGATCTTTAAAACTACGCAACCGATTTGATGCGGTTTTTTTAATAGATAGAGTTATTCAAGGGGAAGATTTATATGTATAGGTATAACATGCATAGTATAGTAGAGAGGGTCACTAGTTTTTTTCATAAATAAATGAGTAAATAATAATAATTGCATAAGTTGATAAAAATGCTATGCAATAGCTTTACCGCAGCAGTCCCGAGTGCCACACGTATTTTATGTGTGTTCTTTTGTTTGAAGGATGGTCTCGTGGTTTTCAGGTCAGGATCTAATGACGAGATCTTGGAGAAATTAAGGGAATTCTTCAATAAATGACGGTAAACCATCGACGATTGCTGTATCTGATATCTATGCATTCCTTACGCAATCACACAACACAAATAACTAAAACCCGACTACGAAAAAATTGCAGTGAAAAGTAGGGTTTTAGTTATTTTAAACTTAAGTATTTTTTATTTACACTATTTTGGGGTTATAAAAGCAAAGTAGCTAGTGAATTACAAATGTACCTACTCATTAAGCCTTTTCATTTGATACCCATGTTGACACTGTTAGAAACAGCAAATTAATTATCGTCGGATTTTATTAAATTAATTACAAATATTTCAAAGGTACCAAGGTATTCAGTTGAGGATTTGGAACTTATTTTCTCTTGAAGATGAATACCTTTCGTATAGCTATTTAGCTGTAATCAGATCCAAAACATTGATATTTTCATACTTACCTACTAAATGAGTCAAATAAAGGATCAAACTGTAAAATGAACAAGCTAGGCATAATTTCAAGATGTTTCATTCAACAATGTAATATCGCATCAATTGATTCCATTCATTCAATGCACCGATGTTCACGATAACACGCTTCATCAGGTTGTAATATATTATTAAGTCTTTGATACACACATTTGGGTAAATCCTGCAAAAAATCACGCTTACACTTTCGTGCAAAATTATGTGTCCTTGATTTTGCAGACACCAACTTTCTCAAGGTTCTTAACATTATTTTGTAAACCAATTAATTAGTGATAAGTATACCTACGTTTTAATAGGTAGAATTTTTTCATATCTGTACGGTGTATTTCAGAAAAGATTGGTAATTTTATTTAAAGGTAAATATCAGCTGACCCATATTTTTGGATCGGGTAGGTAGTTATTGAAGTTCTTTATGGGAATGCTGATTATTTCACGACTACAGTCGATCGATCCTTTGGAACAAGTCTATAACATATTACCTATCCCTAAAAATGTGTCCAACCTCTTCTAATTCATGCAGTATTTGTGTATTATTCTGCACAAGTGTATCAATATTTTCAAAACTTCTTATAATAATATTGTGAGTTAGTCCTTATATTGCACGTAAGTATACAGCCAAATAACCCAGAAACCGCATTCACACGGTCCGACAAACGACAAAACGCATATCGATGTCACCCGCTGTGTTGCGACAAATCGCTGAAGGAATTGTTGGGTATCACCTATAACTCGCCGCAACAATGTACTAGTGTTGGTTTACTCGACCATGTTACAAAACGCGATTTTTTTCGAAGTTTTTGTGAAGAATGCTCAAATGCCAGTTGACATTATTATTTAGTTTCGTATTGTCACTAAGGTTTACCTACTATTCACCAAAAAGCGAAAAGCCGAGCTTAATTTGCTGTAAATAGGCGGCGGAAACGCGTCTTTGTGAGTCTGAACACCACCTTTTAAAGGTAGTTGTAGCCGAATAAAAATCAGTGACTACGAAATCTCCAAGGAACTGCATACAATAAAACTACTGTTATTAATTCAGACTGAAACGATCATGACAAATACTGGCTATATTCCAAGTATTCTTTATACCGGAAACCTTGAATAATATATCTACAGAATATTACACGCCTCAGATAAGCGATCTAGCATCACATACTACAACCAATACAATGCTCCAGTTCATTGGTCATGTGTCCGCATCTTATCCACTAATGATCACAGGTTTTCGCTACAACCACCGTACTTTTTGAAGTGAAAACTTCTTTAGCGGCGTTGAGCACTTTTCTGTAATGGGTATAAAATCTTAAACTCGCGTCAGGACACGTGACCCTGACCGAAAAAGCGTAGGACGGCACAGGGCGCTTGCGTGAATGTTCGTGTGACTTTATTACTTTTAAAGAAGTTTGTATGCTGGATACATTCGTTGCTAGGTAACATTGTTTATAAAAGATGTACGTCACATTGGAAAATTATTGAAATAAAAAGTCAACCATTTTTGCGAGTTTTACTAAAATCTGTTCACAAGATATTTCCAACAATTACTATTCAAGTTTTCACTTCTGCCGGCACTCCCAGAGTGCAACCCGTCGTTTTTTTCTATAGGTACTTCATGATTTATGTTCATCTTCTTTCTAGCCGTATCGTCCACAACACTCTCTCGCGTTCTCCTTATTCCTGTGCATCACATGACAACTGATTACTATAAAGGCCTTCCGGCCTCTTTCAGACTTTACCACGATGAACATGATGGTTCATGGTGATTCATGGGCAACAAACAGAAATCATTTAACCGTTTCAACTCAGTTCTTGTATTACGAAACATAATTACACTTTTGGTTCACTGACGCTCACTACTGCGCTGCTATTTCAGATGCGAAACACGATACTTTTTTCTACAGTTGACTTTATGATGTCAAACAGCTGGGATGACTGTAAATATCAGTTGCTGAAAAAAAGGAAGCTACTCAACCAGAGACCAATCCCATCACATTATACCCAAACCAACCCAAACCTCTGCTGAAAGCCAGAATAAACAGAAGCGATCAGAATAGCGCCAAGACAATGATCACGAACTACCACTCTTGTTAAATTGAATCTAAATTACATCAGCCAATCAAGACCTTCTGGCATCCTAGCTAATAAATATGCGGCTGTTAACATGTCGTCCATGACATAGTTCAATTTAGTCCATAGGTCTAAAAAAAATACGTGTCGCACTCGGGGACTACCGCGATAAAGCTATTGAGTAGCAATTAAAAAAAAAAAAAAAGATTTAATTATCGCCTACCGAGATTATCATTTATTTAAAAAAATTGTGATGCACTACTGTAATAAAGAGAAATAAATTATAATGAAATTATAGGTGTTTCATACAGGATTCTTAGGTCTCACTTCCAAATTGGATCAAATTTTCAACAGGCCACTCTGCCTTGTTGTAGGAGTATTTTGTAAGTAGGTTTAATTGTGAAAACCTCCTTTTGTAGATGGCCGTTTAGAATGAGTAAGAAAAAGTAAATAATCTTAATGACGGATGTTTTTATGGTTGCCGAAGTCTGCCGAACTGAAAAGACGTTAGACGATGCGAGGTGTTAGGTTTTTTCGTTACGGAATTTCTTGATTCGGTCACCGCGCTCAGAGCCCGCGATAAAAGCTATGCTATTGCATAGCTTAAAAAAAGTTGTTTTCGATTCTGCAGCTAAAACGAAGGTAGTTAAAACAAATGTGCAATGAATATAAATAACTATATAACTTTTCACATAGTAGGCGGATATTAGCAGAGCACTATTCTATTTTAAACGGAATTCGGTAATACTTTTGAAAATTGACAATGAAATGACGAAAAACGTAAATAGACACTATATCGTTGCGCATGTAGCGGATGTACTGGATCCGGGTCAATTACGTTTTCACATCCTGCAGGACAGAGTCACAATGACATTAACAGCCTTCCAATCTTTTGAATATCAACGTCGTCTCAGAGAATGTACGAATTATCACAGTCGCCGCAGATCCTTCAATCGACGAAACTAATATCAATTCCTTACACACAGCACGTGGACCAGCACAGTTTTAGCTACAACTACAACATCGACAGGTCAACTTTCTAGCACAACCAGAAATACACAAACAAGATTTTAATCAGAAAACGCTTGAACGTCCTCAAATAGTCCACAGTAATGTTTTTAGAGCAGTCCAGGGTTCGGCGGTCATCTAATTTAGTACGTAGACATCAGAATCTTTGTGAATACAACAGAATTATTTCTAGCAAAACTAACGTGCGCTTGGATCCACTGTAGGAGCGATACTGTAATCACTGAATTCTGAAACATGCGCGAGAGTTGGTGGATATAGCAAGAACGGTTGATTGTACCATTTTGTTAACGGTGGTTTAAGAATAAGATTTATCTTTTACGCTTTACTGGTCCATTTTGTGTATTTGCTACTATTATATGCTGTACTAGCTTCCGCCCGCGATTCCGTCCGCGCGGATGTCTGTCTTCGCGTGGATGGTTTATTTCCCCATTTTGAGTAACTCTGACAATGACATCTTATAAATATTACGGCGCTGAATACACTGCGGGTAATGCAACGTGTGTTCGCGGTTCTACAGAACAACGTCTATGAATAAAACTGAAAAATAAGATTTTTTTTCTACGTATTTTTCCAGGATAAAAAGTATCCTATGTTATGCCCAGGATAATAAGGAATAATTATACCAAGTTTCATCGAAATCGAACCGTTAGTTTTCACGTGATGCCTGCACAAACAGACAGACAGACAGACAGACAGACAGACAGACAGGCAGACAGACAAAAATTTTTTTAATCATATATTTGGGTTTGGTATCGATCCAGCAACACCCGCTGTTGGATACTGATAATGTTACCTAGCAACGAATGTATCCAGCATACAAACTTGGTCGCGGGACCAAGGGATTACCGTGACCCCGGTACGTAAAGGGCTATTGAAGGACACCGTGGATTTTAGTCAGTACAAGTCTGACAGTATGGGTGGGAGGACTCATTTGATGATTTTACCACGATAAAAAAAAAAAAGCATACAAACTTCTTTAAAAGTAATAAAGTCACACGAACATTCACGCAAGCGCCCTGCGCAGTCCTACGCTTTTTCGATCAGGTCACGTGTCCTGACGTCCTACGCTTTTTCGATCAGGTCACGTGTCCTGACGCGAGTTTAACATTTTTTACCCATTCCAAAAAAAGTGCACAACGCCGCTAAAGAAGTTTTTACTTCAAAAAAAACGGATCCCATATAAGATCACTGGCGAGTCCGTGTTACTGACTATCCCTCTGTCAGCCCTGCACAGTCATTTTTTTTCGAACTACCGCACCGATTAAGTTGAAATTCCTGTGGCTCAAAGGCAGAGGTGTATTTTTTGTAGTGTATGATAACTATGTATAAAATCGAGCATGACAACAAGCTTAAAATTTCCAGTCAGTCTCTTAAGTTTTCTGACCCCAATTTTTGTTAATAAATGTGCCTTGTTATTTATGATATGGATAAATTACAGTATTTACTACTGCTACAGATTGTATGGTATTGATAAGTAGATTTTTACATGTTTAAATACTTGCATTAAAGGCAAGTTAAAGTTCATAAATCGTTAACGTTCAGTGTCAGTTAACCGTAGATTAAAATTCACTAGTCTAAAACAGTTCAATTGACTCACACACACACACATATTATCCTGTCCACACACGTGTGTGGCACGCAACACACGTGGGGTTGCCCACGCGCATGTTACCAAACACAGCTGCGGACAGACCAGATAGCCTGGTCCCCTGCCTCCCTCACTCAGCTCTATACTTCGACGAGTGCAAGGAAGATGTTGAAAATGTCAGAGGTCTTGTTCAATTGGTCCTAGTGTTGGCTTCAGCGTCTGTGTAGTAAAACGCGTACACACCTTATTTAGTGGTCGCGAGAAAACTTTCAGAGGCTCGCGGTGCAGTCCAGCAGCTGATTAGAATTTTTGTATATTTTATATCATTATGTTCAATTTTGACAGTTAAAATTTTATTATTTTTATCTATACAATAATACGTGAAAAAGCTTATAGGAATCACAGGAATACAGAACTCATATATTTTTATATCTCGATAATGTTATTGACTGAAATCAGAGAAAACTAGAGTTTGGCGAAAAAAATATTTAAACAATTATTCACAAACACCCCAGACTCGGAACAACAATATCTGTTCCGTGCGGGAATCGAACCCGCGATACGCTGTACAGCAGTCAATTGCTCATCCATTGCGCTAACCGTGCCGTCATATCAACATAATAATATAGTTGATGATGTGACGTCTGAGGAGGAAGGAAACAGAAGCTTCAAATAAAATGTATAAATGTGATTAGGGCAGAAAGATGATTATGAACTGAAATAGGTACTTATGTAATATAAGTACAATATACATTAGTAAATATACTTATGTAATATTGCCATGTCTGAACAAATGTGCCAAGTTTCAAAAGTGAATGTATGTATGTATGTAACACATATTACCACCAAAATAAAAACATACACATTCACTTTTGAAAGTTGGCACATTTGTTCAAACGCTTATATAGACTAACATATACTAAAACTGGGTAGTTCTGGAAATATTACATACATACGGGGCGAATTGATAACCTCCATTTTCTTTTCAAGTCGGTTTATTATTATATGCCGGGGTCGCGGGACTTACCCATCACCGTAACCCCGGTACGTAAAGGGCTCGTGAAGGACACCGTGGATTTTAGTCAGTACAAGTCTGACAGTCCCTCCCGCCCTGCCCTGGGTGGGAGGACTCATTTGATGATTTTACCACGCAAAAAAAAAAAAAGTCGGTTTATAAATAGTTCCAGGGTCACGATGAACTGCTTAAATATTAAGTCGTCAGTTTGCTAATAGCTCTTTGAGGTGCGCGTGGAACACTATGCCTCGGCGACACGGGCCCGGAAATCATCCCGCCATGTATGTTCGACACCCTGGGCGTCTGCTACGGCGGTTGGGTCGTAAGGTGGTCTCGCTCACATATTTTACCTCCTCGTTCGCTAGTATAGCATACTGCTTCGCAGAAGGATTTTGCTTTCCCCCTCGTCCGCAGCATGACCTCAACCAGTGCCGGGCGCGAGAGGTCACTACCATCTATAGTGGCCATGAGGACACGACCGTGTTTCGGCGAAGCGGGGCAGATCTCAGTCAAAACGGAAAACGGAGCCACAGCCAATAATGATGGAGAAGTTGCGACACTGCGTAACTTAAATAATCCGGTCTTCGAGACGGTTAGCAGCGATGGACACCATCTCAATCCAAACGCTTGGACAAAGCGCGATGACAGCAGGAGTCTCACGGGAGCTCGCTTGACGCAGGTTTAGGCATAGAACCCACCCTAACTGCCTCTATCAGCATGCTGAGAAAGAAGTGGAAGTGCTGAAAACTGTCATCCTACTCATTCATTTCTAATTCATAGGCACTAATAAAACCATTATATAATAGGTATTCATTACAGGTACTCGATATTTAACTGGGGATTCAAATAATAAGTAGTGACTTGACCTGACCTGACCTATAACTGAGGGTATACTCGAGTTTAGTCATCTACTAAGTAAACAGTTATATTCTCTAAATCATTCGCATGACATAAACTTGGGCAGGACTAAAATTAGAGAAGTTGCAACTAGTTAGGGTGCTAAGACAGGAAACCTCCACGTGCGCCCGTGGTCTGGAGTTCCCTCTCGGATACGTCCGAGGGGAAGACCAATTTTTCGGGCCGGTGCACCCTGGGATGCGGTCAAAAACTCTTTGCCCGTATGCGAATAGCCTGTCGGGTGGACGCTCCAACGCGTGTCCCTCTGAATAGCAGAGGGCACAGCGGCGGAGCGGGCTTACGGACGGTGAGTAATGGGTAAGCTCGCCGTCCGACCAAGGACCAAGCGCGGGTCGGTGGCGCGTCGTGTTTCACGCGTCACCGACGGGGTCGCGGATTTTTTCTTAATCCAGGATACCGCGGCCCCGGAACGTAAAGGGCATTCGAAACACGGGTGGATTTTAGTCAGTAAGAGTCTGACAGTCCCTTCCGCCTCTTCCAAGGAGGGAGGACGCATTTGATGATATTACCATGCTAAAAAAAAATGGGGAGTATCGATAGCCCACTGGTAATTTATTCAAATTATTGCTGCTGTACTTCACCGCGAGCCTGTTTAGAGTCTCTCACCAAATAAGACGGTCCTCGCGCGCATTCTGCAACGTCCTATTAATATCTCCCTCCACCTGACCCAACATCCTATAAACAATCTTATCAACCTTACATAGAAGCTATTTCAGCTTACACGACACTTTTAAACCTTCTTTTTACCTGTCGTGTTATTATAAATTGTATCTCATGGGCATAAGTACGTTTTCCAGCAAACGTTTCTGTGCAGGGTCCTGGTAGGATATGACACACACTGTGTCGCGGGCGCCGTCTGTGTCGTCATCGCGGAAGCCGCTTTAAATATTGTGAATACAGAGGCTCCTACTTCCACCGCTGCAATATTTATATTGCACTTTAAACTTTCGGCGGTTGAAATGAAATTTGTTCAACGGTGCTGTGTAAATCCAGAAATAACTCGACTGAAACTGCACATTCAAATATCCACCTTGTTACTTTATCTTAAAGTTTGATTTACATTACATGAACTTGTAGAACTTAAGCCATATTTAGAATCGACACGCGGTGGGTTTCGCCTGAAATGGTGTCGCGCTGCAGTGGTTCTATCTCCTTCTTACTAATAGGCAGTTACATCTGGATTTATACGCGTCTTTGTCTAGCTAAATTGGTTGTTGGACACGTGTTCATTTTAGTCAATAGAATATTTTGAGAGTGCGTACCGCGGATAAGTTTGTGTTTACGTTTTGGAGTTGTTCATTAAACAGGAACTATTAATACATTGTCGGTAATGGCAACACTGGCCGGTTTCACGAAAACTATAAACTGAGATCGTGTTACGAGTGGTTTTGTGGGCAGACTCCGTTACTTTACTACAATAGCGGACGATAATGGCTTCCCACGAAAATTAAATGCGCCGAAACAATAAGATACTAGTCATTGTGATCTGTTCTCCAAGACTTACAACACAGTCAGACAAATGCACGAGATTTCAAAGACCAGTGGCTTTGATAACTCATGACTCAGACCATAAAATTATTATTTTTTAAACTGTATTGTCCATCTTCCTTCCACTCTTTTTATTTTTTTCACAGTTTTCTGGCCAACCTTACATAAACGCGTCTAAATCATCATGCCAGCGTTTTCCAGACTACCTCGGCAACAACCAGACACCCATCACCCAAATAAACTTATTTTCTTTCTTTCCATCGTCCACTTCATAACGACTCTAGCCACAGACATGGCTCGCTTATTCTCACTTCACACAAGAACCTTATATCTTAATGCAAATGGAAATCAATCGCCAATCGCTCTTTCCAAAACAATTGGTCAATTTGTCGCAATATCAGCGAAGCACCATCGAGACGAAAGCACAATGAAGTCCGTAATGCGTACCCGACACTCACAGAATTGCTTTTATTCCGTCGTCGACTACTTACGCAAACCGGAACCTCATTTCTGTATCGAGTAATGCTTGCACTTTAGCTCGTGAACCTGCTTCGCTTACTACCCCACACGAGTATGAGTGCTCTACAGCGCTATACGATTTGTTGTCCCAATGGACTTCGATAGCTTAAGTAGAAGTAAGACAAAGGGTACATTTAACAGCTCAGATTGTTAAGGAGAGATTTTAAGCGTTTAAAAGGCTAAAAGGTTATCGAAAGGCTGACAGTAGTGATGCATAATTCGATACAAAATTTTACAGTATCGATAAAACAAAACGGGATGCTCCAATATTTTGGCAAGGTTTAATGAATCTTTTTCTTCTTGATGTATCGTTATGATCAAATGTCTGACAAATAAAGCTAAGCTGCAAGTTATTATTAGTAGCTTAGATATTGATTTCTTGTAAATCCTGTTAGCAGGTGCTTGTGCAAGATGACGATAGGATACTAGGAGAGCTACAATATGTTGAAAATGGATTCCATACTATGTATTATATGTGAGGATTGAAGGCCCCATTTGGTTAGATTATAATATAATAGTGTATTTACAGTTCTGCAATCAAAAAATTTCAGATTGGCCACTGCAATTTGGATCTAGGCCTAATAATATTAACCGGCCAAGTGCGATTCGGACTTGCGCACGAGGAGTTCCGTACGTATAAATAAATGGGCAAAAAAGCATGTTGTACGGAAGCCCCCTTAAGTTTATATTTAATTCTGCGTTTTAGTATTTCTTGTTATAGCTGGAACAGAAATACATCATCTGTGTCAATTTTGACTGTCTTACTATCACGGTTCATGAGATACAGCCTGGTGACAGACGGACAGACGGACAGTGAAGTATTAATAATAAGGTCTCCTTTTACGTAATTGATTGTTTCGAGGTGTAGGAATGTTAATGATTCAAAAACAATAAGATCTTTCTGTTGTTTTGTGTTAAATATGTTTTAAATTGGTGTTCAAACCAGTGCATAGATTCTGTTTTAAACGACAGCAAGTTTTTCACATCGATTCAAATACACACATCAAAAGTGTCTAGGGATCAAGCATTTTTATGCGGATTTCTTGAGATTGAGATGTGGCTTTGTAATAAATTTATGATTTTATAAATTTATATGGATCCTTTTTGGTGCATTTCATAATTTGAATCAGGAACTGTGAATCAAATTCGAGTAAAAGATGAAAATCAGCTGTCAATATTTTCCCTATAAAAACATACAACGCATTGAAGACATTATTAGTGCTACTGTTTCCCTACTACTGATTAAAACCAACGTTATTATGGAGCGGCGACGTCATTTAAGCAGGGAAGAAATGCTCAGAGCCGTGGGAATGATAGAAGCTGGTTCCCGGCAACGCACTGTGGCTTTAGCTCTGAATACAAGTCAGAGTATTATCAGTCGACTTTGGACACGTTACCGAAGCACTGGTACCGTGGCTGAGCGCCATGGAGGACGGTATCGCTGCACCACACGGAGACAAGACCGATACATTCAAATCTTAACTCGAAGAGCTCCAACAATAACCGCCATGATGTTAGCCGTGAGGCTTCATCACTCTTCAGGGAACTTAATTAGCGACCAAACAGTCAGAAACCGCTTGCATGAAGTGAACCTTCATTCCCGAAGACCGCTACGGGTACCACCTATAGCAATGCACAATCGTAGGATTCGATATCAATGGGCTCTTGAACACAGAAATTGGGCAGAAGAACAATGGCGTTTCGTGTGCTTTTCTGATGAGTCTCGTTTTGGTATGAGACCGGATACAAGACGTATACGACACTGGAGAAGCCCTGGACGCCAACAGCGATTAAAATCCTGCCAGGAAGTCCATCCTTATAGTGGTGGAACCATCATGGTATGGGCGGGTATTTGGATCGGCGGAAGAACTGAGTTGATTTGGATCAGAGGCAACCTCAACGCTCAAATTTATGCTGAGACGATTGTATCAGACGTCATCGTTCCTCTACAAGTGCAAATCGGTCCCTTATTTCAGTTAATGCATGATAATGCACGACCGCACACCGCAAGAGTTGTAAGACAGACTCTCGCCGCAGCTAACATCAATGTCCTGCCCTGGCCTGCTCAGTCGCCAGACTTGAATCCGATTGAGCATGCATGGGATATGCTACAGAGAAGAGCTCTGCCGAATATGGAGGGTATCCAGTCGCAAGAAGACCTTTTTTTGTTGTTGCAACGAACATGGGCGGCCATTCCACAGCGTGATTTGGATGAACTCATTTTGAGTATGCAAAACCGATGTTCTTGTGTTGTTAGTGTTCGCGGTAGAAACACGGATTATTAATTGTTTAAGTTACCCAATAAAATTTTAAAGAAAACTGTTATTTCAGTCTTTTTTTCGAACTTTTGTGTTAGTGGTTCAAATGTCAAAAATCCCTTTATTAGGAAAATGGCAAATTTCTTTATTAATGCAAAGGTGACTTGGTTTATCGTTACTGTGACAAACGAAAACACTTTATTTGATGAATCCTTAAAAAATTTTTTAATTAATATCAATCAGGAGAAAAGTTATTGCAAAAATATATGTTGATCCCTAGACACTTTTGATGTGTGTAATAAGCAATTTTTTAGTTATCATGCGATATGCAAAAGGGGGAAGAGCAATGCTATCGTACGTTCGATTACGTTAACCATCGCTCAAACAAGGACGTCCTATGCAATTTATGTACATACTAGCACTTTGCCCGCGACTTCGTCCGCGTGGGTTACGTACTTTCTTAATTCCCCCTTTTCACCCCCTTAAAGGTTAAATTTCCAAAAACCCCTTCTTAGTGCTCCCCTACATTATAATAGGAAGCCGTGTGCAAACTTTCACATTCCTAGCCCCAGTAGTTTCGGCTGTACGTTGATATGTCAGTCAGTCAGTTCTCCTTTTATATATATAGATAATATTATTAATCTTAACTAATATGTTACTATTTTTGTTTTTTGAAGTAAAAGAGCTAAAGAATAGCGGCGTTGTGCACTTTTTTTGGAATGGGTAAAAAATGTTAAACTCGTGTCAGGACACGTGACCTGATCGAAAATTCGTAAGACGGCGCAGGGCGCTTGCGCGAATGTTCGTGTGTGTTTATTACTATTCAAGTTTTCACTTCTGCCGGCACTCCCAGAGTGCAACCCGTCGTTTTTTAGGGTTCCGTACGTCTGAATACAAAAACGGAACCCTTATAGGATCACTCGTGTGTCTGTCCGTCCGTCGCTTACAGTCAATTATCTCCGAATCTATTAGACCGATTAAGTTGAAATTTGGTACACATATCAATTCCTGTGACCCAAACACAGAGGTGTGACGTGAGCAGATGAAATCTGTATATGGGGGGTCATTTTTGGGGGGGAAGGGGAAAATTAAAAAAAAAAATCTGAAAACTGCATCGTGTGGCATATCAAATGAAAGGTCTTGTTGAGAAGATCTTAAATGTATTTTTTTGTAATTTTAAAATAAATAGTTTCCAAGTTATTCAAGAAAATAGACGAAAATTGACCATTCCCCCCCACCTTATCTCCGAAACTACTGAACCTAAAATTTTGAAAAAAATACAGAAATTAGTTTTCTCCTTATAGATTATAGGAAAACCTATAAGAAGTCCATGATATTAAAATAACATGGTAAATCACTCAATATTGTGCGTACCAACTTACATTTTTTTTTTAATACGTCATAAATCGTAAACCGCAATTTATCTTTCAAAGTTACAACCAACTTTTATATAATGTTACTTGCTGCTACGGAACCCTTTAAAGGCGAGTCCGACTCGCACTTGGCCGGTTTTTTTACCTTTTCACGCTCAAACTACCTACTGAACCGATCGTCCTGAAATATTACACATAAGTTGCCAGAAGTACAAATACGGACATAGGGTATCTTTAATCCCGAAACACAGAAGAGAGCTGTTGCCGAGAAATACAACAGTAATTTTCGTATTCGAGATGGCGCCACTTACATGACCCGAATTGTTTTCAAGATTCTAAATTAACGCAAGCGTAATTAGCGTTTAGCGGCGTTAGCTAGTTTGATAATAAATTGGTGATACGATCACAATCTGGATCAAGCCAAAGTATCGACAAAAACGCAAATCTCGCGCATCCTTAGTACACAATGAGTTCGCGTATGGGTTATCGATGAAACACAATGTCTGTAACTTTATAGGTAGGTATTGCGGCTCAACATTTGTATCTTTCAATCATGTCTTTAATCATTTTGTGATTTGCTGGAAATAAAAGGTAGAAAAAAATGTCTACGGACATGGTTACTATAAAAATCTTAGCAAGATGTCTATTCGTGCATACGTTAAGCAAAACTTTACAGTCATATAAAAATATAGCTTTGTAAATTACTTACCTACTTCAAATAATAAGTATAACCCCAAAATAGTGTAAATAAAAACCGGCCAAGTCCGAGTCGGACTTGCCCATAAAGGCCATAAAAATAACTAAAACCGGACTACGAAAACATCTCGCACTGAAAGGTATAAAACAAGAACAATATTCATTTGACCAATATTTTTTCCAATGTATATATACTTCAAATGTGCTCATCAAGCCCTTTAATTTGATACCCATGTCGATAACGTGCGTAAAAAACAAATCGGTTACGAGTTTACATCCCCTAGAAGTCGCCAGATTTGGTGACACGTCACCTACCCTACAACCAGCGGACAACTGAGACGCTTCTAACGACACCTTATTTGTCATGTAACGATAAGTAGTTTAGAAGTTATGAGGGAACAAACAAACATACATACATACATACCGGTCAAAATCATAACCCTCCTTTTGGCGTTGGCGTAGTCGGGTAAAAAATCATAACCCTCTTTTTGGCGTTGCCGTAGTCGGGTAAAAAGATCTACCGCAGTAGGTATTTGTACATATTTAATAGTAGATTATTAACCAAGGGGATAAAGCAGTGTCTTCTGTCGCGGGTGACGATTTAAATCGCGAGCGTAACGAAGGACTCGAGGTTTACTCCCGAGCGTAGCGAGGGTGTTAAAAACTTAAATCACGAGCGAAGCGAGGGATTTAAGACGAGTCCTGAGTGTAGCGAGGGATTTAGGTTCACCCAAGACTAAGACAGCTTTATCACCGAGGAAAATACTCTACTTTTCGTACCATTTGCGAAAAAATGAACTCAATAATAATATGAGATAAGCATTTATTGAAAATAATGACAATTAAAAGTAAAAGTTAACATTCGAAACATTGGTCCAATTATTGATAGAGAGAGTTACATTTTTGTTTGGTACATTTATTGTCGATGAGTTAATTTGAGTATATCTCTGTTCTTGCGTCTGAGGAACTTGCGTTTCATTTGATTTAACATCGTTACGCATTTTTAGAACATTAACTTATTTATAAAAATAAAATAAACTCAAGGTTTTATTTGAAGAAAACAAAAACGCGGCAAATTCCTAGACTACATTTTTTTTGTCGGAAAAGCAAAGGCATCAAGCTCATACGGCCTCTTCGGTTTTCGTAATTTTGTTTAATAATCATAACTGCATAATAAATACGTATTCCTTTTTCAAAAAGATGTGTAATGCTTTATATACAAACTCAATGGTGTAAACACAGATGTAGTTCAGTATAAATTTCGGAAAGTATTCCAAATTTAAATCACATTCTCTCCCTAGAGGATGAATGAAATTCAGTACAACATTCTCTCCCTGTTTTTAACAGATTAAAAATGACTATCGTCATGTTCGATTTTTGAAGCATAGAATGTCACTTTTTTGAGCAAGTGGTACGAAAATTATTTTTCACACCACCTGCTCGAAAATGTCAAATTATATGTCAAGCAACCTTAACCTAAAGTGAGTCATTAGTGGCCGAGGGCACAGCCGGTCAATAATGTTGTACTGGATTTCATTATTACCCGCTGGTCAATAATGTGATTTGAATTTGGAACATGTTTATAAACAACAAACACCCTTTGGTGCCAGAAAGATTTTTTTTTTTAATTTTCTTTTCCCTTTTGGGAAGACAAAGGGATCTATCTAGCCCATGCAGCCTAGATTTTTTTTTTGGTTCTTTTCGTCCCTCTTTGGGGCAGGCAAAGGGAGCTGAGCCCATACAGCCAAGTCTGATTTAGTGTGCCAGAAAGAGGAAAGCTATTCTCGAAACCCTTACTACGCGTGGATGATATTCTCGATTTCCTAAAAACTCATAACGATTGCTTCTTCATATCGTTGCCATGTTTTCGAAGACATAATATTGTAAGAATAATTAGATAACTACCTACGAACCATTTTTTAAAAGGAATGAAATAACATTAAAACTGGCATTAATAATAACAAATACCGTACCGCGCCGTAATACCGTAGGTAATAGTAATTGGCTGTAACATTAGTTAATTTATTTTAAATAAACTGCACTAAGATTGCTGTGGATTTTGTAAATAAATAAATAAATAATAAAACCTATCTATAATATAGTCGATTTATCACATTTTATCAAAAATACTCTATTTTCACGAGCGTCTCCAATGACGTTCTAAATTCAAAATGCATACAGCCAATCATCCAAAACCATTCTACCAGCCCTGTATAAAACTTAGTTTACACAAACGCCACATCCATGAGAGTGATATCATTAGGACAAACACGACAAAACCATAGAAGATACTTTTTTTTTCGAAAATCGAATTGATCGTGTCTTGGCTACTTATTGGTAGACGCAATAAAGGCGCGAATTTTTGGCATTTAAATCTTAAATTTATCAACAAAGTATTATAAAATGTCGAGTGATGAAAGTGATTGTACTCCTGAATTCATTACAACCGAAGCTAATAATATTTCCAATGATTTACTGCCGGAAAAGTCAAAGGAAACTTATATAAAAGCCTATGACAATTTCCAAAAATGGAAAAGTACGAAAGGCGTCAAGTCCATTTCGGAACCAGTTCTATTAGTGTATTTTCAGCATTTATCTTGTACTCAGAAGTCAAGTAGCCTATGGTGTACTTATTCAATGCTTAGGTCAACAATAAGCATGAAACACAATATAAATATCAAGACATACGCTAAGCTATTAGCATTTCTAAAGAGGAAATCGGAAGGTCACCAATCAAAGAAATCGAAAGTTTTCACACCTATGAATATTGAAACTTTTTTAAATGAAGCTCCTGATCATAGCTATCTTGCCGTAAAAGTAAGTACATCATTTTATATATAACTAAATAAAATACCACATGGTAGCAAATAGCAACAAGAACACTTATGTATACTTACTGAATTTACGTATGTTGTTAGTAAAATTTATTTTTATTTTTGTTACAGGTGGCTTTAATTATTGGAGTGAATGGGGCTTGTCGTTGTCAAGAAATGGTAAACATGAAGGTCCAAGATATAGAAAAACACTCAGAAGAGTTGTTATTGATTAAGTTGCCAGACACTAAAACCAAAAAGGAAAGGTCATTTGTCATCCGCGGAGCATATGTAAAGGTTGTGGAAAAGTATCAAGCTCTGCGGCCTCCTAACATAAACACTAACCGATTTTTTGTAGCGTTCAGTAGTGGAAAATGCACCCGTCAAGTGATTGGGAAGAACAAAATGAGTGCCATGCCGAAGGAAATTGCCAAATACTTAGGATTACCAAATATCGAGCTCTATACGGGTCATTCTTTTCGTCGAACGTCAGCTACACTGTTGGCGGATGCGGGAGCAGATATAACCCAAATAAAACGACATGGTGGCTGGAAATCGGATACAGTAGCAGAAGGATACATTGAAAATTCTGTACAAAACAAAAATAAAATAAGCTGTCAAATTGGTAACAGCATCACTTTAAAAACGTCATCTGATTCTTTTTCACCACAACCTTCAACATCACACCATCACATTCCATCTTTCCCTGAGCCTCATTCACCACCTTCACCAACTTTCACCACCCAAAATGCTTCTCTGCAAATACAAGATTCTGAAGCATTGACGAGCAATACTCAAATAAATTCCACATCAACATCTATAAACGTACCAAATAAAAACATAACTATATCTTTGCACAACTGGACTAATGTCTCAAATGTTACAATTAACTTGAATTAATATATAAGTGTACCTATATAACTAGTTCTAAATGTTATTCTTACTGTTTTTTTATTTATTATATACTTTGTTTTTCGTACTATGGCTATTATTTTCTCACAGTAGGTGTAAAAAGTAGAGTATCCTCCTCTGGGCTAAAGGTGTCTTTGCCTTGGGCTAGCTTGAATCCCTCGCTGCATTCAGGATTCTTGTATTAACTCCCTCGCTTCGCTCGTGAGTTAAACTCTTAACTCCCTCGCTACGCTCGGGAGTTAAATCCCGAATCCTTCATTGCGCTCGAGATTCAATATGACGCCCGTGACATAAGACACAACTTTAGCCCCTCGGTGCATAATCTACTATTTCGTACCAATACGTAACAATAGTCATTTTTAACCTGTTAAAAACAGGGAAAGAAAGTTGTACTGAATTTCATTCATCCTCTAGGGAGAGAATGTGATTTAAATTTGGAATACTTAATACCGAAATTTATACTGAACTACATCTGTGTTTACACCATTGAGTTTCTATATGTATAAAGCTTTACACATCTTTTTGAAAAAGGAATACGCATTTATTATGCAGTTATGATTATTAAATAAAATTACTAAAACCGAAGAGGCCGTATGAGCTTGATGCCTTTGCTTTTCCGACAAAAATGGTTGTCTAGGAATTTGCCGCGTTTTTGTTTTCTTCAAATAAAACCTTAAGTTTATTTTAATTTATTTTTATAAATAAGTTAATGTTCTAAAAATACAATACGATGTTAAATCAAATGAAACGCTAGTTCCTCAGACGCAAGAACAGAGAAATACTCAAATTAACTCATCGACAATAAACGTACCAAACAAAAATGTAACTCTCTCTATCAATAATTGGACCAATGTTTCGAATGTTAACTTTTACTTTTAATTGTCATTATTTTTAATAAATGCTTATCTCATGTTATTATTGAGTTCATTTTTTCGCAAATGGTACGAAAAGTAGAGTATTTTCCTCGGTGATAAAGCTGTCTTAGTCTTGGGTGAACTTAAATCCCTCGCTACACTCAGGACTCGTCTTAAATCCCTCGCTTCGCTCGTGATTTAAGTTTTTAACACCCTCGCTACGCTCGGGAGTAAACCTCGAGTCCTTCGTTATGCTCGCGATTTAAATCGTCACCCGCGACAGAAGACACTGCTTTATCCCCTTGGTTAATAATCTACTATTTCGTACCACTTGCTCAAAAAAGTGACATCCTCTAGGGAGAGAATGTGATTTAAATTTGGAATACTTACCGAAATTTATACTGAACTATATCTGTGTTTACACCATTGAGTTTGTATATAAAGCATTACACATCTTTATGAAAAAGGAATACGTATTTATTATGCAGTTATGATTATTAAACAAAATTACGAAAACCGAAGAGGCCGTATGAGGTTGATGCCTTTGCTTTTCCGACAAAAAAAATTTAGTCTAGGAATTTGCCGCGTTTTTGTTTTCTTCAAATAAAACCTTAAGTTTATTTTATTTTTATAAGTAAGTTAATGTTCTAAAAATGCGTTACGATGTTAAATGAAATGAAACGCAAGTTCCTCAGACGCAAGAACAGAGAAATACTCAAATTAACTTATCGACAATAAATGTACCAGACAAAAATGTAACTCTCTCTATCAATAATTGGACCAATGTTTCGAATGTTAACTTTTACTTTTAATTGTCATTATTTTTAATAAATTCTTATCTCATATTATTATTGAGTTCATTTTTTCGCAAATGGTACGAAAAGTAGAGTATTTTCCTCGGTGATAAAGCTGTCTTAGTCTTGGGTTAACTTAAATCCCTCGCTACACTCAGGACTCGTCTTAAATCCCTCGCTTCGCTCGTGATTTAAGTTTTTAACACCCTCGCTACGCTCGGGAGTAAACCTCGAGTCCTTCGTTACGCTCACGATTTAAATCGTCACCCGCGACAGAAGACACTGCTTTATCCCCTTGGTTAATAATCTACTATTTACTATACCTGAGTAGAATAATAATAATAACTAATACGAGTATTATTAAGCAGAAGAGTTTGTTTGTTTGTTTGAACGCGCTGAGCTCAGGAACTACTGGTTGGAATTGAAAAAATATTTTTGTGGTGGATATAGGAAAGGAAGGAAGCCTATAGGCTATATAAAATTGCGCTATCACCAATAGGAGCGGAGCAGCAATGAGAAATCTTACAAAATCGGTAAAAACGCGCACTGAAAAGTATAAAACAAGAACAATCCGTGTTACATTGTTCTTGGTTTATACTTTTCAGAGCACGTTTTATTCGTAGTCGGATTTTAGTTATTTTTAACTTATTTTTGATTGAACTATTTTGGGGTTATATTATTAGGAGTGAGTTATTTTATAATTTATGTTATGGTTTTTGAGTTGTGAATTTAAGATTTAATTTGGTGAGGAAAAGTTCTATTTCTAACTCTATTTAATCCAAATCCAAACTAATATTATAAATGCGAAAGTAACTCTGTCTGTCTGTCTGTCTGTCTTTTCTTCACGCCTAAACTACTGAACCGATTTGTGTGAAATTTGGTACAGACATAGTTTGGAACTTGAGAAAGGACATAGGATAGTTTTTATTACAAAAAAATATAAATAAAAAATTAAATTTATTAAATGCTCTAACGGAGTATAGATAGTTCCTTAAATGCTCGATAGATGGCGGTGATCGCGCAATGGTGTCGATCGTTACACGAGTTCAGTTCATGTTGTTGTTTTAATTCATCGGAAAAAAGTAAACAAATAGTAAAAAGGTATGAAAAAATATAATATCAATATAATAAAACTTTTAGTACAAAGAAAATGCCCGAACGGAGTTTAGATAAATAATCCGAGTTGTCACTATGGATCGATAGATGACGTTGGGACTGAAATAGGTCGCGCTATGGTTTCGTTACACGCATTTGATTGGGTATCGGCCGAGCGCTTCGGTACTGTCGTGGAAAAAATGTATTGTCGGTTGTATGATAGTTTATGTGGACTGGTCCTGTTTCGTAAATTTTTAATTGGTTCCGTTGTATAATTGGTGTTCCTGTGATGCTTATGAGAAACTATATAACTAGATCCACCAAGACTATATAACGCCATACGGTTACAAATAACCTTTTCACACCACCTGCTCGAAAATGTCAAATTATATGTCAAGCAACCTTAACCTAAAGTGAGTCATTAGTGGCCGAGGGCACAGCCGGTCAATAATGTTGTACTGGATTTCATTATTACCCGCTGGTCAATAATGTGATTTGAATTTGGAATATGTTTATAAACAACAAACACCCTTTGGTGCCAGAAAGATTTTTTTTTTAATTTTCTTTTCCCTTTTGGGAAGACAAAGGGATCTATCTAGCCCATGCAGCCTAGATTTTTTTTTTGGTTCTTTTCGTCCCTCTTTGGGGCAGGCAAAGGGAGCTGAGCCCATACAGCCAAGTCTGATTTAGTGTGCCAGAAAGAGGAAAGCTATTCTCGAAACCCTTACTACGCGTGGATGATATTCTCGATTTCCTAAAAAATCATAACGATTGCTTCTTCATATCGTTGCCATGTTTTCGAAGACATAATATTGTAAGAATAATTAGATAACTACCTACGAACCATTTTTTAAAAGGAATGAAATAACATTAAAACTGGCATTAATAATAACAAATACCGTACCGCGCCATAATACCGTAGGTAATAGTAATTGGCTGTAACATTAGTTAATTTATTTTAAATAAACTGCACTAAGATTGCTGTGGATTTTGTAAATAAATAATAAAACCTATCTATAATATAGTCGATTTATCACATTTTATCAAAAATACTCTATTTTCACGAGCGTCTCCAATGACGTTCTAAATTCAAAATGCATACAGCCAATCATCCAAAACCATTCTACCAGCCCTGTATAAAACTTAGTTTACACAAACGCCACATCCATGAGAGTGATATCATTAGGACAAACACGACAAAACCATAGAAGATACTTTTTTTTTCGAAAATCGAATTGATCGTATCTTGGCTACTTATTGGTAGACGCAATAAAGGCGCGAATTTTTGGCATTTAAATTTTAAATTTATCAACAAAGTATTATAAAATGTCGAGTGATGAAAGTGATTGTACTCCTGAATTCATTACAACCGAAGCTAATAATATTTCCAATGATTTACTGCCGGAAAAGTCAAAGGAAACTTATATAAAAGCCTATGACAATTTCCAAAAATGGAAAAGTACGAAAGGCGTCAAGTCCATTTCGGAACCAGTTCTATTAGTGTATTTTCAGCATTTATCTTGTACTCAGAAGTCAAGTAGCCTATGGTGTACTTATTCAATGCTTAGGTCAACAATAAGCATGAAACACAATATAAATATCAAGACATACGCTAAGCTATTAGCATTTCTAAAGAGGAAATCGGAAGGTCACCAATCAAAGAAATCGAAAGTTTTCACACCTATGAATATTGAAACTTTTTTAAATGAAGCTCCTGATCATAGCTATCTTGCCGTAAAAGTAAGTACATCATTTTATTTATAACTAAATAAAATACCACATGGTAGCAAATAGCAACAAGAACACTTATGTATACTTACTGAATTTACGTATGTTGTTAGTAAAATTTATTTTTATTTTTGTTACAGGTGGCTTTAATTATTGGAGTGAATGGGGCTTGTCGTTGTCAAGAAATGGTAAACATGAAGGTCCAAGATATAGAAAAACACTCAGAAGAGTTGTTATTGATTAAGTTGCCAGACACTAAAACCAAAAAGGAAAGGTCATTTGTCATCCGCGGAGCATATGTAAAGGTTGTGGAAAAGTATCAAGCTCTGCGGCCTCCTAACATAAACACTAACCGATTTTTTGTAGCGTTCAGTAGTGGAAAATGCACCCGTCAAGTGATTGGGAAGAACAAAATGAGTGCCATGCCGAAGGAAATTGCCAAATACTTAGGATTACCAAATATCGAGCTCTATACGGGTCATTCTTTTCGTCGAACGTCAGCTACACTGTTGGCGGATGCGGGAGCAGATATAACCCAAATAAAACGACATGGTGGCTGGAAATCGGATACAGTAGCAGAAGGATACATTGAAAATTCTGTACAAAACAAAAATAAAATAAGCTGTCAAATTGGTAACAGCATCACTTTAAAAACGTCATCTGATTCTTTTTCACCACAACCTTCAACATCACACCATCACATTCCATCTTTCCCTGAGCCTCATTCACCACCTTCACCAACTTTCACCACCCAAAATGCTTCTCTGCAAATACAAGATTCTGAAGCATTGACGAGCAATACTCAAATAAATTCCACATCAACATCTATAAACGTACCAAATAAAAACATAACTATATCTTTGCACAACTGGACTAATGTCTCAAATGTTACAATTAACTTGAATTAATATATAAGTGTACCTATATAACTAGTTCTAAATGTTATTCTTACTGTTTTTTTATTTAATAAATACTTTGTTTTTCGTACTATGGCTATTATTTTCTCACAGTAGGTGTAAAAAGTAGAGTATCCTCCTCTGGGCTAAAGGTGTCTTTGCCTTGGGCTAGCTTGAATCCCTCGCTGCATTCAGAATTCTTGTATTAACTCCCTCGCTTCGCTCGTGAGTTAAACTCTTAACTCCCTCGCTACGCTCGGGAGTTAAATCCCGAATCCTTCATTGCGCTCGAGATTCAATATGACGCCCGTGACATAAGACACAACTTTAGCCCCTCGGTGCATAATCTACTATTATCTACTATCATGCTATTAATCCTCTATAAAAGAACCTATAACAATTAGCTTATTGCCAACATTAAAACACTCAATGATATAATGATCATTATATCATCCAAACGCGTGATATAATGAATTTCAAAAAAAGAACATTCTCATGCAATGACATTTTCACCACCAGATCGCTAAAATTTTGAAAAAAGAACAACTCGTCTTATCGTGTTATATCCCGCCATTTTTTCACTCGAATATGGTATGCGAATATGGTATGTTATGAGAATCTTTTATAGAGGATTCACAGCATGATTGTAGATAAAGTCTTGTATGCAACCGTTATAATTAGGTATTAAAACACTCATGTGATACTATTATCACACTCGGCTACGCCTCGTGATAAACCCACATTCGTGTTTTAATACCCCTGATTATACAACAGTTGCATAAATAACTAATTTAGGACGGAATGTCATTAAGGATGATGAGGATATTGACAGGGAGCGGAGGGCGCTGTGTGTGAGAGCCAACATGATTGCCCGCAGGTTCAGGCGTGCCTCTAAAGAGGTCAAGCGCACTATATTTAGTGCTTACTGCACGTCTTTTTACACTTGTGCACTGTGAGTACATTATACTCAAAAATCATACAGCGCCCTTCGCGTCCAGTATAATAATTCATTCAGGGTGCTGATGGGGTTGCCCCGATACTGCAGCGCATCAGGGATGTGCGCTGAAGCTCGCGTGAACTGTTTTTTCACGACGATGCGGAAGCGATGTGCATCCTTGGTCCGTAGGGTGCGGAGCAGCGCCAACAGCATCCTGTCTATGATAGCAAGTAGGCTGGATTGTGTGTTTCTAAACCACTGCTGCAAGGTTTCGGCTGAGCCTGTAACCTTGCAGCAGTGATGTCGTAATTTGTTTATGTTTTAATGTCTGGTTTTTGTCTCTGTTAATGTTTTACTAACATAGTTTGTAAGTATATATTGTTACTAACACTATGAGTCTAGTTACTTGTAATAAATGATTATTATTATTATTATTAAAGCCGTTATTATGACTGGGATGGCAAAAGGCGAAACTTTCATTACTCCCCGCATTCCCATCATTCCAACTGATTTGCCATTCCAATTCAAAAGAGTTCAGTTTCCGCTGAAAACTGCGTTTGCAATGACCATAAATAAAGCAAGGGCAAACGCTAAAAGTTGCTTTTATATTTTTGCAAAAGACGACAAAACTAAAAACGTGGTTACAAAAATGTCTTGGTGTAAGAAACTTTCATAATCTCTAAAACCTAAAATAATAGAAAATTTGTCAAGGGAGAAACAGTCTTTTTTCCTTTTGAGCTGAAATGTCAAATCAGTAGAATGATGGGAAAATAAGGGAAAATAGTACATTGTTCACCAAGAGGAGAAAGTGACCGATTAACGTCGAGGGTGTCGTTTGAAGCCCGACCCGTAGGGGAGGGCTTTAAAATACCTGAGATCGGGAATCGCACTTTCTCTCGAGTGATACATAGTGCTTTATACTACACCTACGAGGAAAAATTTTTCATCATCACTATCACTACTTATCATTTTTATTTTACTTTCTACGAAAACTGAATCCTCAAACAACAAACAAATTGAAAATGGCGCCAATGGCGTCTGCAATTTTCATGTTTTTTTTTCAAATTGTATAGCCGGCCGCCGCAGGGTCGCACTGACAGCCTGACACCATCCAACACACAGCTAGTGGCCAGTGTCATTTTGCGAACTTGGAGATAAAAACTCACTGTAAAAACTTTTCGCCTTTTGATATTAGGTTACCGGCGCTTAGTCTTACAAAATTAAAAAAGAAAAACCACGTAAGAAATGGATTTTCATACTAATTATATTGATCACGGACTACAGAACCTTTCACTTTGGGCGTTCCGACACACACTTGGCCCTTTGAGAATGAAATGGAGACGAATGTGACCTAGCATCAGTTGAAGATATTTATGAAGAAAAATGTTTTGGGCTTAGTGTGTCAGTGAAGCACCGCCCACTCGGGAGCGTGGGAAAATGTAAATCGTACCACATTATTTATGGCGGCGCAGCTCTACGTGATATTCAATACGTTCGGCTTGCAAGAACACGTGGGGAGGCTGGAAAATAACAGCAATATGCTGCAACACTTATTAGCGCAAGGGATATTCACACTACTATCTTCTGTGAGATCTGGATTCTCTCGATTTACACTTGTTCTTTAAATACATTACCAATTTACTTAGAACGAAGAGTTACGAAAAGGTGTTTCAAAATACAAGTATACCCACATTTTGCCAGCTTAAGGGGCGAGCCTATTGCAGTCGGGGGCGAAACTCGACTTCGTGGCTGTTGTACATTGCTTTGGTCATCCATCTGCTGCAGACCTCTTCAAGCGTTATTTTCGTTAAAAACGCATTAAAGTATTGACTCCAAGAGTTGGTTATCTTTGTCACGCATCTGAAAACAGACTCAAATTTGTTGGCATCCTACGACGGCCAACTCAACCGTCAAATCAAATACCGCGCACGCGCTTGCCAGGCGCCCTGTTACTCACTTCTGCCCCGTGTCACGAAATCACTCCAACAGATTGGACGAAAACGAGATAAAAGATGTAAGACATCAAAAAACTCAATTACACATTGAAAGACTTGAGAATCTCACTCAAGACCGCCCGTTGACTTAACAATCGCGTTTGTAACAAGACAGCCATGGTCAAGGTTTATTACGACGATCTATAATTTACGTTTTGACGCAAGTGTCTACTTCTAAAACGTCTAGGTCGTAACATTCAACGTAAAATGCAATCAATAAAGACTGACTAAAGTATAAAATAAATAAAAGGGGGAACTAAATAAGAGAATTGAAAACCCGGCTCCCTATTTGAACAATGACAACAATAACATTAGCTGCGAGTTATTTGCACTATTTGCACTAACCGGTGGGAACGTGGCTGCCAAATTATGCGACGCGCCTAATTCTGTTGTTCCGTTAATTCCCGTTCATCACGTGGGAAATAATTGTCAGCAAATTAATTAAGCAACTCATTCCCTCTACAGTAAATACAGTTTTGTGGCAATCGTTATGCGTTGACGTAATGGATGGCACACCTGCCCATTGTAACTTTTGTTTTCGTAGTATAATAATCTATAATTATACATAACTAGCACTTTGCCCGCGACTTCGTCCGCGTGGGTTACGTACTTTCCTAATTCCCCCTTTTCACCCCCTTAAAGGTTAAATTTCCAAAAACCCCTTCTTAGTGCTCCCCTAATTATAATAGGAAGCCGTGTGCAAAATTTCACATTCCTAGCCCCAGTAGTTTCGGCTGTACGTTGATATGTCAGTCAGTCAGTTCTCCTTTTATATATATAGATTATAATAAAATGGTAGGAAAGTCAAAACTGTATATTGAATATTTTTTTAAAAGAATACTTGGGGTATGATCTACAATCGATACGGAAGCTAAAAATACAGTTTTTAGAATGTTTGTCTGTTTGTCAGGTATGTCCGGGATAAACTTAAAAAGTACTGGAGGCTTTTAAATGTTTTTTTTTTGTTGTATAGGTAAGTCTGGGCAAGATAAAGGCTATAATTTATCTTGGAAACTTGAACACCTGATACAGAACTGCAACAGACCAGCTAAACTATAAGAGATACAAAAATGGCACCATAGCAAAAATTGTTCCACGTGATGAGCATTTGCTGTTGAGAGAATAAATTAGAAGATCTGGAACATCTGGTGTGGAACTCCAAAAGCCCAGCTACACTATAACATATATAGGAACGACGTCTTAGTAAAAGTTGTTCAGCTGATGAGCACTCTCTGTTGACGTATAAAAATTGAAGATTTGGAATACCTGTTGTACCTAGCGCTCAGCGACACTATAGCGTACCTATGTAGGAATGACGTCTTTTTTTTTTTTTTTTTTTTATCGTGGTAAAATCATCAAATGAGTCCTCCCACCCAGGGCAGGGCAGGAGGGACTGTCAGACTTGTACTGACTAAAATCCACGGCGTCCTTCACTAGCCCTTTACGTACCGGGGTCACGGTAATCCCTTGGTCCCGCGACCCCAGCAGGCTTTGGCCCTCTACAGGCCCCGTCACAGGAATGACGTCTTAGTAAAAGTTGTTTAGTCTGATGAGTATTTCCTGTTGACTTACAAAAATGAAAGGTCTGGAACATCTCGAATCATCTCAAGCATCCCGTTGTTGCTCCGTCAACGGACTCTTAGAATTCGACATCAGACGTTTCAGAACTTCGATTTTGACGACCCCGTTGTCGCTGGCATAAGCAACAGGATCCGCGTACGAAGTTGCGGGCAGACGCTAGTGTGCTAAATACTTTAGGAGACACTTACTCACAATTATACTCAGATTATAGTAAGAATGTCTTGTAGAGCTTGGCACAAGCAAAGAGAGGCTTATACCCAGCAGTGGGTGAAGACAGACTGTGGATGATAATGATGAAGGTTGTCTTGACGAGGTCTCTTTTATCTATCTATAAGTTCTACATTGAAATACCAGTCCTTGATGTGCACAACAAACAATATTCTTTCTGTCAATCTATCTAGCAAGAACATAACTACTGATCGATCTCTTAATCAAATCAAATCAATCATTTATTTGCTTTAAACATGGTATACAATGGTGTAAAATAAAATATAGTAAGAGTTAAAGCATGTTTAGCTAAGATACAACACAGCATGCAAAATTTTTGTTTTTACAGAATGTGAGAAAATTCAATTCAGAGTTTTAATGAGGAAAGTTTTAAGTAATTACGAGTATGAAAGTGGATCCAAGTGGCTATAAGAGGACAGAAAGACTAAAGACGCAATGGATGGACTGTATTAAGGATGATAGAGCTAGGAACGAGGTGACTGTTTGCACAATGAATAACAGACTAATATAATTTTAAGACATAAGGTACAATGTACGGAAGAAGACATGCTGCTTCAACCACAAATACATTGGGATTAGAACAGGAGAATGAAACGAAAACCTTTGCACACAAGAGTTACGGATAACATCACTGCTTTCAGAAACATGACAGTTCTCTATGAATAAACAAACTTAATAAACTACAATATTCACCCCAGAAACAGACTCAACAAAACCAATACGTCAGTCCAATAAGCATGTTACGATAAATCTGTCGCATTTAAATCTATATTAGTCGAGTCCCAGAGGAAATATTGGCAATTAATTGGACAAACGAGGCGCGAACGACCGCCTATTATCCGGGGATAGAATCAACATAATAAAGGACACATTAAGTACACAGCCCCCGTCCGACGATCATCGCGGGGGATTAATGACGTGTGCGCAGCGTACACGCGCGGACACGGAAACTGGACGGGTGCAGATATTATTTAGTAGCAGTTATAGTAGGGAAATTTTGATCTTAAAATGAGAAAGTTTGGTATATTATTTAGAAATACTCGTGAATAACACTGTATTGATATAATTGTGTGTAAATAAATAGTTTTGAATTCTATTAAATTTAGACAAAACGAACCCTGAACTTTAGAAAATAATAAATTATAGTTTACATCTAATTACTGGACTTTATTATTTATTTTCGTACCACTATTTCAAACGAATTGTTGTTTTCAGCTCTTCGTTAGAAACAATAATTTATTAGTTCTTGAAGTTGTTTTTTAAGTTAGGTACAATCGTAAATGCTCTCTCTCCACTGCGCCAATAGCACGCCGCTGTGCATATTCCCCGGTCCCGCAGTGTACTGGGCAGCAAATCGTCAATTAGTGCTATGATTGCAGCGCGCCACGCGACCAGCGATGTGCACTTTGTGACGCCCCCTTGTGGGATACAACCGTTCGCAAATACCAAGCGAGCGCAGACACGAAAACATAAAACGTACAAATTATAACTTATTGAATTTGTAAAGTAGGTAACTGACTTAGACTAATATTTTTTTTGAAGTGAAAACTTCTTTAGCGGCGTTGTGCACTTTTTTGTAATGGGTAAAAAATGATAAACTCGCGTCAGGACACGTGACCTGATCGAAAATTCGTAAGACGTCGCAGGGCGCTTGCGCGAATGTTCGTGTGTGTTTATTACTATTCAAGTTTTCACTTCTGCCGGCACCCCCAGAGTGCAACCCGTCGTCTTTTTACCCGACTGCGCCAGAAAGAGGGTTATGTTTTTTCTATTAAAATTGTTTTATAGATTGTGACAGAAAGTCATTTAAATGTCTTCCTAGATACGAATAAGTTTCACGAAGGGGCTAAAGATGTTACAGTAAGTGATTTTTTGCACTCAAACCTACTTTTATACTGTTTTTAGTGGCTAGTTTCAGAATAATCTTTATTTGTGTGAAATGTGATTCACTGAGGTGTTAAAGATATACCGCCTTAATATAAAAAGTTAAACATCTGTTGAACGCTTATCTAATAAAAGTGACCATAGAAAAAGAAAAGAAACCCTTAACAACATGAAATGCCATTTTGACGGTGACAGTTTTTTTAAACGAGTGTTTATTAACAGTTGTTTATCTTTCTTGTGGTAAGACGGATAGTGTTCTTCGTATTCCGTTAATTACAATTCAGCATTTATCAATTTTCATGGAATAATTCAAACTATTTTATTTCATCGATATGCACTATATTTAACGATTCTACAGACATTACCTACGTGAAAGGTGTCGTGTCTGCCAACATAATAAGCGAACTCTATTAATCTGTGACAGCGAGTGCGTGTGACTCGACTTATGATTTAATACGCTCACTTATTTGATCTGTGCTCTCTGCACAAATCAGATTTTATTAATTTCGCTACAGCACATCGTATTCTATATTGAAAAGGTATGAATAAATATGTGCGAAGATAATCAAAGAGTATCACAAATAAAATATTATATTGCGAAATGAATATTGCAGCCTTATTGTTGCAGACTTGTAGTTATTCATTGAAATATATTTTCTCTATTGAAAACATACAGAATTTTTATTTGGTGTGAAAATAAAACTCAATTAATATCAAGTGTCCTGAAGACCGCAAATAAACAAAACATCGTGAAGTTTCGGTCTTTGCGATCACCGGATTCTTGGGATCACATAGCTTTATTGAATCTCTACTTATAATTACAAAGGGCTTCCGTAACCAATTGGTGTAGTATCCCTTTATTCTACTAATTATAAATATTCATTTAATCCACAGTTGTTATCATCGGCAGTAGTCTCATGTCATTATGTTACACCGCGATGCGATCGCAAACAATATGCCCTCCACGAGTCACGACTATCGAATAACACGCGTACAGATAAAACTAATAACTTTCAATGGCCGGGATGCATCCGATATACACTGCATTCTATAATGACATGTCTACCAAAAGGATCATTATGAAACTGTACTCTGGAAAGTATGAAATAAAGTCTGTATTAGAGTGTAGAGGTATTCAGTATGATTGATAAGTGTTTTGCAATCCCAGTGAAAAAGATCGTCGGATGGGGTGCGCCGACCACTCGACCGGCAAATATCGTAGATTAAGCTTTTTTGCGAATCAATTTGTACGCCAATTAGGGGGATGACGCGAACGATACCATTTAAATAATTATGTGAGTCGTCGATGCGAGCTTTATTATCTGCTTTAATATTACTATGAATAATAGTATCTCCAATTTATTCCTGTATGCTTTTGAAGTAAAGTAAAAAGTTTAATGCCTTTGTGAATCAAAAGGTTATGAAAGATTTTGTTCGGGCGTGGTACAATCGCGGCGGTAAGGGCTCTCTTTGAGGAATGGCTAAAGTGGCGCCAGGGTGTTTTCACCTTCAGCCTGACGCAGGTCCTCACCGGGCACTTGTGTTTCGGGAGAATCCTGTGTCGATTGGGGCTCATGGAGGCCATAGACGGCGGCGACATCTCACGCCCGGCATTGGTTGAGGCCATGATGCGGAGCCCCCATCAGCCTGATCAGCTTACCCTATCAATGGTAATGGGGACAACTCAACAGTTGTATGTAGTTGTAGTAGTGTAGTCATTGTAGATCTTTGGCAGCTGTAGAAATGTACCTAAAAACCTGTATCCCTGTCAATAAGTCATACCAATAGGTACGGTTTTACCCAGGAACTGTGTTGTGGCGGACAGGTTGGTAGGGGTCACATGTAAAATACTTACGGGTATTTTGCTATCTCTGGTTGGACTGAAAGCCCATCACAGAAAATTTGGAGAATTTGCTGAGTCTATGGCCAATCAATGGTAGCGTTCATAAGTTGCGCTTCGTAGAATATATTCCCGTATGGTTAGCCAACTAACGCCACAATATAATTCGATGTATATCACAGTTACGTAGTAGTAGCTATTAAACAAAACATTTGTTCTTGCGAGCAACAGATGTTCTTCGCGTTGGCTTGTGCCTATACCTAGATACGGAGTGCGCACAAGTCGCGCGACCGGCCGGGGGCCCCGACACTTGCGTGCGCCCACGACTATAAAACAAACTGTTTATTTCATCCTAAATATTGTGTCATCAAGGCAATCCCTGTAAAGCAAAACTTATTTCGGAACTGTCTCACTGATTTCTTTAGTCGACATTTTAGAAGATATTAGAACAATGAAATAGAACAAATTAACATTTAAAAAATAGCTAAAACCCGACTACGACAAAATCGCGCAAAAGTATGCGCTGAAAAGTACAAAACAAGAACAATATTCATTTGACCGATATTTTTTCCAATTATAAACTTTAATTAATAGCCATGGTCGTGTACCATTTAGCAAATAAAGATTGTATGAAACAACCGCAGGGTTTATCAATACCACATTATATCGAAACTGCCACTATCGATAGTTTTACTTATCAACTTGCAATCTGATTAAAACTGAATAAATATACTCCTTTCTCATTTAGCTGAGAATACTATCGAATCGGGCAGTTACGGACTGTGTGTGCATATCGTTGTGTTAGAACAGTATCGAATGTGTCTAATTTCATATTGTTAGTCGTTCAGAGAGTGCAGTTTCGATTTTAATTAATACTTTTTTCAAAAAATCTCTTTACTTAACTGATAGGACTTTTAATTTCTGCAATAAAACAAAAATTACGATTTTGCAGTTTCGATAGTGTTTATAATGACAGGCGAAATCATACTTACACTTGAATTTGTCACGAACCTAGGTGACGCAACGGACAAAATCGTATTCCGGCGATTTAAACAAATGACGAGCGCGCAGGTGGATTGACTTCAATTGACCTGCGCGCTCGTCATTTGCTCGTTGCTTGCGATCATCTCCACTCGCTGCATCTCTGGCCCCGCAGTGTGTACGGATCGGCAGTGAACTTGCGCTCCTATTTATAGTCCTCCCTACTGCGCCTGAAATAAATACATTACGCCGTCGATACTGATCGGGAGCCGACCCGAACATTCTGATACTTCTGCTTTGCCACAATGTAACATTGTTGCAGCTGTAATTCATAAACTTGAGCTTTAAAGCAAACGGAAAGCGGCGGGAAGGACCACTATTCAAAGCTAACATCAAATTGAACTATTGTCGCTTTGGTTACATAGTTCATGTACCTAATAATGCAATATAATATGACAGTTAATCTAATAGCTACGCAGGCACTCTTCCGTTCTCTTTTCACTTGTTTTGTAAATCTGGAAGTCAAAACTGAGACCAAGATCGAAGATGTAAAATTATCCCAATCATCTTTGGTTAGTTTCGAGAGGTTCCTGTGTCTGATAGGGAGGGAAGAAACGCCTAGGTGTCACCACTGCGAGGATCGTCCGGAGGACACGGTGGAGCATACGGTGCAGGACTGCCCCGCTTGGGCAGAGCACTGCCGTGTCCTCACGACGGCGATAGGCGGAGACCTCTCGCGCCCGGCCAATCGACCTCGACCAATTCGAGGCCATGCTGCGGGGCGAGACGGAGTGGGAAGCAGTCGCCTCCTTCTGCGAAGCAGTCATGCTCGTGAAGGAGGAGGCGGGCCGCCTGAGGGAGAGGACAGCGTCCTCCCTCCACCCCAGCCGCAGTGGTAGACGCCCACGGCCTCGGACGTCGCAGGACGATCTCCGGCCACCGTAGGCGCGGGCATGCGGGCAGCGAGTAATGGGCGACTCGCTGTCCGACCATGGACCATGCCCGGGTCGACGGTGCGTTGTTTTCCACGCGCGCCTCAAAGAGTGTCAGCATAGTGACGGGGCCTGTAGAGGGCCAAAGCCTGCCGGGGTCGCGGGACCAAGGGATTACCGTGACCCCGGTACGTAAAGGGCTATTGAAGGACACCGTGGATTTTAGTCAGTACAAGTCTGACAGTCCCTCTCGCTCTGCCCTGGATGGGAGGACTCATTTGATGATTTTACCACGATAAAAAAAAAACATCTTTGGTTTTATCTTGACAGCACCATAATTCTTATCACCTTCCACCACGAATTTTGTTTTCAAAATTTTAAGCCGTGACGTGAAGTCAAACCATTTATTTATTGCCATTGAAAGGGAGTTTCGAAAGTCACACCACCATTTTTTTTTAACGCGATAAAATCATCAAATGAATCCTCCCACCCAAGGCAGAGCGGGAGGGACTGTCAGACTCGTACTGACTAAAATCCACGGTGTCCTTCAATAGCCCTTTACGTTCCGGGGTAATTCGTGAGTCCCGCGACCCCGGCAGGCTTTGGCCCCCAACAGGGTGGCCACTCCACTATGCTGACACTTCTTGAGGTGCGCGTGGATCACAAAGCGCCGTCGACCCGGGCATGGTGGCCAAGCGGGGCAGTCCTGCACCGTATGCTCCACCGTGTCCTCCGGGCGATCCTCGCAGTGGTGACACCCAGACGTTTCTTCCTTGAGTCAAACCACCATGGAAAAAGAATTGATTCCTGTGGCCTATTCCGTGTTCTATCTTTTCATGGGGCTTTTATGAGCTACATAGTCATAGTTAAATGCGTAGGCTGGCACAAACATGCTCGCCATATACGGCTAACATGTTAACAGCGAGAGTGCGCGATGATTCACATCGACCGTTGTAGCTCCGTAGTATACGAGCTTTGCCAATGAAGCCGGCAGACAAATGCGCCGCTGTCAAAACAACAGTTTTTTTACCATATGATCTGTGTTTACAATATTTTCAGCAAGACTTTCATTCACAGTCCTCTTCTGAATATTATGAAGGATAGACTTATTATAAGTACGCACGATTACTTTATTTTATTCGCATATCTCTTGAGGTCTCCGGTTTGATTCCAAAGCTACCAGCTTTATTGTTAGTGTTATTGAGGTTTTTCATCAGTAATTCCACATCTGCCACGGAATCGAAACCGACACTAGCTTATCTTTCCTAAGGTATATAAGCATCGCGGGCATGCGGGCAGCGAGTAATGGGCGACTCGCTGCCCGACCATGGACCATGCCCGGGTCGACGGCGCGTTGTGTTCCACGCGCGCCTCAAGGAGTGTCAGCAAACTGACGGGGCCTGTAGAGGGCCAGAGCCTGCCGGGGTCGCGGGTCTTACCCATCACCGTAACCCCGGTACGTAAAGGGCTCGTGAAGGACACCGTGGATTTTAGTCAGTACAAGTCTGACAGTCCCTCCCGCCCTGCCCTGGGTGGGAGGACTCATTTGATGATTTTACCACGTAAAAAAAAAAAAAAAGGTATATAAGCATAGTTTATTAAAAGTAGCCTTGTCATTATGATGAAAATGGCCAGTATTTTGCCTTCTCTATGCAACTTAACAAAATTATCAAGATAATGAAGAAATGTTCAAGGACTCACTGCGGTCTTTAATTGACGTGTACGGGCTATTACTTCTGGCCTATTTCCAACGTACGGGTTACTCAACCATACGAGCATGAGTAACACGAAGAAAGAGTTACTTCTCATCTGAATGTCAAACAATGCAGTTCCTAAAATATCTGGCATCTATTTGTAATCGCGCCTAATAAGCGCGCGCTTGATCTTTTGTAGTCGGAACACAAATAGAAAAGTTCTGCACCTATATGCCGTGTGATAGTACGATGCGATACCAATTTGTTTACAGGTTTAGATAGATTACAGGTAATTACCAGCTCAGTGAAATTCTCAAAGAGGTGAGAAGTTCAAAATCAAATCCGAGATTAGTGAAACGTGAAACTTTGATTTACTCACAGGAGAATGGATGGGAGCGACGCAGAACAGATATTAAATCATGTATTGGGCTGATGACTATAGAGTAATCAGCCCAATACAATTGATTACATTTTTGGCATCATAATAGTATTATGCCAAAAATGTAATCAAATGAATACCGATGGATGCCAGTAATAATTTAAGAGCGTTTACTATGTTGAAAAAACAAATCGAATTCTGTGCGCGGATTCGCTGAAAAACAGTTACTTGCAAGACTACCGTAACTTGCAATTTACCAAGTTATTTTAGTTACCGCCGGGCGCCGCACTGAAATCGGTTTGCGTTCCATTTCACTTGCTCGGAGATAGAGCGCATGTTCTAACAGCCGACCATCGGCGCAATGATTACACGCTTCACACCTGTTACCACAAATAGATGCGGCCAATGCACTCGATGCACTTGCATCATACCTTTAATACTGCATTCTAACTACTACAGCCATATCTTATTATTCAACATACATTGATCGTTAAACACTAAAAATCTTCTTGTACACTTAAACAAACTCACCGATGGTTACAAAAGTCAGCGAAACTTACGCATGTTTAGAAGCGATCATCAATGAGTCAGTAGCGGTATTGGTATGCAATTGAGAGAATCAATGAATGGCGATAGTGACAGGTCGCTACCGTGATCTAAATATATTCTGTTTGTTGTCGTAGTGCAATTACACTTGACTAATGAACTCGCAGTCAGTGGCACAATACTAATCGTTTTGCTCGACTAAATCTCTAGTAATTACTTAGTGTCCGATATAATCGATCCGATTATCCCAGCTACCTAACATGTTGATTATTTATGATTTGACTATTTTAGGATTTAGCGATTTGTCTATTTTATTTTATGATTTTATATTCGTCAATTAGCTAATCTTAAGGTCCTGGATTCGATTTTCAGGCGATGAATGTAACTGAGTTCTCACAATTGACTATTTGACTAAAAAAATCTAATTATTCCTTCAGTAATATTAGCAAAAACTATTCGACCCGTATATTTCTTTTGATACGTAAACGAAAAACAATGGAGAAAATTACCGCTTTCAAAATTGGCAATACGTCACAATTTTGTACAATTTTATTGAATTCTGACGTCTCGAGTTTTGTTGCGTTATATCTTGAT
This sequence comes from Agrotis puta, assembly GCA_943136025.2. Classification (NCBI taxonomy): domain Eukaryota; kingdom Metazoa; phylum Arthropoda; class Insecta; order Lepidoptera; family Noctuidae; genus Agrotis; species Agrotis puta. Next base: position 3,140,568 of record OW964189.2, on the reverse strand, counting down.
GAATATTCATTGATTTTACAAAATTATAAATGTGTGACCCTTATGTATCAAAACTCTAAATGGAGAACTAATTAGATTTTTAATTTATTAAAACTGTCTGATAGTCAATTAATACCTGAGGCTCCTCGCTACGCTACGGAGGTTCACTCCCAGAATCCTTAGTGTGGCTTCGGGTTTCAATATGCCCGTGGCGTAAAGCAATGCTTTACTCCCTTGGTACGTAATCCACTATTTAAGATTACAGACCGATGTTGAGTTTTACTAAAATATTCACAAACGCTGCAAGGTATTCAAAATAACATTGTTTTGGTCTAATTCCGACATCGCTTGCGAAACCATCGAAGGTCGTTGTCGTACTAAAATACAGGAATCTGGAAGACATTTCACGAGAAATTAAGAAAACTGATCGTTATAAAACTCTAACACATCGCGGGCTGAAAGATCTGTTTACAAGACTACCAATTTCAAGGTCTATTACACAGTATGATTAAGAGATAGAATGATATAATACGTACGATATAATATGTCGATATACTCATAGTATGTAATCAACAACAAAATTTAAATTAAAAAAAAAACAATCAAAATTAAAAGTAAAGTTAAAATAAAATCAAAATTATATAAATATAAATAAGTATATTTATTTATACATGTTTATATGTTTTTGTTTCTATTTGATATATATTTGTATAATTATGTATTAATCTATATATATAAAAATGTTATGTTGGTTTGTGTATGCTTTAAAAACTCAAAAAGTACTGCACTGATTGAGCTGAAACTTTAGCATGATATGTAATCCGCATCAAGGATTGTTTTTATCTATTTTTTGCATCAGTCACATATCCGCAACCTCGAAAAAACAGTTTTTTTAACGATCAGCTCTGTATCAGTGATCGCGCCATCTACCGGAAGCGAGGATAACACTCGCTGACAACCGCAGTCGTAATGACGCAGTCACATGAGAAGAAATTTTAGCAGGATATATAATCCGCATCAAGGATTGTTCTTATCTATTTTTTTTTGTTGAAAAAACAGTTTTTTGTGCCACAGCGAAGCGGGGCAGGGTACAGCTAGTATTGCTATATAATATGAATTTAGGTTACATTATTCACATACACCTTTCTTTTCTTTTCTTACACACAATCGTCTACATTTCTTTCTCATTTCTCCTTTAGAGGGTCTGCTGGCAGAAATTTGTGTGTACATACATCGTTAATGTAAGTAAATATTTTCATAATGTGCATAAAAACTACAACTATTACAAAAAAACACATCTACATGGGTTTATGTACTTTAGAAAATATTCAAGTAAATAAGAAGCATGCCCCACAAGATAATGTAGGTATTTATTTAATTGAATCAATTTGTGTAGGCAGCTCTTGACCCAACTACCTCCCCATAGCAGAAAGGTCGGGAGCTCAAATCGACCAATCAGAGCGCGGCTACATCTTGTTTGACGCTAAGGCTACGCCGTAGCGCCTCTACAACCTCTGTAGCAGGCTGTAGAAGTGCTACGCCATAGCTATTGTGCTGCCGGCTCTATGTATGTACAAATACTACATTTTAAGTTGTAATTAGTGTTATTATTACCTAAATAAGACAAAGTAAACTATAATAATTATATAAGAATACGTAAATAATTAGTTTATGTGAATATCAACAGACGTACCGTTGACGTGTGAATAAAATAACATTATCGTTACTTAGGATGTTTATTTATGTGAGTTTAAAGTTTGTTAACTTATTCAAGACCGAGGAAATTCCGAGTCCTTAAATATGTGCTGCAAACTATTGTTACATAGCGTTTATTTTTTCACACATAGAGCAAAGTGTTCCCGCTAATTTCTCGACTTGCAAATAAACTGAAACAAATCTTAACCTGTTTGTACATAGGTAGTTGAAAAATAAGTTAAAAATAACGAACCCGAAAATACCGACTATACGACACAATCGCGCTTTGAAAAGTATAAAACAAGAACAATATTTATTTGACCGAGTAATAGCCGTGGTCGTATGCCACCTAGCCAATAAAAATTGTCTGAAACAACCGCAGGTGGCACACGACCACGGCACACGAGACGCTTCTAACGACACCTCATTTGTCATGTAATGTTAAGTAGTTTAGAAGTTATGAGGGAACAAACAAACATACATACCGGTCAAAATCATTACCCTCCTTTTGGCTTTGTCGTAGTCGGGTCAAAATTATCAAATGAGTCCTCCCGCCCAGAACAGAGCGGGAGGGACTGTCAAACTCTGCTGACTAAAATCCACGATGTCCTACAATAGCCCTTTATGTTCCGGGGTCACAGTAATTCGTAAGTTCCGCGACCGAAAAAGTCGATAATTAGCATTATCTTACTAGTATTATAAAATGGAAAGTTTCGATGGATGGATGATGTTCAATATCTCAAGCACTCTCTCAAATACATAATGGATCTCCTTCTATGTTGCACCACTTGCACACTATCTCCTGGTCACTTAATGATCACAGGACAGTGAGTTTTAGGCCATATTTTTTTACCATTGATACCTAAGCTTATAAGTAAACGAATAAAACGGTGTTTTTGGCCTACAATAGTTATGTAACAAACTTTCATTCGTAGTTGCAGCGGTTGGGAATATCAACTCCTGCAGCACCTGGTAGCCCGAAAAACAGTGGCGACCACCACTAAACCGTTAAAGCGATGACGCTCAACGAGTCCTCGAAAAACAATTGTCTAGAATAATGCTGCGAAATTAATTAGAAATGCATGGGGGAGAATTGAATAAAATCTATTTTCTCGATTTTCCTAAATATCAAACAGGAGACAGAACATAATTTATTTTATGAAGTTCTCTCTGTTATCAGTAAACCTCACACCTATAAAAATAATAGACAGATCTGTTTATAAAAAATGTATAAACACCACTTGCCTCGAGAACTCGACACAAGTTGCCTATTCGCACCTGTAACATCAATCGTAACCGCAGAGTCGCCGATAAAGCGATCAATTAGCGCCGACATGCCAACCTCCTTGTTTCGTAAACCAATTACGTGCGGTATTCCAACTACGGATGACTATTCGTGAAGGAAAGGTGTTCTGTGTCATTCTAACTATGTATCTTATTTGTTGGAATTTATTAAAAGTCAATGTTAAATTAAAAGTCTTCTTCTTCTTCTTATCGTATGGTTGATGAACAACCTGGTGTCAGAGTTTAAGCCGCCCGTAGGCCTCTGACATGGCTTCACACACCGTTGAAAAATCTCAGGTGTGCTGGTTTCCTCACGATGTTTTCCTTCACCGTTTTTAGCAAGTGATAATTAATTTATAATACGCACATGAATTCTAAAAGACATTGGTGCGTGCCGGGGTTCGAACCTGCAACCTCTGACTTGGCAGTCCAACGGTCGTACCACTCGGCTATCACTGCTTTTAATTAAAAGTCAAATATCTCAATTGAATAGCTCTAATACTTTAGATTTTATTGATATCTAAAATACGCCGATTTCGTCACTGACACACTGATGATCATCAAAATGTTTGGCTACTTCCTGAAATGCTAGAAAACTGAAATTTGGTATGTAATCTAAGTTTAGTATACAACCAACAAAAAAATTCATAAACTTATAACTTTCGCTCCTATCCCCTAAAATGGGGGGGTGGAATTTGCACGAGACTACAAAATGTTAGGGTACTTCCTGAAGTGCTGGAAAGTCTATATAATTAATTCATTTTTACCGATATGTAGAATTTGTGAAGTTAGGGTCGGTAGAGTTAGGTCGTGTAGATTCAGAAGCTTGACTCTACATGAGATCTGATATCTTTTTCACAAGGCAAACCTTAATTATGGTCGTCTTGGCAAGATTTTGCATGAAATGTTTTGTGGGATGTATATCTATAGATTAAATTGATTAGAAAATTAAGTTGTATTTTGGTTACTCCTGCTGAGCATGAGGTTCAATTCCTAAGTTGGGCAGGGTTTTTCAATAGGTTAGCAGTACGGGCAGGGGTCTGGATATATTACATTCCAATGATAGGTACTTGATGACATACGGGAGCATTTTAGTTAGGTACTGACTAAATATTCGGAGAAATTAATAAATTATCTCAATCGGGGTGATGTTATTTGTTGCGCGGGACCGTCTGTAAGGGTAAACGTGATCCTGGAAAGCTAAGTGCAACTGAGTCAGGCAGTCCCTTCCGCTTCACACAGGACGAGAGGACTCATTTGATGATTTTACCACCAAAAGTATCTATACATCCTATCCTTCCTACTAATATTATAAACATGAAATTTTGTTTGAATGGATGGATGGATGTCTGTTACTCTTTCCCGCAAAAACCACACAACAGATTTGGATGAAATTTGGTACACAAATGATTTATTACTTGGATTAACACACAGGATACTTTTTATCCCGATTTTATGTTCCCGTGCGAGAATTTTGGAGTTATAGTGGGTGAAGCCGCAGGCAACAGCTAGTAATCTATATACATAAAAATCAATACCACTTTTCGTTGTAATTTTATAACTCAAGAACGGGCTCACCTATACAAACCAAATATTTTGGCTTTCGGACTATTTAGTAGATGGTTTATGTGAAGTTAGCACAAAATCGGTCGAGCGGTTCTTCATTTACCACATTTTTTGTAACAAATGATGTAGTGTAGTATTATTGATTATGTGGCGCTACGAAGTTCGCGGGGTCAGCTAGTATAATTAATTATATTTGTTACCTATAGCAAGATTTTAATTTAAATATGAATTCGTCGACGGGTTAATCTCAATTTATTTAACTATCTAAGATGTGAACTAGATGCACCTTGACTGCAAAATTGTTTTTTTTTAATGTGAAATTTAGTTGATAACTTGTCTATTTTTAGGGTTACGTATCCAAAAGGTAAAACGAGACCCTATTACTTCGCTTAAGACATCGCTGTCTGTTTGTCCATCTGTCACCAGGCCACAATTTTGATAGAGTTAGACAGTTGTAACGTTCACATATTTATGGTGTATTTCAGATTTTTTGAAAACAAACATGTAAGGGCGCTCCCATACAATAAACGTGATTTCGTGATTTTTTAACGTTTTTATAGGCCATGGTACGGAACCCTTCGTGCGCGGGTCCAATTCGCTTTTGGCCGATTTTTTTAATAAGTTCGTTTTTCTAAAGATAAAATATTAATGGTTGGATGATTAGACTGTCTTGTCAATAATGCTAAAACGATTACAAATAATACTACTTGAAGTCTTCAGCAGCTGTTATAATATGTATTTCTATTATCGTATTGCCATAACGTGTTATAATTTATTTACAATTTTTATTAAACTCTATTGACCCAGTAACTCCACAATTTGCAAACATTTTCGTAATCAAAATATTGTAAGCTATTGTAGTCTTTTTCAATGCGTAATAAGAGTCGTTCTGCTTTGTATCATGTTGACGAGTTATGTTACTCAAATAATAGCTAAAGGTCTTATAATTAAAACATTGTACTTATCGGTATGGTCATGCATTAGACTCAAATGATGAAATCATAATGTTTTAAATTTAGAAAAAAAAAACTTTTAATATAAACTTAACATCTCATATCAGTTCTTCTAGCACCTGCAGTTCAAAAATGCAATAAAGTTAATATTCATAGTTAAACACCGACGTCCGCCCATCGCCTGAAATGGCACAAGGCGGGCGGGCCGGCGCTCGCGCCTGTTACGGCGCGCGGCGTTTTAAACTCAAATATTAACTGAAAACCCTTCCATTAACCCTTAGGAGTGCCTAAGGGTGGATAGGATGGGTTACAGTTAATATATATGTGTAAAATATGTAAAGAAAGGCGGGGGCTGTGCGCGGTCGGGGGCCGGCGCGCTCGCCATGTATGGCGCGCGGCGTCGGCGCCGCTGCCCCTATAAAAGATTCGGCGGCCGCTGATCGCCGCACTCGCAGTCTCGCTGCCGTAGAGTCAACATCCACCGCGTCCCAAACCAAACACAAACGCCAAAATGTGCGACGACGATGTTGCTGCGCTTGTAGTCGACAATGGCTCCGGCATGTGCAAAGCCGGTTTCGCCGGCGACGACGCGCCCCGCGCCGTCTTCCCGTCCATCGTTGGTCGCCCACGTCACCAGGGTGTGATGGTTGGTATGGGTCAGAAGGACTCCTACGTAGGCGATGAGGCCCAGAGCAAGAGAGGTATCCTCACCCTGAAGTACCCCATCGAGCACGGTATCATCACCAACTGGGACGATATGGAGAAGATCTGGCACCACACCTTCTACAACGAGCTGCGCGTCGCCCCTGAGGAACACCCAGTCCTGCTGACTGAGGCTCCCCTCAACCCTAAGGCCAACAGGGAGAAGATGACCCAGATCATGTTTGAGACCTTCAACTCCCCTGCCATGTACGTCGCCATCCAGGCTGTACTCTCTCTGTACGCCTCTGGTCGTACCACCGGTATCGTTCTGGACTCCGGTGATGGTGTCTCCCACACCGTCCCCATCTACGAAGGTTACGCCCTGCCCCACGCCATCCTCCGTCTGGACTTGGCTGGCCGCGACTTGACCGACTACCTCATGAAGATCCTCACCGAGAGGGGTTACTCTTTCACCACCACCGCTGAGAGGGAAATCGTGCGTGACATCAAGGAGAAGCTGTGCTACGTCGCCCTCGACTTCGAGCAGGAGATGGCCACCGCTGCCGCCTCCACCTCCCTCGAGAAGTCCTACGAACTTCCCGACGGTCAGGTCATCACCATCGGTAACGAGAGGTTCCGTTGCCCTGAAGCCCTCTTCCAGCCCTCATTCTTGGGTATGGAATCTTGCGGTATCCACGAGACCGTGTACAACTCCATCATGAAGTGCGACGTTGACATCCGTAAGGACCTGTACGCCAACACTGTCATGTCTGGTGGTACCACCATGTACCCCGGTATCGCCGACAGGATGCAGAAGGAAATCACCGCCCTCGCTCCCTCCACCATCAAGATCAAGATCATCGCTCCCCCCGAAAGGAAGTACTCCGTATGGATCGGTGGATCCATCCTGGCTTCCCTGTCCACCTTCCAGCAGATGTGGATCTCCAAGGAGGAGTACGACGAGTCCGGCCCCGGCATCGTCCACCGCAAGTGCTTCTAAGCGTGCACGTGACCCTCGCGCACACGCGGGGCTCCTGCGCCGCTGCTGCGTGACCCTAGTGCTGTGTATTGTGGTGCTCTCGTTCCGCAAGGAACTCTAGCATTTGTACGTTGTACGTAGTGATACCTGACAGAACTGAACATCTAAGATAACGCCATCTATTGTAATGTAATTTATTGTAAAATTTATATAAATTTAATTTTCTTTTTTTTATTTTTATTATATACACGGGATCGTTATGGATCTCACGCCAAATGTAATTAATAAATAAACGGTTAATTTATTTATTTTAATTACATTATTTCTTTTTATACAACCGTTGACTTTGGTTTTTGTTTGGAGTCCCGCACCCGCATTCCCCCTGCGGTATAGTGTTTCTTGTGACAGCTATGTGAGTCAGTGGATCGCACCTGTCTATATGTGGGTCAGACTCACTGCCAACATTCCGGCGATCAATCGCCGCCTACTTCAAACTTTTCAAATTCATTGGAAAGACAAGGAAGCATAGCATAGCTAGCTCACTTGAGTAGGTACACCTCCCCTGTAGAGAGCAAGGTCCGAGCTATAATTAGCGGCAGAGGTTACCACACGCGTCAGATTTAACCACCGCGTGCACTACCATAAATAGTAAAGACAACTCCCGCGGCCATAAGCATTTTCTAATTTTAACGGAATATCTTGGAGCAGCGTTAGCCAACCTGCTATACGACACTGATCCTTAAGAGCTTACGATAAACTAAACATTTGCATAAACCACATGTTTCCGTAAATACCGCACGAGCCCGCTGGAGTAAAAGAAACCGTCGGTTCAGCATGTCTATTAATACAACAGACTCCCGGCGCGTTCAGTTTACATGTAGCACGAATATTAGGCGCAATACGTCGATATGACGACTACTCTTGTTTACCACCGTGTGATTAGGAGCAGGTTAATAATAGTCATCGTTCGGAATCGTATGAATGTGGCAAGAATCCAATTCGTTAGCGTGTTACCGCTTCAGATTTTTTAAGTGATAGGAATTTGCATTCTCGAGGGCTCTGACACTTGTGGCGTAATGCGGTTCATTCAAGTTCATGACTTAACAGATAGAATGGCAGATGAATTAGAATCAATTACGCATTAATACGGAAGCAAGAGGTTAGATAACCTTTGTGTATCTTCCTCAAACGGTGGTTCTAATATTCCGATCTATTTCGAGAACTTGACATCACTGGACGTAGCACGCTTGTACTCGTATCTCCCCTACAAGCTGCGACGCATGGTGAGTAGTATTTTGGTCCTTAGATACGTGCGGTTGTTTTGCTTCTTTTTTGACTAACACTTATGCTTCTCCTCATATAAATTGCCATCATCACACTTATTTTAACTGTTGTAGATATGTACTGATCTGGGACTTAATACACGCGGGTGGCCTTTCAATTACTTCGCCTCTCAAAATAAATTACTCTTTCACCTCCTTTGCTCTATCAACACATCAAGTCCACTCACTTTTCAGCAATGATCAGTTCTCAACAATCAGACACAAATTATCCGACAGTCTACCATTACCTTTAACCTTTTCAAGTTAACTTCTTATCAACATAAGACATTTTCATTAATATTCAGTTCTTCACAGTAACTTTAAATTCGCGTCATCATAGTTCACTATCATCAACTACAAGACTATCAGGTATCACAACAATTTAACTTCAACATCACCAACTTTTCACGACTACACACTATCATCACATATTATTATCACAACACTATCTATCTATATATCACTACCATTATCTTTCACCACAACAAAGTATCATCAGGAATCACAACAGTTTAACTATCAACATAGTCACTGACATCGCCTATTCAATACACAATCATGAGATTGTCCAGGTTGATCCATTGACATTGGACAAGTCACGAGTTTCCTCTATGCCTCGGAAAGCACGCAAAGGTGTTTTTCCCGGTCATCATTTCTTTAGATCTTTGACGTTTTGACGTTGTAGTTGTAGTGGCCTTACAATCAGACGTACCGTGGGATACGGTATTAAGTGCCCAGTACTATCAGGGTTGTGTATGTGTAACCCAGAAAGATAGTAGTATGAATACGGGCATATGGATGCTGACTTCAAGAGAGTTATCGTGTGGTGTGGAGGGTGTGACCGTCGCAACCGAGGTCGGGACCTCACCGGACACGGGTATTTCGGGAGGTTCGTGTGTATTAATGGACGGGAAGAAATCCCTGAGTGGTACGATTTCAAGGTTCGCCCGGAAGACACACGTTGCAGGAGTGAGGCTGAGCACCGCACTGCCGTGTCCTCACGGAGGCGATAGGCAGATCTCTCGCGCCCTGCATTGGTCGAGACCATGCTGTATGTTGAGACGAAATAGGAAACGGTCGTCTCCTGTGAATCAGTTATGCTTTTTTTTTTTGCGTGGTAAAATCATCAAATGAGTCCTCCCACCCAGGGCAGGGCGGGACGGACTGTCAGACTTGTACTGACTAAAATCCACGGTGTCCTTCACAAGCCCTTTACGTACCGGGGTCACGGTAATGGGTAAGTCCCGCGACCCCGGCAGGCTTTGGCCCTCTACAGGCCCCGTCAATATGCTGACACTCTCTGAGGCGCGCGTGGAACACAACGCGCCGTCGACCCGGGCATGGTCCATGGTCGGACAGCAAGTCGCCCATTACTCGCTGCCCGCATGCCCGCGAATCAGTTATGCTACCGAAGGAAAAGGCGGGCGTCGTGAATAACAGGACAGCCCGTACCTCACGACACAGCCGCCGCTGGTCAAAAGTATGTATGAATTTTATAAAATCTCGTCTAAAATGTTTGTAATTATAGCTCACAAGTCTCACATCCATGATTATGTACTTTTACAGACAGGCTACTCTAATCTTGGCTTCAGATATCTATGTATATTTCGATGAATCAGTTCTGCTATCAGTGTGCAAGTAAGCTTGAACATCAGTACAAGTTGGCATCGCCGCTACTTCTATAGAAGCACGTTTCGCCAAACACAGTGGGTTGAGTTCAAAACACGCCAAAACAGACATTATGGACTTAGCCATTGTCTTCTATGAATCAGGGCCAATCAGTGTTTTGAAGATTTGTTTAAAACACTAAAAAGTACATTCTATGGAATTTACATGTTCCAGAAAGCTGAAAAAAGAGATTGTAGTGATCAGTGTATAAAATCTTATGGCGTGAAGAACACAAGCAATTTATCCCAAGCATTTCGTGCAGTTTATGTTAAAATTAAAATCCAAGAATGCAGAATTGTGTCATGTCGATTGACGAGAAACCGCTTTCCCCTTTATTAGTCATGTCTTCTCACAAAGTCAACACTGCCAAGTTTTGGTAGTGTTTCCAATGATTTCGTTTGTTATAAATGACTGAGACAAGACGAAAACATTTGACGAATTTTACTGCTATTTATTTTTTCAATTCAATACATATCTCATAATCACTGCCATCAAATAAATCAATACCTAATCCACCATCCAATAGATTCCTCCACTCACGGGAACAGGTGTGTGCTCTATTGTTGACTCGTGATCTCACGATCTAAGCATATCAAACAAAACCTCTCTAATTGATGCATGACAAAGATTCATCACATCGCAACAGTGTCGGGAAATGCCAGCCGCTTGCCAACGCGTTCATTGCTATTCAATAGCCAACATAGTTTTACAACGAGTGCTATTGAATCATAATCCTTATTAAAGCGTGATAAGGTTCAAAGGTTGAATAGTTCTTGGATATCGATAGTTTGACTGTTAATTATTGTTCACTCGTATGTTTCAGTAACTAGTCGGCGATGCATCGTTAAACATGATCGACAATTACACCTATAAACCATGAATGAATTCAACGACCCGTTGCCTAACGAATAGACAGATATTTCAAACAAAAGCTCTTTTGAATATTTTAATAACACCGCGCAATTGTTATGCTTCGAGTATTTGGCTAAAAATGTTGTTAAACTGAAAGCAGGCTGCAATATAATTAAGAAACGACTAAGGAGATGATGCTTTTCAGGTTTATCATGGAATCTATAGCTACCTACACCAATTTGCAACTGTTTTTGCTAGGTGGGTACTTATTATTAGGTAGGTTATTTATCGAATTTCCTGGCTACAAGAAATAACATGCTTGTTACAAGGACTAGCTCAATGAAACAGTGAAGTAAACGTTTTCAAAACAAAAATACTTTGCATTTAATGACGGACTGGTTCGATGAAGTGTGACTATATAACATCTGTTGTGTTTTAAAAACAGTCAATATTTCATCAATACAGACAATATTTTAAATTCTGTCTTATTTTTAAATGTACACGAGAACAACGAGGGTTTTTAAATAAGGGACCCATTTATTACATAGGACTTGAACATAACCGGAGAAATTAGTACTATTACAGGTAAACCTCTTCGTAAACTTTGAGGTGTGATTATAATGAATATCATGTTATACTACACTGCATTACAATATTTATTATGATGATGATGGTGATTACACGATATCATAAGATTTCAGAGACACTGTATTGTAAAGTATGTTCCACAAATTTCCCAAACATTCTGACAATGCGACAAATACATGAAAGTTCATTAGTTGCTACATTCTAATCGGATTGCCAGCGATGTCACCGAGTGGTGGCGAGTCGCGGCGAGCTAATTGAAATAGCTTCGCGTTTAATATTCAGCGCTGTTACATAGCGCGGGAGCTGTGCTTCACTTTGATTTAACACTACATCACACGCGCCCCTGTTGTTGGGACGCGATTTTATACGCGCAATTTTATGTTAAGATTTTAAAGGGGCAATATTTTGTTTTGTGATTTATATTAATATCATACGAAAATATACTTTATATAAGAAACTAAAACAGATAAAACTTAACTGTTAACATTTGTTAAGAACTTAATATCAGACTTTTTGTGAATTTTGAGAAAAATCATATTTTTTTTTAGCATTTGACTTTCTCAGGCTTTTTATTTTACTCGCTCATATCCTACACACTGTTCGCATTTTATTTATACAACACATTATTTTTACAACAGCCAAGACGCCTGGGTGTCGCATACGGTGCAGGACTGCCCCGCTTAGGCAGAGAACCGCCGTGTCCTCACGACGGCGATAGGCGGAGACCTCTCGCACCCGGCGTTGAGTCCATGCTGCGGGGCGAGACGAATTGGGAAGCGGTCGCCTCCTTCTGCGAAGCAGTCATGCTCGCGAAGGAGGAGGCGGGCCGCGTGAGGAAGAGGACCCTCCATCTCAGCCGCAGTGGTAGACGCCCACGGCGACAGACGTCGACAGACGATCTCCGGCCACCGTAGACGCGGGCCTGCGGGCAGCGTGTAATGGGCAACTCAACATCACTCACTAATGGAATGTTAATACTGCGAAAACTTTAAAACGTTAACAGCGTCGAGATGATTTCCTACTTCTTCTTATCAAGCAGTATGGCTTACACTAATTGCATTAAAATGTTAGTTGAAAGTTGAAAACACACACTTAAATTACTGCACTAATTTAATCAATCTATCATGATGAACCTATGAATGATGTACCTATGAGGTTATGATTTAACACAAGAACTGTACAGAAAATAAAGATGATCCAATAATACGCATTTTCTTACAAACTTCAATACCCTATTTGCATATGAAATGAGCCTTCAGTAATGTTCATCCTTGTCCTTTTCTCTAAAATAAAACTATTCTTAAACATCTCTAACCATCTTGAATCCATACAAAAGCTCAAACTTCACGTAACTTTACAGAGCTCCCGGCTCATCTCCGACCACGAGTATTTGCACGCTGCGATATTAGACAAGTTGTCGCGGCCGCCTCATTTAGACCTAACGACTACTAAACTATATTAATAATCATTATTAACCTGCCCCGGCACGTCCGGGGGGCGAGGGGGTGGGCTGGGGCGGAGGAGGGGGGCAACGGAACAGGAGACCATTGTTGGAATCTATCTGTCAAAGGATAGACGAATTTAATTGACGCGCGCTCAATAAGGGCTATTATCCCGTAACTGTGATGTTGCTCTTTCGTAGCCGGTGAACCGAAGCGAGCGACAGCTTTTTATTAATTTCGCACTTAATAACTTTCAGATGATATTCGACTGTGAAGTTTTTCATAGCGACACAATAGCTCGGGTCGATAGAATTCGTTTGATGTTCACGTTTTTGTTGCTTGTGCTCTCTGTTAGTATTTTATTGATTTGTCGCGTTCAAAAATCTGGTAATTGGCTTTGCTGCTTTGTGTTATATTAAGGAATCCGTACGTTTGATGATAGGCCCAAATTGGACAAATCTTCCGAGTGATGTTGATATTTTTCTACGATTTTTTAGGTTAATGGTTGATAAAACCTTTAATGAGATTTTCGTTTGAGTAGCAAAAAGTAATATTAAAGTCTAAATCTATATCGAAACATTTTCTTTGTTGTTTACGTTCATTTGGGAATTTGATGTGATTTGAATTGTGTACGTAGAAAGTCTACGTGAAGGTTTAACAAGTTTAATTATAATCTTAAAAGTTAAATAGCGTCGCTGGAAATCTGTTATCAATAGTTTTTCTTCAAGACTAAGACTTGTTACTAGTTTAAGACTACAATTTTTGTTAGCTTCTGTGACCACCGCCGGTCGCGGGACTGTACGAATTACCGTGACCCCGGAACGTAAAGGGCTATTGAAGGACACCGTGGATTTTAGTCAGTACGAGTCTGACAGTCCCTCCCGTTCTGCCCTGGGTGGGAGGACACATTTGATGATTTTACCACGATAAAAAAAATAAGAGCTTCTGAGACCACCATGATAATAGTGAGGCCGCAATGGTCCACGTTAATTAATTGCCCACTGCTGGGATCTCGACTTCACTCGATTAGTTCATCTGATTAAGAAGGAGCAGTTCATAGACCACCATAAGATAACACTACGAAAGGTCCCATGGCAGAATGTCCTCACGTAATCCTCTTTCACAATACAGGCTATTTAATTGTTTTACATAGAACCACCAACTATCCCTGGTTTGGCTCCCAGTATAAAAGATGAAGCTGAATACCATCCTACATACTACTAATATTATAAAACGTGAAAGTTTGTCCGGATTGGTGGATGTTTGTTACTCTTTCCCGAAAAACCTACTGAACAAATTTGGAACACAGATATTTTACAACTTTGAATAATACATAGCACAGTTTTTATCCCGATCTTGTCATCCCATGGAATAATTTTCGAGTTTTAGCGGTTGAAACCACTGGCAACAGCTAGTATTTTATATGGAGCGGATGTCTAGTGGATGAAATAGAAGACCGCAGGTGAGATTCACGTAGACTATGAAAGAATGATCCAAATTAGGAGGCCTACTCGTTAGCACTGGTTGGAACATAGCTGCCAGTGATGATGATGTCGACAACATATCTGACCTCCACAACCCAGTTCCGGGTAATACGATACTCCTGGTTGAGACTGGTCGCCAGACGATAATTACGGAATAATTTCTGTAACATGGTTAATATTTTAGAATTGGTGTTACAGTTCTTAAATTGTAGTGTAGCAGCGTCTGTGTACAATATTTAGTTGACGACAACTGTGTCAGTGGCCGTTGGCGCGCCGCCAGCAGAGAGTCACGCCGCTGGTGAGCACGATAGAGAGATAGATCAAAAATAAAAGTACACATTTTTCTACAACATCTGTTGGGTTTAGGTAAATTCGTTGGATTACTAACAGCAAAAATCCTGAGTTCACTACGATGAAACGCAGGATTAGATATGATAGGTAGTTTTGTACGACCCGACAGAGAACCAATGAAAGGAGGTGACAGTTTTGTGAAAACCGGCCAAGTGCGAATCGGAGTCGCACACGAAGGTTCCGCGTTACCATTACCTATATATAAAACGGCAAAAAAATCATGTCTCTTGTATCACCCCCTTAAATATATGTAAGCTATTGCATAGCTTTTATCGCGGGCTCTGAGTGTGGCGACGGAATCAAGAAATTCCGTAACGAAAATATACCTAACACCCCGCATCGTCTAACGTCGTTTCAGTTCGGCAGACTTCAAGACAATTAACTTTTTCGTACTCATTCTAAACGGCCTGCTACAAAAAGAGGTTTTCACAATGAAAACCCAGTTTGGAAGTGAGACCTGGGAATCCTGTATATAAAAGACCCACATATAAAGATATTTTATTATTGTTTTTTTTTTATGTTATGCAATAGCTTTACCGCGGCAGACCTCAAGTGCCATACGAATTATTTTTATGTTTGCACACCGATTACTCCGTGATTTCTGATTCGATTTTTTTTGTTCCATGCGGTGTACTTGACCTTTGGTCTTAAGTATATTCATTTTACTAAGTTTGTTTTACGTATCACAAAATTCTAATGCGCATGTAAGAACATTATGTAAGAAAAGGTCAAGAATTACAGTTGAATGTTTGCAAAATAAAAATTACCCGACTTCAAAAACAACCACAAACAGGTGTACAATAACTTCTTTGGAAAGTTGGAGGCAAAAAAATAAATAAAATAACAAAACAAAGCTACTTTTCCGTTGAACTGTCTATCAAGTTTCAAGAGATACAGCCTGTTGACAGACGGACAGACAGATAGACACGGTCGGACAGCGGAGTTTATGTAATAGGGTTTTACCCTTTCGGTACAGAATCCTAAAAACGACACCTTTTAGATATTACACCTTACAAATATGTCATATCGGCGAACATAGAATCGCGAAGTTCATTTTTATGTTTCCTTAGACAATCTTTGAATTTTTGACTTTGACGCATGCGTTAATTCCTGTAATATTTATGAAACATAGAAATCTTCTAACTTTAAGCGAAGACGAAAACTGTCTGTAATTCGCCGAAAACGTTTTGTGAGCTCCCTAAGTAGATGATAATCCCTCATCCCCCAAGCGCGAAATTATATAAGTACTTACTTACAAACCTTATGACAAAAGTCATCTCTCTTACGAATGGAATCAAACTTCAGCAAACATATAATGTAATTTGAACATAGCGGGGAGGTGGGGTGAGGTAGGGCGCGGGGGGGTTGCAGAATTTAATATTGGCAGCGCGCGCGGGTTAAGGCGGCGCGCAAATAAAACTCTATGAAACCGCACCCCCGAGCTGTTAAGGGGTTGAGCTTTCCTAGTAATTAATTTATGATTTGTGTTAAACCATCATTAACCGACTTCAAAAAAGGAGGTTATCAATTCGACCCGTATGTATGTAATACTAACGGCCCGGTACGTGCTTCGCTACGTCTAAAGTGCTAAGCTTTAATCGAAGCACGTCCAAAATGAAATGACCGCATGTCAACGCTGAAAAAAGTTTCAATTTAACAGCACAATCCCCATCTGAAAAAACTTTCAATTTGACAGCAAAATCCCCATTAACAAAATGATCCGCCATTTATTGAATTTATTTGTAACAAACCAATGTGTTACATGAAGAACCGCTCGACCGATTTTGTGCAAACTTCACATAAACCATCTACTAAATAGTCCGAACAAAGCCTAAACATTTAGTTTGGATAGGTGAGCCCGTTTTTGAGTTATAAAATTACAACGAAAAGTGGCATTGATTTTTATATTATTGATTGAGTGATTGATGATTTCCAGAACTGCCCAGTTTTCATATATGTTAGTCTATATCAGCGTCTGAACAAATGTGCCAAATTCCAAAAGTGTATGTATATAAGGATGTATGTTTTTTTATGTTTGTGTTCACATATCTTTGGAACTACAAGTCCGATTTAAGTGATTATTTTTTGTTGCATGTACTAGGTATGTTCAGCTTAGGGAATACTGCAGTTTCATCAAAATCAGTTCAATAGTTTTTGAGATAGGGATATTTTTGCTTACTTGGATTGAAGATTTCCAAAGTCGATTGTATGTTTGTCTGCGATTATCTCGCATTTGGTTTTTGCTATAATTTCAATTATTGAGGTTTTTGTTTTATTTGCAAACTATTCGTCAGAACCACAAGACATTGTGGTTCTGACGGGAGACTTTCATTGCAACTCGAGGCGACATCCAAGAACATTGGTACTATAATATTGAGATCTATTTTGAGTCCCAAGCTGCAGTGAATTCGATATGGAGTCTCTGCCGAAGAAACCTATGTCCATCAGTGACTTAAAACCGCAGATGCCGAATATTAAAATCGAAATGTCCATATCGAAGTAATATCTCTAGTTTTTCAACTTTACATATTCACTTGTTGTGTTTAGCCAAGATCTTCCCCTTAACCGTGTGTCTGCGGATATTTTTACAAACGTTATTACTGTGCGGTGCGCTTTAGCTTTCTTTATTAAATTGTCGTTAGGGGTCGCCGCATTAGCCGTGCGGCTTTCGGCTTTCAGCTCTCGGCCCCGGCTCGGCAAACGGCCCCGGGCAGCGACGGATGAATTGAAACCAACAATATTGTGGGTGTTATGATCGCTAGCGGTAAACGACGCTAAATTGTAATTAAAACGCTTAAATGGTGGAATTAGCTTCTTTGGTATGTTTTTGGCAGAAAGTAAATAATTACCTAGATGATTGAGTTGGTGGATGAGGTCTTTATAATATATCTCTGCCTACATTTTAACCTACGATAAAACAAGTTGGAAGTTCAATTCGACACCTATGTTTTTTTTTAAGGAAGGGTAGAGCGGGGCTAATTGAGCATAAGGGCAAGTTAGGCAATAGAAATATCTCTGAAACTATTCACCCCACAAGCAGACTTATTTTTTTTTTACGTCGTAAAATCATCATATGAGTCCTCCCACCCAGGGCAGAGCGAGAGGGACTGTCAGACCCGCACTGACTAAAATCCACGGTGTCCTTCAATAGCCCTTTACGTTCCGGGGTCACGGTAATTCGTGAGTCCCGCGACCCCGGCAGGCTATGGTCGTCTAGAGGGGGGGGGGGGCGTTATTTTGCTGATACTCTTTGAGGCGCGCGTGGAACACAACGCGCCATCGACCCGGGCATGGTCCATGGTCGGACAGCGAGTTGCCATTACTCGCTGCCCGCATGCCCGTGCCCTCGGTGGCCGGAGATCGTTTGCCGACGTACGTTGCCGTGGGCGTCTACCTGCGGCTGGGGTGGAGGGAGGACGCTGTCCTCTCCCTCACGCGGCCCGCCTCCTCTTTCGCGAGCATGACTTCTTCGCAGAAGGAGGCGACCGCTTCCCACTCCGTCTCGCCCCGCAGCATGGCCTCGACCAATGTCGGGCGCGATAGGTATCGCCGTCGTGAGGACACGGCGGTGCTCTGCTCAAGCGGGGCAGTCCTACACCATATGCTCCACCGTGTCCTCAGGACGATCCTCGCAGTGGTGACACCCAGGCGTTTCTTCCCTCCTTATCAGACACAGGTACCTCCCGAAATTTCCGTCTCCGGTGAGGACCTGCGTCATGCGGTAGGTAATGACGCCGTGACGCCTATCCAGGAAAAGCACATAGCCTCTGTTTTGTGATACTGAACGGATTTGGAAAAAGTTTGGTATACAAATAGTTTATAATCTGGACTACAGATGTTACGAATATTCGCATTCATATATTCGCGATTATTGGAATCGAATATTCCACACCGCATTCGCATTTGACTGGCCTGTTGGTCTAGTGGTTAGTGACCCTGACTGCTATGCCGGAGGTCGTGGGTTCGATTCCCACCCAGGACAAATGTTTGTGTGATGAGCACGATCATTTGTTCTGTGTCTGGGTGTTATTTATCTATAATATGTATGTATTTAGAAATATATAAGTATGTTTATCAGTTGTCTAGTACCCATAACACAAGCTCTGCTTAGCTTGGGACTAAATGGCGTTGTGTGATAGTTGTGGAATATTTATTTATTTATTTATTTATTTATTTATTTATTTATTTATTTATTCACGAATGTCAAAAATCAAACATTCGTAACATTACTAATTAGGATTAACTCTTAGGATAGTTTTTCCGGTGGGATAATTTTCGAGTTGTGGCAGGTGAAACCGGTGGCATCAGCTAGTAGGTATTTAAATAAATTAAAATGTTAATTCTTAAAACTATACCTCAATAATTAATGATCTTCAATGTAAATATTAAATGAAACATATTGAACACACGAAATTTCGCGCAAGCGCCCGGCGCCGTCTTACGAATTTTCGATTGGGTCACGTGTCCTGACGCGAGGTTAACATTTTTTACCCATTCCACAAAAAGTGCACAACGCCGCTAAAGAAGTTTTCACTTCAAAAATTTTACCATTTTAATAGAGCAAACTAAAATATGTTTCCATACATTGTTCTTCTGTAAAATGTGTTTCATCGCATTTAATGGGTTTTAAAATGGTGCAGCCGTATAACAATCGAGCACGATGCGAAATTGCGGGCGTGGTGCACCGTACTCTAACAGATGGGTGAATTCAAGTCTTTCAGTGCACGGTGTTCAAAATTAGTCCGCTAACCATCCGTAGGTACTAATTTGGCCAAATCTTAATTATCGGTAATTCTGAGTTTTTATTTTAAATGCGATTGCTTTTGACCTCAAATTAGGACTAGTAGCAAAGGTGAGGTCTAAGATGGAGCGGGCTCACACATCCGGAAGGAACTGAGAACCAGAACCAGATGTGAACCAGTGGGAACTCCCGCGCACCGATGAAACACAGTAAAAACATGTTATATAATTAGAGTCCGTGTCACGAATGAAGTCCTTTTGACGCGGCGCTAGTGTCTATGTGTCATTACATCAAATTGCATTTAAAAAATGCATCACGTATTTTTCGCAGGTCATGAGTGTGGCGTGGACGTCAGTTCACAGTTGCAAAGAAAAACTTTTTGAAAACTCGTTTGAATGTAACTGTATGAGCACGCCATCTAACAGAATTTAGTGTAAACCAGTGTCCACGCAAATAAGATCAACTAAGGAATTATAGATGGCGTTATGTATAATTTCACCCTAATATCACGCACAATTTTTGGGCTGATTGCATTCAATTTCTACGTAATCTATTAGTGAGCTTTAAAATAAAGGCAAACTAAAATTCAGCAAATGAAAACCCACGAAAAAAACAGTTTTCGAACACCACTAACTACTTGGTTGTAGCGCCATCTATTAGGCATTAACTAATATAACAGGACCAAATAGTATGGCTACTCCCCTATAGGCGGCAGTAAACGCAACAAAATCAAAAATGACAATTTACTAAAAGTGTTTGACTACGTACTCCTAGTTTTGCTAAGTTACAGTTCATAGTTCCCCAGTATGTAGTTATACTGTTTTATGAAAGATTTCACAAATAATTATATTTAATATTTAACTAAATCATACACAGATTTCATAATGTAGGCATTATAATAGATATATTTTAGTATTCTAAAATTATAAATTAAACTTCGCAAATGAAAAAAAGAACCCTTTAGAAAAAAATTAAAACACCGCTCTCTCGCTAAACTGAAAACATAATTACCTAAAGCGTTCCAGCACAAAGGCTATTATACATACAAGACTGCACTGAAAAAAAACTCTTCGAAGTTGCACTTGCAGGGCCTTAATGTAGCGGTTACCTACATAAATTCCTCTCTATAAAGAGCGCAATAAAGCAATCCAATAAGCAGTCGGGGCGGGACGGGGCAGGCGCGGGTTGCGGGGGCTGCTCAATAAACCCTCATATCTTCAGCAATTACGACAAAACAAATGAGAGCTAACGAAATTCACCTCCGAGAGAGATCGACGGTGGAACAGGGTGCCATGGAGTAGACTTGTGGTGAGAATTTTGAATTAGAAGTAGGCTCCTAAGTTAAAGAATTAGTTTGAGATAAATTGTTTAACGTAAACATTAATAAGTTAAATCATTATTTTATTGTGTACTAGCTTCCGCCCGCGACTCCGCCCGCGCGGATGTCGGTCTTCGCGTGGATGGTTTATTTCTCCATTTTGAGTAACTCTGAAAATGACATCTTATAATTATCTATTGGACCCAAATACGGCTAAGCCTATAATAATTAAGGAGATTCGCGGTTCTACAGAACAACGTCTATGAATAAAACTGAAAAATATTTTTTTTTTCTACGTATTTTTCCAGGATAAAAAGTAAAAGTAAACAGGATAACAAGTAAAATATTATATGCCCAGGATAATAAGGTATAATTATACCAAGTTTCATCGAAATCGAACCGTTAGTTTTCACGTGATGCCTGCATATACACACAGACAGACAGACTGAAAAAAAAAAAAAACAAAATTTTTTAATCACATATTTGGATTTGGTATCGATCCAGCAACACGCAAGCAAGCAAATAGCGGGGGGCTATTTATTTTTTCAATATTTTCAATGTACAGAATTGACCCTTCTACAGATTTATTATAAGTACTTATGTATAGATGGGTGGCTTACAGCTAACTAGACAAAATTAAATAATGCGACGATCAACGATCAGCCATTTACAAGTTTCCAAAGTTAGCAATTAAACTATAGTTGATACAAAGGCTCGGAGACTCGTGCAATCTCAGTGAGCTCTGTATTACTGTGGCACATGGCTTCTGCCTGGTCCACATGCGTAAAAATTAAGCTTTTATGGAACATTTTTTTAGCAACATAAACAATAACTTCACGTAGGTACAGAATATTTTGCTTTTTCTATCAAAAAATTTAATAGGATTTTGAAATCAAGAAAGTTAACTAGAGTGCTCCACTTTATCTCTGTTCCTTGTTCCCCGCGGAGTGCCAAAGGGCTGTGTGTCGGGTGTTTTAGGGTTTTTTCAGCGGCTTTGACTTGCAAATTGTCGCAACGCCCGCAACTGCCTCAGGCGCCCGCGTAATTAAAAATCAGAGGCGGCTCAAGCGCCACAGTGGTGAGTAGCGGTACCAATATTATATTAAAAAATAATTTTAAAGAATTTAAATGTATAAATTACAAAACCACAATAAAATTAAATTTACTATATCGCAAAATGTATATTATAGTTTATGCTTTTTAGGTTGCAGCACACGTAATTTAGTTCTTCTACTCGTTAGCAGATGGCGCTCTTAAAAGGTCACGAAATCATTATTTTCGTTTCAATTTCACTATGGAATTTATTGAATATATTAATTTCCACTTATTCTGAAC
The DNA here is from genome assembly GCA_943136025.2 of Agrotis puta. Taxonomy (NCBI): domain Eukaryota; kingdom Metazoa; phylum Arthropoda; class Insecta; order Lepidoptera; family Noctuidae; genus Agrotis; species Agrotis puta. The sequence goes on along the minus strand of OW964189.2, from coordinate 3,118,369 downwards.
TAAAGCAATTAGCACAGTCATGAATATTTATCTAATAGTTGTGCCAGGCAGGCAGGAGTCTTTAGCTACAAGAAAATGTTTGTAAGTATTCTGTAATTCAAATCAGAATCATGTTTATCATGCTTTTTACCCGACTATGGCAAAGCCAAAAGAAGGGTTATGATTTTGACCGGTATGTATGTATGTATGTTTGTTTGTTCCCTCATAACTTCTAAACTAATTATCATTACATTACAAATGAGGTGTCGTTAGTTAGTTAGCGTTTCAAATGTCCGCCGTTACATCATTTGTCCAGACAAATGATCTACGATGGTTCCTTTGTATTTATCACTGTATTCTATACAATAATCTACAATCATGACACAGAATAAAAATATTTTCAGGGTCACCTTCTTTAATTTCAGGTTACAGGCTACAAGAGGCAATCACATGAGATTTATTTAACTCACGGTAATGCCTTAAAACCTATTAAACAAATATTTATACAGAACATTACAGATACGATCACGAAATACTTTTTTAACTATAAAAATGTAGGAAAGTCTCGCGGTAATTAATAATGGTGCTTAATACAATAAAGGTTGAGTCGAGCTCGACCCGCGGCTGGTCACGACACTACGTAATTATACACTACACTAATTGTTTGCGAAGAAAGTGAATAATTAGAACAATAAAATTCGTATAAATACTACATATTTCATTTGATACGAGTAGTATTGGGGTGCCTGAGTTATTTTTCTGGGTTCCGTTGGCAATTCGTGAAGTTTTAAAAATTTGAACGTCTCGTAAGTTATCATACGTAATGAACACACGCTTTCTTCTTGATCTTCGTACTCGAACTTTATGAAGAACTTCACTAATGAGATTAGTTCCGCCTATCGTAATTAATCACGTAACACTTACTTACTAAAGTATTCGTAAACTACTAAGGATCCAATATAAGTGTGTTAAGACTGTAATCAAGTTCGCTGCCAGTACGTCGTTAGGCGGGAAATTAAAATAGTGCATTATGACAGTACGTCGAAGGACGGGTCACTTATTTTTAAGAATATTTGCAGTACATCGTCTGCCCATAATTTTTCATGCTAGTATTATGAAGAGCAGTATCCACTGTCATATTGTGAGCAATTACATATTTCTTACTGTCATAACGAGTTTTCTGTAGGTAGTTTTATATTGTTATCTCAGTCGCTCACACTCGATTGTTCACGAGCACTACGTCAACCGGCGTGAGCGCGCGCCTTGTTTCTCGAACAATCAGTGCGGCTGCCGGTGCCATTTTGTGGACTAACACGTGTTTACATCGGTCAAACCATAAATACCTATTGAAAAACAGATATTTTGTGCGTTTATTTGTGGTATAATATAATAAAACTATGGTGCATTTATACGATTTTGGGATGTGCTGAGTCGTTGAAACACTTTGGGCAATGTAATATTATTATATTTTATCATTATTTTAATCTTGGAATAGAAACTTTGATATTTAACCCTCAATCAACAATTTAATATTTCAGATATCGTCAAAAATTCTAAAAAACGACAAAAAGTACGCTTGTTCGACGAGACGTTCAGGTTCACGTGTGTCAAAGTAGTGTCGCATTTGGGCAAGCGAACAAAAATGTCCAGCACGACACTACGTCTAGAGACGTCCTCATCTGTTGACGTAGTGTCGAATTTCGACAGACAAACATATATCCAACATCACACTACGTCGTGAAACGTGTATCATTTAGTATGAAAAATTCTGCTGTCGAAATGTGGCGTCAGGGAAAGTGCTCACTGTCAGCTAACGCGTTAACCGTTTGCACTAGGCAGCACCAGAATGAATACTTACTCGAATATTATTCCAACTTTGCAATTTGCCATACTTTGCCTACATTTGAATTCTGCCTAGCTATACTTTAAAGCTTAAGAATCATAATAAACGTAACAAAAGAAAAGTAAGGAGCATGTACACGTCTTCCACTGTTTAACTTTAAGTTTCACTGTCTTGTTTCTTAATCAATATCACAGACATCTTTCAGTACAACTATGGTTGGTGGTCGGATGATGTCGCAAATCTGATAAAATCAAAATGATCTTTATTTTCGATCTTTCTTCGAATGCAGCTAGAAGGTAAATTGTTAACAGGGCTGGTAATTTACTTACTTATTAAGGGACTTGTAGTGGCACATAGTGCGTAGTGTCGCTAATGAGTGCCTCCCGTGCTCGCTCGCATCAGCCGTTAATTGTCGATGACTGCGGCCCGGCCCCACGCGTACGCGGTAAGACCAGGAGCCAGCGACTTCGTCTTTAAAATATTCGTAATTCATATTTTGTGAGTAGTGCTCCATACATATTTGACTATTGAATTACATTTTTTTTTCATGTTGAAATTATAAACATGAGCGTGTACAGCTACAACTGTGCTCCAGGTATAATATTCAATCACGATTTCCAGGTTGGACAAAGAGTTGCTGGGTGGTCCCGATCTGGATTCACGCTTGGTTTATGCCGAAATATCGACTCATTACGTGGAACTTTAACATAAGTAATTGACGAAATGTGGTGGGTATACTCTAAAGACACACGACTGTCTAACGCTTACAAAATCTTAATAATATGAGGATCAAAGGTTTTAACAAATATTCGTGTGATGTGCCAAATGAATATTTTTTCTCCCTAACTCCTGAACTACAACGTTATAATTAATTATTATGACTGCGCTCGTTAATTCTGTGATTCAGTTAAACTAACCGACGCAGATTTATTGTGAACGATGTCAGCTCAACCTTGCTCTAAGTTCATTAACTATTTCAACATTAATTTGGTCCTGAATCATTTTTAGAAATAGTTTTCGTGTTTTAAGCATTTTCTATAAGCTGCATAAGGGTGAACGGTATGCTTCCTAAAAATCTGACAGTCCCTTCCACTCCACTCAGGGCTTATTATTGATGATTAATTTTAAAAAAAAGCTAATTTATTATGATGACCAAGTCTGAGTCATGATATGCAGAACAATTTCATTATAAACTTATAAAACCTTTTTAACAAAAAATAACTAAAACAGTAGTAAAACATAAATATTTAAAAGTTAAAATTGGATCTGTTAATATCGTTCAAATGAATATTGTTCTTGTTTTATACTTGGGTTGTAGTTATTTTTATATAAGTAGGTTTCATTGTGAAAACCTCCTTTTCCTTTAGTAAATTGTCTTTATGACGGATGTTTGTTTGCCAAAGTCTGCCGAACTAAAACGACGTTATACGATGCGGGGTGTTAGGATATTTTCGTTAGGTTTATTTTCATTAGGGAATTTCTTGATTCGGTAGCCGCACTCAGAGCCCGAAATAAAAGCTATGCAATAGCTTAAAAAATCCTTATTTTTGATCTTTAAAATACAAAAAACCGTATTTAAAACAAGAAACAAAACCTTTTACAGCTATGGTAGGCTAGGTTACCAGTCAAGCCAGATGCAGCGGAATATCAGTATTTTACATGGAGTGTCTGCCTATCTGACAGGATACTCCTTGGCAAGACATGAGACTGTTACAGAACAGGATCGATGATGTAAGTGTTGCTTAACCTTGAAAACCGTTCCTTCTAGCTGTCATTATTGAGCCCTGCGTTTGAATAAACTACAGTTATTTCCAAAACTACACATAAATAGTAGTAGTTAGTTCCCCACAATCGTCGGGTCACGGCGGCGGCGATAAATTCAAGTGTCTGCGAGTATGACGCGCTTGATAACTTGACTGATGCTACTGTCGAGGATGACTTAGTGCAGAAAAGAGTCAGGCAGAAAACAATGTAGATAATTCTGTGTCGGGCCATTGTTTTTTAAGAATTTTCAGTGGCCCATTGGCCACATATTTTTATTTTATCGTTATTTTACTTGCCTGTTTTTACAGTTCAATGACCTTTATTCTTGTTTTTGTACAGTTTCCGTCAGAGGAAAATAACATTCAAAATATAAGCTGTATTTCATGCCAACATTATATCAGGCCATTTCATTTTCTTATGATTTCTAGAAATTAAAATACTGACTTGAAAACTACGCAGGGGCTAGAATTTGCTAAGTACCTATGGTTCAAGAAGTATTTAATAAGTAGGTTTTAGTGTTCTTTTACGTAAATGGTGTTCGTACCTTGGGAAGTCGTCCCCGACATAAGAATACTGGGCCGGGTAAAAGGTAAGAAAAAAACGACAAGCCTAAAACGCATTTCTATTTTCATATTAAAATAGACTAAGGTCAGTTAGTTTAGTTTATTAAAAGGCCACTCTTACTCTAGTTTTATTTAAATTATTATATTCTTAAAGAACCGGTAAAAGAAATGTCACAAAAACTGTCAAGAATTCAGTAATGACATTAAATCATCATTCTCCACTTGCTCATAACGCGATCCCGCGGCGGCGACGTAAATCATGGCAGGTCGCGCATAACACACAACTATGTGCCACAGCGGGCTAATTGCCACTCATTTACATTTAAGGCGCAAGCCCCTACATTTCTGGCTTGTCTTCAGAAATCACCCTCACATTCCTTACTTTTAATGTGTTTTGATTTCATTATCAACCCGTTAAGTTTCATTGAAGAATTATTGGCCACCCTAAAGCTTCTATTATCTAACTAATAATATAAATGCAAAAGTTTGTGACGATTGATGAATGGATGGATGGTTAAATTTCACACTAAAACTACTGAATGGATTTGGATGAAAGGTACAAAAACAGTTATGAATCTGGATTAACACATGGGATACTTTAATCTTGGGATGATTTTAGAGTAAATGGTAACAACAAGTTACGACGTCAGTACGTATTGACGTATGTACTACGTTAAATTTACCACCGAACGTGGAACAAAATGAGGAGTCAGTTTTTAAGGGCCCGAAATCTCGTAGCCGCTACGCTGTAGCTGCTCGTAGCACAGTGCTACGAGAAATGGGAGTGAAAGCTACAGGGCTGATGAGTGCATTCTGTGCAAGTCCATAGCAATAATGCCAGTCTCATGTTATTTTTTTAATCTGATGAAGTAGGCAAAATACCGATATGAAACCTGACTGCGTAACTCAAAGGGTTATACACATTACTCGCGGCCCACAAACTCCCGCCTTCTGTGGCTTGAATCTGTGTCTAAAGTCCACGGCGTGGCCCGCAAGATCGTGGTGTGAGTAGGAGGATGTCCTCTCTTAAGCGCGTTCCGCATTCTCAACCACTAGTATTTCTGCAAGCGCAGAAGTGGGGTTGAGACTAATTGATTGGACAACGAAAAAAGGAACAAATCAGTTTAGTATGCTTAAAATACGTTCAATATTGATTTCGATAAACAGGAAACAAACAAGTTTGTAGCGCAAATATTTTATTGCGTTTCTATGAAAATTGTTTTATCTGTTCTCGGTGAAATCCCATGTTTTAGTCGTGGAGTCGTAAAAGTCAAAATTATAGTATAAAAAAACTAAAAAAACACGCTTTAATAGTAATCGAACTAAAAAGAAGAAAATAATTTTTAAGTATAAGAGAGTTTATATTACTGCAACATAAAATCCAACAATCAAGTATCATAATTAACTTAGAATAAGATTAATATAAATATTAAGATTTTAACAAAAATTCAAATAAAGTGAAAAAGCGTGGGGTGCTCAATGATATTTATAATAATTCTGATATTGCAAACAGTAACTAATAAAATGATCATTACATTCGATATCAAGCACCCCACGCTTTTTCACTTTATTTGAATTTTTGTTAAAATCTTAATATTTATATTAATCTTATTCTAAGTTAATTATGATACTTGATTGTTGGATTTTATGTTGCAGTAACATAAACTCTCTTATACTTAAAAATTATTTTCTTCTTTTTAGTTCGATTACTATTAAAGCGTGTTTTTTTAGTTTTTTTAAACTATAATTTATTTTCTGAATTTTTAGTCTCAAGACGACAATAAAAGAAATAAAAAAATTAAAATACGCAAGCGCGGATGCGCGCGCACTATTTCGGTAGCAGTGACTAATTATAAAATTCGAGGATTGAGAACGGATAATCGCGCAGCAATCGTCAGCAGCGACCAATAAAGAAATTTGTCTTTTGAAAGTGGGAGAAGCCAGAGAGAGGAACAGGCCGTATGCAGCAAAGAGCCAATCGGCAGCAAAAGACAGAGAATGACATTTTCATCGGCGATAACATGCTCACTATCCAAATATATTTTTTACTATCACTCCGCCCGCGACTTCGTCAGCGCGTGTTTCTAACTTCGAACCCGAAATATTATTGAAGACAAACTGATTTTACAATGTTCTCCCGCTAGGGGTTGATTTTTAAAATATAGATAATTACGCATCCTTTATTCGATTGGGAAACTATTTATGCCAAGTTTTGGGTTTGTCGAAGTAAGCAGCCTTCCCTTAAAACTTAATCACCCTTTTTCACCAACTTAGAGGGTGATTTTCGAAAACCCCAAAAACACGTGTTTGATTATTTTTTATCTAATTTTTATATACTGAGTTTAAAATTTATCGGTTAGCGCGTTATGATTTTCCCACAAAAACTTTAACATCGTCTAGATTACCAAAGTAGGGTAGTTTTAAAAAACGAATAATTCCCATCTTTTTTATTTACTTTTACTCATATTCGTACCAAGTTTCAAGTTTATAAACCTAACGGATAAGATTTTACATACAAAGGTTTTTACCCCTTTTCACCCCCTTATAGGTAGATTTTCGCAAAATCCCTTCTTAGTGATCACCTACATAATGAATCGCACCTACCGTCCAAAATTCAGGTTCTACATTTAGCCATTTTAGATCCTTCCCTTTAAACTTGAATACCCCTTTTCACTAACTTGAGGGTTGATTTTCGAAAAACCCAAAAACACGTGTTTAATTATTTTTGATCTAATTTATATATACTGAGTTTTAAATTCATCAGTTAGCGCTTTATGATTTTCCCATACAAATTTTAACATCGTCTAGGTTACCAATGGAGGGTAGTTTTAAAAAACTATTAATGTTCATCTTTTTCATTTACTTATACTCATATTCGTACTAAGTTTCAAGTGTATAAACCTAAGGAATAAGATTTTTCATACAAACATTTTCACCCCTTTTCACCCCCTTAGAGGAGGATTTTAATATAAAATTTATGAGATTATTGTATTGTCATCGGCCCTTGACCCCTGTGCAAATTTTCAAGTTAATCAGACTGCTGGAAGTGGGTGAAAATGAAGTTAAAAGATTCCGTTACATACATACATACATACATACATACAGGTCAAGCTAATAAAAGCGTGTTAATAAAAAGGTAATGAATGTATTAATCCTCAAGGAACTTTAAATATTCTTTTATCAGCTTATGTATTAACGTCTGTTGTTTCATACAACTCTAAAGATCAAACACGTGGGCCGATTTTGATAAATTTTAGTCGTTAGGAAACCTTAGTATTTTATGTGACATAGGTTATATTAAAATGAAAAAAAAAACAATGTGCATTTTGGGAGGCATTTAGTGTTTTTTTTGGATATTTAAAAACTTAAATTTCGGATCTACAATGAAGAGATGTGACCGAGTTCTGCTAGTGATTGACCTGATCGCTCATTTGCAGATTACCAGGAAGTAATTAGAGACGTAGATGAGGAGTGGACAGGTGAGGGGATCCCAAATTGGATTAATTAAAAAATATTGTTAACTGTTTAGGTATCGTAATCAAAAAGTTGAGGCTCTGCGTGCGGAAAGTAATTATTTGAAAAGGCAACATCTTTTATAACTGTCAGCTTTCAGGGACTTATACTATCAAGCATTTTGTTTACATCATGAGAAAATTAGATGGCTGAAGCTGATCCGAAAAGCTTTTTCTTGATGCCGGCAACTTTATCAACACATCACATCATCGGGAGGAGAATGAACCTGCAAATGATTGGGAATTGGAAAACAAAAGTCTGTCGATGAAAGAACACATTTATTAATCTCTCGTTAAGTATAGTAATATATCTCTTAGCTACGGCTACCACTCACGTATATACAAACATATAAATGGTACATTCACTTATATAGCTACATATTTACAAGATGAAATCCTTGCTACTGCCGGTACTCAAGGTACGGAATGTTGCATACAACTAATAGTATATTAAACCTGACATGCACTTAGTGACTCAAATGACTGTGAGAGTACTATATTGTAGGATTTTTCATATTTATTACTATAAAGGCAAAGGTATTTAAACATACGAAATACTCATACAAGAAAAAGATACATTGTTAGTATAGATATAAGGGCAACTTTTGAAAATCCGGTCACAATTTTTCCAAGAAATGTCTTCTGATAGTCAAATCCCTTTAGATAGAGATGATTGTAATTAAGTAAATATATCATAATAAGTTAATTTTTTTTGAACATTCCGTACTTTGTTACAACACTCGACAAATCTAACACACTCTAATATTATCACGTCATTTAGCACTTTACTAAATAAACATAATGCTCTATGTTCCAAATTAAGTTTCTGGCCTTACAACCAAGTTTATATACAAAGCTTATTTCAGTTTCAAGTCAGGGTTCTGTCACATTTATGTATTACTTACATTTATCTTTTTAAGCTATTGCATAGTGTTTATCGCGGGCTCTGAACGCGGTGACCGAATCAAGAAGTTCCGTAACGAAAATACCTAAGGAAAAAACCTAACACTCGTCTAACGTCGTTTCAATTCGGGAGATTAAGCAATCATAAAAAAATCCGTAGTGAAGACAATTTACTTTTTCTTACTCATTCTAAACGGTCAACTACAAAAGGACGTTTTCACAATGAAACCTAATTATAAAATTCTCCTACAACAAAGCAGAGTGGCGCAGTGAAAGCGTGCTAGGCCCATAACCTGTTGAAAATTTTGACCCAGTTTCGAAGTGAGACCTGAGAATCCTGTATCTGTATAAAAGACCCACTTATATCGTCATTATTTTCAATAAATGATATTAACTACAAACATTTTAAATAAATTATATTGTCGTTAAATATTCGCAGTAGGCGATATCTTTTTCTTGTTTTTTTAAAAATGCAATGCAATAGCTTTACCGCGGCGGTCTCTGAGTGACATACGTATTTTTTATTCTCATTACTATTGTAATTAATAATCTTAATAGCCATTAAAATAGTTTAAAATATCAAATAAATAATCAAATTATAATGACAATTGATTACTCTGAACCATCACTGTTACTTTAGAGTATTACATTTATTCCATAAATAGTTTTTAATTTATACATGTAACAAATTACTACTTATAGTTTATAGAAGTACATTTGAGACTTCTAACACTAGACATACTTAGTTTACAATTTTAAGTACAATATTTACATCACTTTAAACGTCATAGCAAAATCTATGATTACCTACGTAAACACTCTCCACACAATAATTTATAGTAGGTGTAAAAGAAGAACACGGAAACTGAAATACTTAATTTTAATGTGCACATGCTTATAATTTAAAATTTCTCTGCAGCAATGTCAGTAGGTTGTTAGTTACGGAGAAAGAAAGAAAATCAAAGAAAGTTTCTTTTTAGAAAATCAGAAAGCAAGATAACATTTCTTTCACATCTTCACATAGTAACGAAATCTATAATGATTTAGCATTAAATACATCTTAACGAACAATATTTACAATACGTATTGCTTCGATACACTAATCACATTAGAATTATAACAAAATCATAAACATTGTGACAAATGGAATGTGTAGTGTAAAGTCATAAACACAAGGTTCATATTAGAATACATCGAGACAGAAATTGAGTAACAGCTTTTTAGTGTCAATTAAGCGAAAAATAAGTAAAATCTAAACGTTTTCTTGTAAGATACAGTCACAGACTCAGAATGATGCAAAAATCCAGTTTAAATTATTGGCCTTGACGCTTGAGAGGAAATTATTGAGAATTTTGAATTTCTGGCTTATTAATATGACGCTCGTTTGAATCAAGCTGTCAATAAATGAATCTGTTTTTATTCTCAGCACAAAAAAAAATAATGTTACTTATAGTTTAGTAACAGAAGTATTCTCATCACTTAACCTGAAACATAAACCATTGAAATGACTGTTTTCAACTTACCTATCTTTACTATAATATAGCTTTAACCACATAATTTCTTAGTATATTAGACCATCTGCAGTCCTTTATTGAGGCTCTCGACGTGCTCCTTGGCCTTCATCCGCAGCGCCGCGATGGAGGAGGAGCGCGGGTCCGGCGGGGCCCCACTGGTGGCCGGCGCGGGGGGAGTCAGGTAGCTCGGGTAGCCAGACGGGGGGTGGCTCAGGAAACCTGACGAACATCGGCACTGTCTTAAGTATGCTATAACCGCTCATCAATTACTATAATGTGGACATTTACAACAAAGTTTAATGCAAGTGTAGTCGGCAGTGAGATGAAGATCAACAAGACATGAACGAAGTGTAAGGATTTGTATGAAAGAATATGAAGAAATGATAGCATTAGCATAATATTCCTAACAAGTTACGAACTTATTAGGAAGGCTATGATTCTTCTACCTACTGGTATTATGAAATATTTGTTATACGAGTATGTGTAATCGGTTGGGAAACATCCGAATTACTAAAAGCACAGGAAACCAGCATTTAAATTTTACCAGGTAACGCGGTGAGTAGTGGCGGCGCCAGCCAGGGGTCGACGGGCAGGCCCAGGCCTCCAAGCCGCGGGATGCCGCCGCCCCCGCCGCAGCCATACTCCGACAGACCGAGACGAGCTGCCTCCATCTTCTCTTGACGTCGCCACTTCGCACGCCTGTTCTGGAACCACACCTGAAAAAATGGAAAATAACGTTTTTACCCGACTACGGCAAAGCCAAAAGGGGGGTTATGATTTTGACCGGTATGTATGTATGTATGTATGTTTGTTTGTTCCCTCATAACTTCTAAAGTACTTATCATTACATGACAAATGAGGTCTCGTTAGAAGCGTCTCAGCGTTGTCTGCTGGTTATAGGGTAGGTGACGTGTCACCAAATCCAATATGACGCCCTCTAGGGGATGAGAAGTAGTTACCGAAAAAAAAATTTTTTTCGCACAGTATCGACATGGGTATCAAATTAAAGGGCTTGATGAGCACATTTGAAATATATATACATTATACAGCTTTTACTAGCTAATTTTCTGTTTCTAACAGTGTCAACATGGGTATCAAATGATAAATCTTCAATTCACAACTCAGAAACTATACATATAACATAAATTACTTACTTCAAGTAATAAAACCCCAAAATAGTGTAAATAAAAAAATAAGTTAAAAATAACTAAAACCCGACTACGAAAAAATCGCGTACTGAAAAGTATAAAACAAGAACAAGCCGTGGTCGTATGCCACCTAGCCAATAAAGATTGTGTGAAACAACCGCAGGTGGCATACGACCACGGCTTGTTCTTGTTGTATACTTTTCAGTACGAGATTTTTTCGTAGTCGGGTTTTAGTTATTTTTAACTTATTTTTTTTAAGCTTTTTAGAACACGTGGAAATCATCATGAATAAAAATTAAATATTACAAAAACATTAGCAGAATATGTTACGAGAATAGAAATTCTATTGCTTATTGGAGATAACTAATTACTAATACTATAAACTAATTAATTAATACCCTAATTATTAACTTAAATTATATTGGCAAAAAGACAACTTTCGTGATCTTGAACACTCCTCAAGTTCTTCGTAATTTATACAGTGTTAAAGTAGTTATCGTGAAAATTACGGCCTGTAACGAAATTAGTTTATCGGTATTAACGCGCCACCTAGTAGAGCATCATACTTTACGATCCACGGCAATAAAACCCCTAAAAGGTTTGCGCTTCGACAATAAATCAGAGAGTGAACACGTCACTTCTAAACAGTTTGTGGAGGCAGACATAACAAAACTAACTTTGAATACGGCAAAGCATGAAACACGAACTCAATCACATAAATGGTGTACCATCATTGTGCCATCCACCCTAGAGGTTCGGTCGCGGCGTAGCAATATAACTTCTACGTTAATAATAATAAAGTTTACTTTAGATTATTCTTGGACAAGATGTATGGCATGAATGTGGTGTCAAATTGTAGTGTGAAATGATATATTCAGCTGGGGTCGGTTGAACGGTAAAAATACGCGCGGGTCGCGTGACCGCTTCGATTTCAGTGTAGGAGACAGCAGGTTAGGGGCATGCAACGTTTGATGGCTTACCTGTCACAAGTATTAAATTTGTTTAACAGTGAAATATCAGAAATCGTTACGGTATCGTCTGTACTGAGGTCTATAAGTAGTTTATAAACAAACGTTTCATTTGGTTGGTTAACTGTAGACCAAATAGTGACCTGCATAAATGACCGGTCTAATCCTCCATCATGTGCTTAAAATTATGATATCACCTACGATTCTTTTTCTTCAGGTGCCTCTCTACGGGCACCCTCCAACCCAGCCGCAGTGGTAGACGCCCACGGCGTCGGACGTCGCAAGACGATCTCCGGCCACCGTAGGCGCGGGTATGCGGGCGGCGAGTAATGGGCGACTCGCAGCCCGACCATGGACCATGCCCGGGTCGACGGCGCGTTGTGTTCCACGCGCGCCTCAAGGAGTTTCAGCATAGTGACGGGGCCTGTTGAGGGCCAAAGCTTGCCGGGGTCGCGGGACTGTACGAATTACCGTGACCCCGGTACGTACAGGGCTAGTGAAGGACACCGTGAATTTTAGTCAGTACAAGTCTGACAGTCCTTCCCGCCCTGCCGTGGGTGGGAGGACTCATTTTATGATTTTACCGTGCCTCTCTTATTACTGAACATTCTCAATTATAATACAACAGAATAAAGTTACTATTCCGTTAGTAGTAAAGTTGCAAACTATCTATAGAACAAGGCAAGAATCAACTGAGTGATAAAATGACAAAAAAAATACGTGTAGCACTCGGGAACTGCCGCTGCATAAAGCTATTGCATAGCTTTTTTTTATCAACTTGTGCAATTATAATAATTTATTTACTTTATTTATGAAAAAGAAAAAAATATCGCCTACCGAATATTTTACGAGAATATAATCCCATCGTTGCTATATGGGAATTTTCTCTACTAATTAGGGTATGGTCAGCCACGTCAATCAAGTGAAACGTCAAGAAAAAAATTCATTCATTCAAATTTTATTCATTCACGTTGACATGACAGATGTAACAGTGACAGTGTTAGGTTTATTTTCGTTACGGAATTTCTTGATCCTATAAAAGCTATGCAATAGCTTAAAATGTGAATATCCTAACTTGAGGAATCGTTAAACTCTGCTAAAACGAGAAAATTGTTTTAAGAGAGGGAGAGAGGGCGGTAAGAGAGAGAGGTTTAAAATTACCATCTTGGATGAAGGTCCAAGCGAGCGAAGTAAGCGAAGCACGCACGTTAAGACGCTTAACGTTTGCGTGCTGCACTTGGTTAGTTCAAACTGGTGGAAACGGACCTGGAAAAGCCCCTGATAAAGTTCTTGTGACAGTCAAAGAAACAGACTGCAGCTGCACTGTGTAGCTTTGTCAAACACTTCTGCGCTCATAGCAGAATTAATGTATTGGTTAATTTACTCTTCCTATACATTTACAGTAATGTTTACGATATATGACTAAATATGTACCTACTGCTGCGAAATGCAAATCATCTAAGTTATTCCAGAATTAACAGTATCTGTACAACAGCAATCATTGTAGCTAATTATAATAACGAGCTACACACGAACTCTCCTACACACAAGACTTGTAAAAGTTATGCCATTAGCAAGTCGTGTGGGGCAGCCCTTACACCAGGTATGAAGTATGGTGTCGGCTCGTGCCACGAGCGGCCGCCGCTGAGCCACTGTACCGATGTGCCGGCTCCAGGGCGCTAGGCGGCGTTTTATTATAATATTGTTGACTAGCTTCCGCCCGCGACTCCGTCCGCGCGGATGTCGGTCTTCGCGTGGATGGTTTATTTCCCCATTTTGAGTAACTCTGACAATGACATCTTATAAATATTACGGCGCTGAATCCACTGCGGGTAATGCAACGTGTGTTCGCGGTTCTACAGAACAACGTCTATGAATAAAACTGAAAAATAAGATTTTTTTTCTACGTATTTTTCCAGGATAAAAAGTATCCTATGTTATGCCCAGGATAATAAGGAATAATTATACCAAGTTTCATCGAAATCGAACCGTTAGTTTTCACGTGATGCCTGCACAAACAGACAGACAGACAGACAGACAGACAGACAGACAAAAATTTTTTAATCATATATTTGGGTTTGGTATCGATCCAGCAACACCCCCCGCTATTTATTTTTTCAATATTTGCAATGTACAGAATTGACCCTTCTACAGATTTATTATAGTATAGATTCTAATATGAGTTTATTAGAATCAATCTAAATCTAATCTATACATCTATACATACATACATACGTATAAATAAAATTGGAGTGTCTGTTTGTAATATTGAAATAACCGTTTTTTACTAAGTACATGCATATGAATATATATTGTATACGGCACATAGATCAAACTATCAATTTTTACAATTTATGTCTGTCTGTTTGTAGCGGCTAAACTCTGAAATGGCTGGACCGGTTTTTCACGGGACTCTTATTAGCAGGTAGCTGATGTAATAAGAAGTAACTTTTATTTTAGAAAACAATCTTTTACTTTAGAAAAAAATAGGGTTATATGCACTTGGTCTCACAACTTCACGTAACTTTTATACTCAACAATATGTGCGTGAATTAAAGTAACATTATGATTTTTGTTTCATCGTAATAGGTTCACAGTTTTATAAAAAAGTAAATTAATAAAAATTGTACCTAATAGCGTATCCGAAGTAAATATTAAAACAGCGCCATTTATCGAATTTAGATTGTACTACTCGTGAGTTAAGAAAGTTCATAAGAAGTAAGAGCGAAGGTAGAAAACATCCAAAACAAATGACCCCATGAATAAATGACCCCAAATAAACTAATAATGCTATTTTTAGCAATCGGTTGTAGCGCTAATAAAAATAAGCATTTAGATATAAAACCTCGTTAACCCGCGTTGTAAACCAGAATGAGCATTGTTACGTTAATTAACAAAAACGAAAACTACATTAGAAATCATAAAACGTCTAATTCTTAGTGAGCGAGTGTTCGTTGAACACGCAACATTTTGTCCCCGCGCGCACAATGTCACCCACTGTGCATCGCCATAAAAATTATACAAACGATCGTCGACTTGTTCTGTTACCAGTTGTTTGTTTCGTGTTACTTACACTTTACACTGCGAAATTGAATTAAGACTTGCTTTGTATCGCTCGACAACGAAATTGCCCATTTACTGCGCAGCTTGTTTGGTTAGTCAATCAATTTGAAATATTACTAAAGTTTGTTGAAACTTTATAATATTACAAGTTCGGTAATTAATTAAGTCGAACGGTTCATGTTTGTGTTGAATGTCATACAAAATCTTATGTATTGATTGTGGTTTAATAACGGCAGTTCAATATTACGGTGATGAATTTTGTTGGCATTTCATTTGCAAAAGGAGTGAACACAAGCACCCCCATAAAACAAACGCCAAAACACAATGATTGTGCTCTGTTCTCGTCACTGTCAATGAAAGAGAAAATCAACGCGTATTCGTGCGCGTTGTTTTTACTTAGTTGCGACTAGTGTTGTAAAACTACCGTATAATACCAAAACGCTACGTATTATACCGGTATTTTACCATAACTAACGGTATTATTGGTATTTTATATTTTGATTCACTTTTTAAGATTAGTTTATTTTTGAATGACTAATTCTAGTTTAATGATTACTTTTTTAGTAATTAAACTTCATAGATATTATTACAACATTTTATCTGTCTATATGTATTTCATTATTGTGTTTTTTAAATGTACCGCACAGTAGGTAGGTATGATTTACCGCGTGATCGGCCCGCCAGCGGCTCGACGACGTTGCATTCGTCGCCGTCGACACGTTAAGACATGTTCCACTGCGCTGCGTTCGCGCCGCGCCGACCCGTGTTTGTTTGTTATGTTAGTGTCATTTCGATCTCGCTTGCGCATTGACGTGATACTTTTTTTGGCAAAAATGGAAAATAAGGAAGAAATACACCAAAGACAAAAGATCACCACGCATACTACCGTCACCGTCCCCCTTGAGAAGAGATGATGATTTGTCGCTTGAATCGCCTTCAACGAGTACTTCCGAGCAAGGTATAATAAATGTATTATCACGTAATTCGGATTATCACGATAGTTCGACTACGACATCTTCTGAAGATATTGATGCAGCATTGGCTAGAGCTGTGTACGCATCTGGGATACCTCTTTCTATATTTGATTCGCAGTACTGGAAAGAAGCATTTCGCTTGCTTAATTAAAATTACAAAGTCTCATCTCGTTACGTGTTTAGTAATAGCCTATTAGACGCGGAATAAACGTGTAAAAGAGGATGTCAACCAAAAGTTAAAATCATCCTTAGCTCTTGGTCTTATTACTGATGGTTGGAGTAATGTGCTTGGCAAAGGTGTTATCAACTTTATGATTACCACTCCACAACCGGTATTTTATAAAGCCATATATCCTGGAACTCAGAGAGAGACAGCTGAGTATATATTAGTCAACAAATTATTGAAGTGATTTTAGAAGTTGGTGAGCACAAATTTGTTGTAATTATTACTGACAACGCCAGTAACATGAAATCAGCTTGGCAATTGCTAAAAGTACGTTTTCCAAATATTTCTTGCGATGGCTATACAGCACATTCACTGAACTTAATTTTCTCTGACATTTTAAAAATTTCTGCATTGTCTAAAATTATCAAAAAGGTGATGGAAGTCATTAAGTATATTAGACGTACCCACATCGTTCATGCACATTTTGAAAATATGCAACAACAAAAATATGGCCAGGTTAAATGCACATTAAAATTGCCTAGTAAGACAAGATGGAGTGGTGCAGTTATTATGCTTGATTCATATACTCAAAATAGAGAAGCACTTGAAGCATTGGCAATAACTAGAGAATTTACTGTTAAGCGGGACGTTAAAGAGGTTCTTTTAGACGAAAACTTGTGGATGGAAATCGATGAAAACCTCAAGTTTTTAAAACCAATTGCTGCTGCCATATTAAAAGATGAGGGAGATTAATGTTTTTTGTCAGAAATACCACCTATGTTTCATTCACTTAAGAACGAAGTAGCGAAAGAATTTGAAGAAAATACTTCTATCGGTGCAAATGACAAAACATTTATATTAAATACTATAACAAATAGGCGCAACTTTTGCTTACAGCCCATACATTACGCAGCCCCGAGATATCGCGGTACTGATTTAACGGATGAAGAAGTTATTTATGGTTCAGATTTCATCCGTCAATCAGCTACTTAAAAAAAGATATAACTTCTGTATTAAAAAATGTGTGTGAATTTAAAACTAAAACTGGCCATTTTGGAAAATCGGACACAATTTGGATGGCAGCACACACAGTAGAGCCAAGAGTTTGGTGGGAAACCTTTGCCTCTGGACAAATTGTGAGTCCTATTGCAATTAGAATCCTAAGTGTGCCATCCTCATCTGCCGCCAGTGAGAGAAATTGGAGCACGTTTGGAAAAATTCATTCCAAAGCCCCAAATCGCTTAGATAAATCACGAGTTTCTAAATTGGTCTCGATTTACTCAAATCTTCGTCTTCGTAGCAGCACATTTGAAGATGAAGAAAGTGATGATGAAGCTGATTCAGCTGAAAGTACATGGCTAGAAAACATTGTTGCATCGTCTTCTACCGAGAACGTAACAACACAAGAGGATTTAGATATGGAGGTAGAAGATCCTTTAAATCTTGGGTTCACTAAGGAGACAGACTAGATAATAATGTTGTATCTGATTATTAATAATAATACAATTTAAAATATGATTTCAATTATTTATTTCTGTGCATTGCCACCGTACCTATTCAGTATTTTAATGATTACCCAGATAAAATTTAGAAACAATCGATTTATACATAAAATACCGTAGCAAATGGTATAATACCGTAGTATACGGTATTTTTCGTTTTATACCTTTCGATACAAATGGTATAATACAGCACTTACATCTCTAGTTGCGACAGATTCAATCAGTCGGAACAACAAAACAAAATAACCGAGAGGACGGGCGCACCAACTGTCGCCTTTCAAAAAACGAACGTCACAACACTAACAATGCGGTTCAAATATGACAGATGTCAGATTTGCGCGTTCGGGCGCCGAGCGCGTCCCGCGATTGGTCGGATACACTTCGTTTAAATATTATTCGATTGTGTCGAGAGCCGATCCCGCTGTTTGTTACATTGGATTGCGAGTAATTACATTACTCTGCGCTTGTATGACGTCTTTTGACTTTAATCGAGTGACAAATTGACTTTGCGTACAATTATTTTCGTAATTGAAATAACGTTCTGTTTTATTTCGTGCGTTGAATATCTATAGTATCGCTGTACCTGCAACAGCTATACCTACTTAATAGAATTTAATTGCCATTATTTTCTTCATTAACAAGGTTTCATGACCTACGTGTGACCACTTAGGTCGCTTCACAGTTGAACAAATTTAATTTTTATTACTAGTGTGTTATCGCAGGCGCCAGCGGGGTGGCGCGGGTGAGGCGGGAAGTGCGGACGAATTAACGTGTTATTGGGGTGAAATTAAAGCGGTTAAACAGTTCGTGCTCGGAATTGTTCAGCTAATTGGTCCCGCGACACACGCGCACCGCGCGCCGACGCGCTTGCAAATAGTCTAGCGTGTAACTGTAACTGTGTCTCAACTGACTAAACTGTGTTTAGAATTTAAACGAAGTACAAGGTCGCCACGTAATCTAAATCTAAGTAGATAAACACTAATCAAATTAAACAATAATCACTCTTGATAGCAAAGTGCCACAATATTTCACACCCTTTTTCACCACTTTACCGCTGATGAAACACACTAATCTCCAATTTTGTGGATTTTGTGTCATGGCAGAACAGTTTTGTTGGAAAATCATCAAATTTGTCCTCCCTCATCACATGGGTCCTCCCGCTCAAACGCGCCTCTAAATCATTCCAATGTCGTAGAACTTAAGTCGAACCTTCAAAATTTCAACCTGATGACTTTAAATTAAACTGTGTGGTATTCTAAAAGGCATGATTTTAACGTCTCCATAGCATTCTAATATAGTTTTCGCGGAGCGTGCGGCGCGCCGTGCTACGAGCTCGGCGGCAATACATCACCCAAATTATGTTTGAGAGGCACACAGCGACGCTCAGCCGAACACGACACCGCACTGCTGCGACGACTGTCTTTGACAAACGACATACATGACATACTTTGAGGATAACACTTCTTTATGAATTTCACTTTTCAGGAATTTGCAACCATAAAATCTATAATCTGGATGGAAGGAAAGTGACTGGAAATATGATGAAAAATTATAGAACTATGGAACAAAAAGACATGCTGCGGTGCCTCCAATATGTTAAGATAAATGCAGAAGAAAATCGTGGCTGTAGACGATGATGATGAGAGACATTCAATATGTATCTCAGTAGGTCTCTAGAAGATTGGTTACTGATTTATATTACACCTAAGTATTCCGTTTATTATTTTATGGTACAAATACATAAATATTAATTAAACTATAGAAATATAAACATACTTTTTTTTTTTTTGCGTGGTAAAATCATCAAATGAGTCCTCCCACCCAGGGCAGGGCGGGAGGGACTGTCAGACTTGTACTGACTAAAATCCACGGTGTCCTTCACCAGCCCTTTACGTACCGGGGTTACGGTGATGGGTAAGTCCCGCGACCCCGGCAGGCTCTGGCCCTCTACAGGCCCCGTCAATGTGCTGACACTCCTTGAGGCGCGCGTGGAACACAACGCGCCGTCGACCCGGGCATGGTCCATGGTCGGACAGCAAGTCGCCCATTACTCGCTGCCCGCATGCCCGCGCCTACGGTGGCCGGAGATCGTCCTGTGACGTCCGACGCCGTGGGCGTCTACCACTGCGGCTGGGATGGAGGGAGGACGCTGTCCTCTCCCTCAGGCGGCCCGCCTCCTCCTTCACGAGCATGACTGCTTCGCAGAAGGAGGCGACCGCTTCCCACTCCGTCTCGCCCCGCAGCATGGCCTCGACCAATGCCGGGCGCGAGAGGTCTCCGCCTATCGCCGTCGTGAGGACACGGCGGTGCTCTGCCCAAGCGGGGCAGTCCTGCACCGTATGCTCCACCGTGTCCTCCGGACGATCCTCGCAGTGGTGACACCCAGGCGTTTCTTCCCTCCCTATCAGACACAGGAACCTCCCGAAACTTCCGTGTCCGGTGAGGACCTGCGTCATGCGGAAGGTAAGGACGCCGTGACGCCTATCCAGCCACTCCTCAAAGAGGGGTCTTACCGCCGCGATTGCGGCGTGCCCGAAATATAAACATACTAAATTAAAATTAAACTAAACTATTATAGAGCATCGAAAAATTCATCCTCAACGCTGTCAGCTGGTAATGTGCCCAAGAGACTGGCGGCGCTGCCTCTTTGTATGGCAATACTTAGACTCTAGTCAAGGTAAAAAGCCAGCTCTTGGGTCACGGGAAGCGTCAACAAATCCCGCTTTCTCTTAGAAATTGAAAATGATTCTTTTTAAATCTATATAAATCTTATAGTCAGAGAGTAGTGCAGCGTAGGCGTGGAGAAGTAACATTATAAAAAGCCCCTCCATAAGAATCTCACCGATAATATTATTGGCTCATCATTGTCGCGAATCTAAACAAAATTGTGTGTTGACGTCCGATTCGAGTCAATGTGACTCCTCAAGCTCTTCGCCTTATTAAATCGGAAACGCGAGCGTGAGGTGAGTTGGGGGGTGACGTCAGAGGGGGGAGCCACTGACACTTCCGCGGGGTATCGAGATACGTTTCGCTTATTTGTCGACACACCTGCGAGGACGGCGCCCGTAACCTGCGAGACAGTTTACTTGGACTGGAATGAGTTTGGCATCTCACAAAATTTACTGAGACACCACTGTTTAGTTGAAAATTGTTTTTTCCCCCTCTCCTGTCCAAATTCAATCCAAAGAAAGATTATTATTAGCCTAGCTCTTATGGCTGTTAATAGATTAGTCAAACAGCAAAATGAGAGCATTCCGACTTTTATATAGGTATACTCGTAGGTTTCTTCATGGTATGCTCATTGGTCTTAGAAATAATTTTCTTATTGAATCTGTCTACAAATTGTTAACTATGCAAGTTTGGTATCTACAGTAGTGGTCATGTAGGTACAATATTATCTAAGTTTTTCGTCATTTGTTGGACAACTCCATTCACACGCACCAGGGCAGTCATACATAGATCTCCACCTGATTGCTGTTTCCTTCCTTCTATTCAAAGACTTCCTGATATCCTGCAATGCAAACTTTTCAACATGACAAGATAATTATAAAGCAAACTGGGCCGTATATAAAACAACAATTTTAAAATCTAACATCTGAGAATTCAGGTGCAAGGTTGTGTCATGTCATGCCAATATTTGGAAGACCACAATTTGAAGGTTGCACCAAACTTTTCAATTTGATCGTCCTTGTCCGCAGACGTGAGGTTAACGCAGATATATTCTATTGTGTCCTGTCATCTGTCCATCAATATCGACTTGGCAAACAAGAGCAAAGGAACAGCGCCGCGCCCTCCGGATAGGAATCGCAAAAAATCGCTGAGTGGTGGTCGATGGGAATATAGGAATGTCTGCCAGCTGTCAAATATTTGCACTATCGAGTGCTTTGGTTATTTTACAAAAAGAGTCGAGGAATCTAACATAAGCCAAAAAAACACACACTCTAGGAAATACTTTAAAAAAATATTGAAAAGACCCAATGGTGGAATTCGTAAAAGTCATTTACAAAGCATTAACAGTCTACAGATAATAATAAATTGTAAATGAAATCTATGATACTTATAACGAACTAAGTATAAGTTAAAAGCGTAGGTGAAGATTCTACCAGTCTGTGATTGTATTTACGTATGCTCTACCATACCGCCTAAACTACTGAGCCAATTGTAATAAATAAGTTGAATTTATTATTATTATATGACGAATGTAACATCCACATTTGTTGTACATACTAAAACTGTCATGTCGTAAATTTTACACTTTAAGTAAATTTTATTCTTTAGGTATCGAATCCTAAGTGAACTTCTTCCGTAATAAGCACGTGATAGTGTGCATGGTGTTAATGCTTAGCTAACTGAAAGTCAAGAGACAAAAGTAGTGCCATTATGTATACATAGACACATGAGCGATGCCGCCGGTGAAGTTGGTGTTAATCGGTGTGCGGGGCGCGGGCGGCGCGCTAATCGAATTGTCTAGTTAGCGAGCCAATGGCGGCGCCCGACCGCGCAAGTGATAACACTCCACACATACATAAGTAGTACCTACCTGTTCATCTCTGTTACATAGGCAAGTATGCATTACATATCTACTTTGAGTTATCAGAGGTTGATGCAGTAAGGACCAAGTTTTTAATCCCCGACGGAAAAAGAAGGGTGTTACGTGTATCTATGTTTACTGTAGGCTAACATCAAATTAACTTACAAGAATCAAATTAAAAGGTTAAGGTTTCATCTCGTTGTTTAAAAAAATACGTTGACTGGTAAGCGAGTGAAGCAAAACAAGTTGTTATGATTTGCATGCATTGGACTCGTAGCCGTAGCCACAGATTATCGTAGTGCAGAAATCGTAGCAAGGTTACGAGACGTCTACGCCGTAATTACGGTGGCCTACGTTAGGCTACGATTTTAGTTTGAAACTGAGGCTTTATAAAATTTGTGGGACATATTGTATCACACTTTAGTAATTGTAAACCTATAAGATTCAACGATGATATTAAATTAAAATATGTCAAACTGCTCTTCAAACCAAGTTACTTCATTGAATTACATAAAGTGTTGCAGCTATCGAGCAGCATCGATCGCCAACATCTCTTTGTTTACACTACAAACGCAATTGACTTGATGCGCTCTCTCACTCTAACGCCCTACATAAACATGAACAAAAACTACTTCGCCTTCTTTCTATTACGCAAGAAAACAACAGCGACAGCACATACGAATGATACGTACGAGAGAACGAGACAAAACACATCGCCATCTTAGATGCAGCCCGTGGACCAGAAGTTAGCCAATAAGCGACGAAAAGGAGCGTATCTTAAACACAATTGCCGAAGTAAATTGAACTATATTCTTAGAAAGTTAAAGTTGAATATTATTTGTGAGGGTTGGAGGTAAAATTAATAATAACGTTTGTCGGAGGCTAGGGAAGTTCTTAAGGGGAGGGTTCACGCGACGTGCGGAGAAATAATGATGGCGTGTCTTTGATGGGAGCCATTGTGATGGAAGTCTGGTTCTGAAGTGGCCTTTAATATAATAAGGCCTATTAGTTAACTTGAAATTGTATTTTGTTTAGGGTTACGCAGGAAGCCAATTACCAACTTTAATCCTTAGCTAATAATATACTAGGAAAGGTGCTGGAGTTTCTTTTGTACTTTGTAAGGAACACTGGGGTGATTAGGTAAAACTAAGAAAATTGCAAAATGCAATATAATAATATACCATCACACGTCCTGTAGGTAGTCTTTAAGGGATTAGCCAGAAGTACATCTTGATATGACTAACCGCCCACATTTCACCAAGTCCCTTAATACATGTAAAGAAGACGAGCCTAAACCCAGACTCGGTAACTGCTTCTGTGAAACCGATGGTTAAGCCCAATAGCACTTTGTCTAATCTGGGGATTAAAACAAGGACCTTGTGCTCAGCCGTCGCACTATCGAATACTTTTAAGAAATAACTATATTCCAGCGAGTTAAGTTCCAAGAACGCGAAACTAAAAGCCATTTTTTTTGTGGTATAATCATCAAAAGCGTCCTCCCACCCAGGGCAAAGCGGGAGAGACTGTCAGACTCGTACTGACTAAAATCCACGGTGTTCTTTACGTTCCGGGGTCACGGTAATTCGTACAGTCCCGCGACCAAACTAAAAGCCATTAGCGTAAATTGTTTCAAAATCCAAATGAGTCTATTACCATTAACAGGGCAAGAATTTAATGTAACTGCTTCTGAGAAACTGACGGAAAAACTCAATAACACTTAGTCTGACCTAGAAATCGAACCTAGGACGTCGTCGTGCTTCCGACTAGCTAATGAGGTAGTCTAATAATCCCTCTCCCCGTCATACAGTTTTCTTCACACTATTTTAATAACTTAGTTTATAACACTCTTCTCACCTTGCCTTTAGCACGTAAGTCGCACCTAACTTAAGTTTACAACAGCCTCAGTAGCAATAGGTCACAAACTTGCAACAGTTCCAACTAACAAGCTTGAAATAAATTCATCCCATCGGATTCCGTACAAAAGCTCTAAACGCCGGCAAACGCATCAAAAGCGAACCTAAAAACATCAATCACTCAAACTGAGTTAATCCACAACTAAATTAACTCGCGGCAAACAAGACCACACTCACCCTTAAATCGCCATCTGACGAAACATAATTGACTTTATTCTCAAACAATAAAGTCCAAATTCGCGTGACTGAGTAAACCACCCTCTGATACGACTTACAACTTTATCACAGAAGCATTACGATTTAGAATCGAATGTAACACAACGTTTATCTCTTGATTTAGTTCTATCTTCACATCATTTAGTTCGATGCCGCTCCTAAAAGGCTTAACCGACGTGTCACGAAAGAGTATAAGCTTTATTACTGAGGGGTAAGGTTTGTTGTAATTTGTAGCAATTATGTTGGGGTTTTGCGGGAAGAGCCGGGTCGAGTTTTTATTTTATTCATTAGAGAGATATTTAAGAGCTATTAAGGCGTAAATAAGCGCTTCTTTTGTGCGATTCGATGTAGTGGGTGAGGTTTTTCCGGAACATTTCGTAGAAAACGTTGGTTTTGCCACACAACAACTTTTGAGAAAAAGTCACTGCACAGTTCTAAAATGATATGGGTACAGAATCAATTGTGTTGCTAAATCTCTGCAGGATGGCGATCAGATAGATAAGAGCAGCTGAGAACTTAGTTTAATGGCATACACTTGAAGAGAAGCTATATCCAGCAGAAGACTGATGTTCAGGGGCGTTTTTGTTAAGTGGAGGTCTCCATTTTTTTTACATCGGCTAAAGTAAGAACTGAAAGTTCTATTTCCAGTAACATCACTACTTTTACATAGTTCTAACACCTACACACTACAGTCTAAAAGATTTCCCCTCCCGCGCCCCGCTGCCCGCTCCCCGCTCAATATATCCGAACAAATTCAATAAAGTCCCGAACAAACATCTCCAGCGTTTATTGCATAACGCATCTTCTAAAACGCAGGGTAAACGCTCCGGTCGCGGGCCAGGCCGCGAGGGTGGCGCCCTCTGTTTATACGGCGTGCGCCCGACTACTTAATAACGACTTATTTATTTGCACAAAGGATCGCAGCTAGTAATTGCGTGGCCGATAATATGAGAACTATTAACTGGTGCACGCGCCTTCATGTTTGCCAGGACACTGATGACAGGCTTGATAGTTTTTAGTAAACATCGTTTTTCTATTGATTTCAAGACTTTGATTTGAGCAAATATCTGGATATTTTTTGTGAAAAATTGAATTGCTAGGATCCAAACTGATTGGTTTTTTTTTTCTTTCCGAAAGAAGGCCTAAATGTTCATCAACTAGTTACAATCAATGGCAAATATTGTGAGAATCACAAGACGAGCTCCTGCTCGAAAAGCTTGGGTTGAATTGATGAACAAAGAAAGAAAATCCACAGTAAATAATTCAAATAATCAGGCAACATTAATCAAAGCTAACAAGTCGAAATAACATCAACACGATCAATAAACTCGAACGCTGTTAATTGAAAACGACACAAACTATGTCGCTATTGTAAAACTCATTCAATATGCAAATCAAATCCAACCACAGACACAAAATTGGTTTTTAATAAAATTCCGCACCGCTCGAAAGCAATTACAGTATTAAGTAAATTATAAAAGGTTCCGTTCTAAAGGCGAACTTGATTAATTGACTCGTCGACGCAACCGATTTTATAGAATTGCTCGAACCCGACAATGGCGCACGATAAAAAGGGCAAAATCAATCGAAAACAAATTACTTACAGAGCCGAATAAAATTGAGTCGTTAGTAACATTGTGTGTCGTGAAAAATAAACGAGAGGCAATCGAATCAACTTTGTAGAGGTAAATGAATGTCGGGAGGATTGGGAGGCTCTGTCGGCGATGTGTACGCGACCAATATGTTTTTAAATTGCTTCTTTCTTGATGATCGTTAAAGGCAAATTAATTAATTGTTGGGTACGCGCGTTTATTGGACACCCAGCAGTTTGTTTGTATAGTTTTATTCTGTTGATTCACGCGTTTATTGTATTTACTTTGCTGTCGTTTGATTTGTTGGTAATAAAACCTTGTTTTCATGTGTGAAATTTTTGGTGCAGTGAATTTTTTATTTAACAAAACGTACACTACACATAGTATTTTGTTACATGTTTACTCGCCATACATCCTTGGTTATCTTCATCCTCATTCAGACTGTAATTAACCACAGCTGAGACTTCTTTCTTCTGTCACATCGCAAATGTATTGTCTTTAGTAACATTTCTTGATTTGAACACTTCTGATTTTATATAACCTTCTCTTAGCAGCAATCGGTCATAGTTACAATAGCTCGCTTAGTGATTCCAATCAATGCATGTAATTTTATAGTATCACATTCTGCGCCCATTTGCAAAACCTCTATTTCAAAATTCATTAGGTTTCGCAGCCTCTAGTGTGAAATTAAAATGTAATATAAATCTCGAAACGTGACAACAACACAGCTCTATTGAAGCATTGCCTCCATTGTGTCAGAATATGGTTCTCACCGCATTCAAAACTAGCCATTAGCTATCCCTCGAACAAACACAATGCAACACAATGCCATGAATGGGGTTGCAATTACATGTTCCTAATTCGCTCATTTCACCCTTGAGATCCGCGGAAAAGAGTGTAACAGTTTCTGTTGGAGTTAATTATTTTTACATTAGCTTTATTTCAGTACGTCGTGTTTATAAAAACTTGATAAAATAGAGGCTTTTGATTGAATTTCTATTTACCTGATTACGGCGAAGTTTTTTGGAAGGGTTATGAATGTCTAGAAATACGTATCTGAACAAATTAATCCCGTTTACGATATTATTTGTTTTGATTAAACAGCTATTGCAACAGTAAATTAAGATTTTGTAGTTCAATTCAAGATCCTTCTAATAACTACTACTAACGAGTAAAGCTCGCTGTTATGAAAAGAAATAAAATGTAACAGCCAGCCCCTTGCATCACAACATTCTTAACATAGTTGCCTTTTGGCATATTATGCTTAAACTTCTTTAGCAGTTTAGACATGAGTGACGTTAAATAATAGAGTATCGTTGTTGTCATTAGCGTGGCGGTAGCAATCGCGTGGCGGGAGCGTGGCAGTCGCGTGGCCGGCGCGTGGCCGCCCACCCCACGGCCAATCTGACGTAACACTGTTTACAAGCAACGGTGTATGGTTACACCAGTCACTAGTATTACTGGGAATTCATTTAGGACGAGATTTACGTCAAGTTCACTTTAACCTCAGAATGCGTATATAACAAGAAGATATATTTTATTTATAAACGTACATGAAGAAATCCCAAATCTCTGAACATCTGAAATAGGTACGGTCTATTTCATTATACCAGAGACAAATTATTTTGAATTTACAACGTGAACTGTGAAGAGTCTATAATCCTTTCAAATTAAAAAGTCAGAATAGCAGACAAAGTTTCGGAAGTGAAATTTTAAAAGATTTGTGCAAGGTCTTCGACATATGTTCAGTGATTCAGGACGCCTGATTAATTTTAAATTTGTTTTAAGCATTCATCCTAAAACAAAAATATCATGTTTAGATTGTATTTGATCAGTGTGACGTATGCAACTGAATTAATGCTAGAGTGTAGGTTGGCAGAACTCAGTCCATATTATCTGTTGTAAACAGTCGCCTTATAGAGGCAGGTATTTATGTTTGTGTAGGCGGTACACATAAGCGCACAAATCGTTCGCGCCGCGGAGCCCGCGCTAATTAATTTATTGTGACGACCTCCATTCGGAGTGGAGACGGCTTTTGTTGCAATTTACTTGTATATATGTATTCTTTTTTGCTTTTTCAATTTATCGTGTGAAGAACTAGCTGTTCCTCGTGGCTCTTATTGATTGTAGTGTGATGTAATATAGTCTATAGCCTTCCTCAATATACGAATGGACTATTCAACTTAGAAAGACTTTTTCAATTCGAACCACTAGTTCAATCAAACAAACATTCTCTTCAGCTTTATAACTTTAGTATAGACTAGCTTTTGCCAGCGGCTTCGCTTGCGTTAATTTAGAATTTGAGAAACAATTCGGATCGTGTAAGTGGCGTGGCGCCACCTGGAATATGAAAATTACCGTTGTTTTTCTCGGCAACAGCTCTCTTCTGTGTTCGGGATTAAAGATAGCCTACGTCCGTATCCGTGTCTGTACTCCTGACAACTTATATGCAAAATTTCAAGACGATCGGATCAGTAGGTAGTTTGAGCATGAAAAGGTAAAAAACAAAGATTCTCGCATTTATAACATTAGTTTAGATGATTAATGTTATACATAGTTAGCGTAAAACGACCTTGTTTGAGCGATGGTTAACGAAATGGAACGTACGATAGCATTGCTCTTTCCCCTTTTGCATACCGCGTGGTACTTAAAAATTGCTTATTATTTGAATCGACGTGTAAAACATGGTCGACTTGGAAATCGCTTAATAGACTGCGAACGCGGGTTGGCCGCAGCAAAGATAACCTCCACAGATGGGGATTCACTGACGGCTCAGACCTCAAATGTATATGCGATGTGTCTCCACAGACAATGGCTCACCTTCTCTCCTGCACCGCAAATCGTGTCACCTGTACACTTGACGAACTAATGACTGCATCAGTGAGCGGAGTTCGCATAGCTGAATTTTGGGCCAAACAAAATATATAAAATAATTTGCCATCGACACGCTAAGATTATGAAAACCTTTATCAAATGAAGTCACAGTGGTACAGAGGGTTTCTACAAATAAAATATCTTTTTAAAGTTACAATGTAAGTTGAATATATTTTTAGATCAAAAGTATCCAATAAGGAGTGGAGTGGGAAGAGGTGGCGCGTGAGGTAGAGGACAGCATCCTCCTTCCACCCTAGCCGCAGTGGTAGAAGTCCACGGCGACAAACGTCGGCAGACGATCTCCGGCCACCGTAGGCGCGAGCATGCGGGCAGCGAGTAATGGGCAACTTGCTGTCCGACCATGGACCATGCCCGGGTCGACGACGCGTTGTGTTCCACGCGCGCCTCAGAATGTCCGTAAAATGACGGGGCTCTTCTCTAGACGGCCAAAGCCTGCCGGGGTCGCGGTACTCACGAATTACCGTGACCCTGGAACATAAAAGGCTATTGAAGGATACCGTGGATTTTAGTCACTACGAGTCTGACAGTCCCTCCCGCTCTGCCCTGGGTGGGAGGACTCATTTGAAGATTTTACCACGAAAAAAAAAGTGAACCTAAAATACTAGTAGCACCACCAGCCTGACAAGACTGCTTAGAATAAATAATACAAAGCTTTTTTATTAAATTCCAAAGAAACATTTCAATACGTCTAACTCTAACATAACTTTTATACTTGAATCCTTAATTAAATTTCGCACTAACGCGAACCGCCGCCATACTTGTCTGGCTAAAAGGTTAATTTAGTATTTGTCAGCTGTGGCTAGTCGCGCTAAACGTTATAACCGCCGCTCTTTTTGGTTGAGAAAAAACGACTTTATTGTTATACAACTAGGTTGATTTTTGCTTGTTGCGTGTTATATAAGCAACTTTTCAAATTGCGTTAAGCCAAGAGACGGCGGGCACGTTAAGTTTGCAGAATCTCTCGTTGACTTATTCTTATTAGGCTCCATTAATGGGCTCGCTTGAGTGGCGAATTGTAATTAATTCTCGAGCTTTGTCTTAATTGAAGTAATTATGTAATTAAGAGATGATTTGTGTCGTTGGCTCGGCGTGACGGCGCATGCGCGCTCCAACACAGCTTTTAGATGTTTTATAAGGTGAGAATTTATCATTAGCCACGCTTTTCATAATAAGCCACCGAACGACAGACTTTTATTTCGTAAAAATTAAGATGATGTATAATTTGGTTTGCTCTTAGTAGGTAGGTAATACGTAGGTAATGGCAATTCTACTGAAAATTGTCTGGTGATGTAGATAAATCATCGAGATGAGTAGTAACTTAAGTACCTTAAGATCAATATCCTAAAAGAAATGACACCATTCATAATTATTATTGGCGCACTTTAAGAACAAGTTCTTAACGCCTACAGCGGCTTCAAATTCCAAGAAAAACAAGTCAAAAGTACCGTCTCAAGAACATCTTACACAAAATTAGCCGCTGCTATAATCCTGATCCCTTACAAAGGTCCCGAGAACTTAATACATCTGAGTATGAAAAGAAATCCCTAGTCTCAGTGACGATCTCAAATATCACTTGCGCAATGCAGAACTATGATAAAAACTTTATTGCAGAAGGAATAGAAGCTATAATCGAAGTTTCTGAAGTTGATAAAACGTTGGCGGATGAATCTTTCAACGACCCGCCACTCGAAGCCGAATTGAAAAGTTTTCAATTGAAATGAAAGTAGTATTTGTATTGAATTGTTTGGCAAATTAGACGGATAATCCGTTTGTGCGTTTGCGCAAGCCGCTATTGTTGTGATCAACAAAATGGCGTCGGCACGCTAATGGCGCGAAAACGAGACACTTGCATTGTTGTCGTCAACGCAGATGCACGCTTTGATCGGCGCTAATTATGATGTTTGACAATCTTTTGTGTCTTGTGTTCGATTATATACTCTTGATAAGTTGTTAAAAAATTTTTTCTTAAGACATTCATTCAAATTGACCTCAAATTAACCTTATTTCACTCATACTTGATTTTCTTCCGAGGCAAGATTTAATAAGTCAGTTTACAACTATTTAAAAACTCTTTTTGGTGTGGTGGTGGGTTAAACTAATTAAGATTTTCATAAAATCTAGAATTATTATTTATCCAAGGGTAGATGCCCAATAAAAGCTTGCAAAGTGAACGGAAATATCAAGTTTAGAGTTCCGCCGGCCGTTCGCGTAATCTACACCGACATGATACGTACGGAACCTACTATTAACCATTCAATGCATTATTCTTTCATAATTCTTCTTTGTGCAATCTCCAGTCTATCGTGAACTATCACAGTTAAGTTGAAAGTTCGTCTCAGAGCTCAAGTTAAAACGGTCGGCTATATTATAAGCTGTAATTGAATTACCCTTATTTATTTGTTTCCTGTTATTTAAAAGGTTTTTTTAAACAGGATGGAGCTGTCAAATTTTAATCAAATTATTATCGAACAATAGCACAAAGTTATGATTACCTTCGTCGACTATTGAACTGGTTTCTCCTATTTTATTAGGAACTCATATAATACAATACTAGTATTAATTCACTAATAAGGTCCATAGTCGTTTTTTCATCTCGTCTCATCTATTCTGCGGTCGATCATACATAACGGTAAGAGCTGTCGGTATAATTACTTAAAGTGGTAATTATAACCTGTCTATGTGATTAACTGAACACTTTTGAACAACTTTGACTCAACACTTTAGCAAAGGAAGACCAATATTAATTAACGATCTCATTATTGCTATCACAACGAGTCAAAATATGTAAGTAATAATGAGGAAAAGCAAGATGAAATTTATTTTTGAATACCTAACAAATAAAAATGTATTTCAAAACAGATGCAATAACAATAGAGCCGGAGAAATAATCGGCACAAACGACGTTAAAGAATCACTCGGTGGAGGGCGTGGACCGAGGCAAGGGATCAAACGAAAAGAAACGGGAGTAAATGATGTGATCGCAATAAACACAATTTCCCGTACTGCTGAACAAATTGCCGGCACACCGTCGCTCCCACGCGACTTACGTGCTAACAACACTCCCAGTATTCACTAATACCATTTAAATTCGCTTATAAAACAAGACCTCAAGAAAATATGGTTAATCTTTCGACTTTCTAAATGTGTACTGGAGAAGACCAAGTAAACAAAAGAGAAGTCAACCACTTCCAGAATGGTCAACAGGTTCTTCTGAAATAGTAGCAACAGACAGCAGATTATCGTATGGAGTGACCTAGTTCCGAGATCGAAAGAACTGGAAGACATGAAGAGAAGATTGTTTTAGCTATACAGTGATGTAGGCGAGATCAATAGCAACGTATATATACGATCAATAACAACGTACACACCAAAAGTGAATGTGACGGATCCAATAAACTAATCAACACTAGCTTACTGCAGAAAGTTGATACTAGAAGTAACGTTCTTCGCCGCCGCCGCCATCAGCTGGGGAGCATCTGCACAAGTTCTCCGCACACCATACCACCCACCAGTCTATGCCCTTCTCTCTCTGCTGGGGAGTTCTCTTGCCCAGTGTGGCATCGTTCTGCTCGCGCTGAGAAGTTGACATACCGCTATTATGATACCTGTCTTATCATAACAGGATATTTTAAACCAAAGCGATGTTATATCTGTTGGCAGATATAGCTCCGCCACACATGTCGCGCAAAATAGAATAAAAGAAAGAAATAGATACTTGGAAGGGGAGACAGGAGCGAGATAACCGCCATCCGCTAACGCTGTTCGGACATCAATTACTACCATCACGTTTAAAAAGTCGTTTTCTGAGACTTCCTTAGAAAACGTTGGCACAGATGAGATATGTGAACTGTGGAGAAACAGCGAACTGCAGTAGCCAATCTGGAAATCTTCGGGCTTCGGACCAAGTCCGCCGAAATTAAAATAAAATTACACATGGTTGTACAGATGCTATTATTAGATTTGCTTATCCTAAAGGTGAAATAACGACAAAAAGGGCAAGCCAACTGTCAGACTCTTCTTGATCTTTAAAATACACAGCAAAACATCTTGGACAATAATTGTGTTAAGTGTATAGTGAGTAATATATCGAGTGTTTGGCCATGTCGAGCTCAAGTTAAGTTAACACCGCGTCGATGCGATAACTGAATTACACGGGATCACAGACCACGGAACAATAACAAATAGATCAAACCGTTTCTTGAATTTAACGCCAGAAACTAGGAAGTGAATTTTAAGGTTTTGTTACGTTTGTCAGTCTACTAGAGGATCAACGAAAAAATATCGTAATGTTCTTCTTAAGTAGCGATATTGTATGAATGGGTTGTCCATCACACATCAACACAGTTGACAATATAATTATCATTGTTTGTATAACTTACTTTTGACTAACATCTGGTAGTTAATCTTTTGCCAAATGCAACCTTCACCAACAGATGGGTTGGCTTGATCAATAAACGGATTCTAAAGTTTTTCAAAAATATCCTTTTTGATAACTATGGTCCTAACACAATAATTAATACATTGGAGAAACAATAGCTCTACCTTAGCCTATAATCAATTGAAATAATTTCTTTGAATTTGATTTTTATCTTTATTCATTTGATTTCTTTGACTCTTCTAGCCGCTTCTGTGCTCATAGCTTCACGTGTCTGGAACGTGTGGGATTAAGTTATAATAGTTATTAATTGCGCACTAACTCGATCGGCGACGGGCGCGGCGCTCCGTGCTAATCTAATACCACTCTACAATGTTAACTCATTAACATTGCAGCTTATTCTAAAGCGTTTACTTCGCTTTTGGGAAAAGACTCATCATAAACTAGTGTTGTTGCACTTATGTGATTAGGTATATCATTTTATTTCCATAAGGATATTCTCGTTGTTTGGTAATGAGCCCGGTTGATGGGATTTTTAAATTTACCCCGCCTTACTACAAACTACTTGTCTCAAAACTGTCAACTTCAAAATGTTATTTAACGTTGATACAAGAGTCGTCTTGCAGTTACACTATTTTAGACAAGTGTTCAACAGATGTTTAACTTTTTATGGCACAAAGGACCATGTTTATTAAATTTTTATTTAAGCACTAAAGAAAGGCCAAAACCGCGTTGAAAATTAAGACTGTACACAAGTAACTTGTAACTAATTTGACAAATGTAACGTTCTCAAACTATATGTAAACGAGTTTATAAATACAGTATTATACATTGTCCGCTACAGGATATAAGAGTGAATGAATAGAAAAGCTGTGGGCAGAATTTGTCCAGCTTTTGCACTTAGTAACTAGAAAGGGCGACCGGCGCGTTATGTTTTAGGCGCGACTCAAAGAGTGTCAGCAAAAGGACGGGGCTAAGAGGGCTCTAGAGGGCCAAGGCCTGCCGGGGTCGCGGGACTTACAAATTACCGTGCCGCGGAACGTAAAGGGCTATTGAAGGACACCGTGGATTTTAGTCAGTACGAGTCCGACAGTCCCTCCCGCTCTGCCCTGGGTGGGACGACTCGATTGATGATTTTACCACGATAAAAAAAAAACTAGAAAGGGCGACAATGAAGTTAGTAATATCATAAAAATCTATATACCTATTCACATGAAAATATATCAAACAATACAGTCATGAATACATAAACGGGCCTCGCCACAGCTGCATCCTTTTACACGAGACTTGTAGGGCGGCCATAATCCTGCGTCCCGCGGTATTTTCTGTAATCGATCATTATTGCTGCGCGATTACGACCGTGAAAATACCGTTTATTTAACCATAACAATTAAGGCTTTCTGGGGCAATTTGTGATGGTAATAAAATAATTTTATGTCATTATTTTTTTTGTAAATACATGTTAAGCTTTTGCCAAGCCGACCCCAATATAATTGAGAAAAGGCTAGGCAGATGATGATAATGTTAAGCTTTTGCGCTTTGAAATTGGAATTTAAAAAAAAGTTAACACCAACTAGATATTATCTACATACCGCCATAAGAACTTATTTAAACTCATATCCCAATTAATCGAGCTTTCAGAACTTGAATCTGCACTAGATAGCTGCACACTGTGCAATTGATGCACTATTTGAAGAAACCGTAATATATTCACGTGTAGTTATAGAGTACCACGACGGTATCGCGTCACGAATCACTTAATGAATCTACAAAACTAATTACAGCGAGTGTCGGAAGCTAGACTCATACAGCGCTAACGACGTGACGAAACAAAAACTACTAATGGCTATCCATGAACCCTTTCTTGTGGTAAACGAAACGGTCATTATTGCCTCACAGCTGGGAAATTATGGGTTTTCTTTACCGCTAGCCGCAATTAATGGCTCAATCTATTACCTACCTAATTTTGTTACACTTAAAGTATTTTAGATATGGAGCAAGGAGTTACATATTTTGATGATTGATACGATTTTTTTTGTATTTTCACATTCATTTAAATTCAGCAATTTGAATCAATCTGAATCAATAGGCGTCGCACACGTAAGTATAAAGTAAAACTAAGGTTAAATATCCGTGTTTGAATCATTGTTCATTATGTCGTGAGTTTGTAACAATAAAATGTTATTAACAGACGTAAAAAACTGAAATTAAAAGAAGGGGACGTTAATTACCATAAAATGTTAAGCAACAGAGCTAATATAAGTGAGTGAGAACTATTTTACATAAAAGCCAAAAGTTCAAATTTGCACAAAATAATATCGCACATTAAACAAACATTTTAAAACTCATTTTCCAAGACCCTTCACACATAAATTCACATCACGAATGAGAATAGCACCTTAAAACATTCAAAATAAGGTGCATTCTCGTATGGGGTGGCATACAAGGGGTGTTAGGTACAAAAACGTTTATTAGCACATTTTGTCGCAAGTGGAGCGTGACGGCGATAAGTGACAAGCTATTGAGATGTTTGGGGTGAGCACCTAATGACTACACATTGGGAAATGTTCCGCGAAAACAGAGAAAAATATGGACCCATTGGATACAAAATATCTACACAATCAACTTTAATACACATTGAGAATAATTTTGAATGCTTTATTTTGTAAACTTAATTACAAATTAAAAAAGGAAGTCGGTGGCTTTGTTTTTCATTTCATTGACTATTGCCACCGACTTCCGGAAGAAAAGTTATTTTAAACTATTTTGTTTGTTTGTTTTTGAAGTCGGTTCCTTTTTTTAATAAAGCCAAACGCGAGATAATGGCGGACAAACATACAATCGACTTTGAAAATGTACAATCGTGGTAAGCAAAAAATTGCCTATCTCAAAAACTTCTAAACCGATTTTGATAAAACTTGCAGTATTCCCTGAAGAATTACTTAAATCGGACTTGTAGTTCCGGAGATACGCGAACCCAAACATCAAAACATACATACATACAAACAAACACTTTTGAATTTGGTACATTTGTTCAGACGCTGATATAGACAACATATACGACAACTGGGCAGTTTTGGAAATATTACATACATACAGGTCGAATTGGTAATCTCCTTTTTTTTAAGTCGGTTAAAAATCTTCGTAAAATGGTGAATCATTTTTATCATTCGTTACAAATTAGCACAATATTCATTCACCATCACTTACTACAACATTTCAATCTACCGAATCGTAGTCACCCTATCGCGATCAACGCAGCGAATTCGATTATCATCGCTTTCTCATTGTTGTCTATTTGACGCTTAATGCACTCCTCTATTGTTAAAGCCCAGTTAAAAGAGGACCCTCATTTCTAACCACTTCAACTGTAAGAGAGACCAGCGTAAGTTTGTTAGATACTTCGATAGGTCAATTGAAAACGTCCAGAGAAAACAGAACCCTAAATTAAAACAAATTGTTCGACTCACGAGGTCTCTATTAATTGGTGCGTGACAAAATAGAAGTGTTTATGTGTGACTGACTTTATAAGGATTAGAATCAATTTGTATAGAAGATCTGATAAGATTATTATAAGGTCGCAATTGTTAAGAGATACTTTAATGGGTTCTGTACTTTTGTCACATGTGCTAGAAACGTAACGGAAAATGTAAGGGTGGGGGTTCATTGTATTTGTTTAAATAATTATATTTACCTACAGTACCTTGGCATGGATGGATGGTTCACCTTCGAAATATTGATCAACCCAAAACGACAATTCCTCCAAAAGAACATCAGTTCTTTTTAGAATTTGAGATTAACCAGATCACTTGTATCAACAACGTCAATGTTGTGATGTAGTGAAATGGTGTGCAAAGTTCAGATAAATTAAAGACCCGGTGAAGAAAAAAAAAATAGATGAATAGGCATCAATTAAGTAAACTTCACAACTAAACTTCGCAAATGACAAAAACCCCTCCATAAAATTTGTCATGCAACAAAACATAACGACAACACTGTTTAGTTATATCTAAGTAACAGAACATTGTTTAAATTGACGATCTGAACGGTATAGCTTCGTAGTATATCTGAGTATACATACGCACTCTTACATGTAACAGTGTAGCACCTACATCGCGTAGTGGGGTGTCGGTGTCTGGGCGCTAGTTTAAGCGAATTACCGGTCGCTTCCGAAGCAGACGTATCCTGCCGGCACTACGCTATTACGTCACTATGCCAAACTACAACGTTCGATCTTAAAATTTTGGCGTGACTGACAGAGACTTCAGAAGAAATGTTCTTCTAAAGTCTTAAACTCTGTCCGTCGTGTTTTATGTGACTGTGACACATTCCAAAGAAACGATGGATGCATTGTGTGAAGTATTAAAACGTATAAAGGGTCACTGAGGAAGTCATTGCTGAGATGAGTCTGATTAGATATTCTACACAGAAATATGAGGCACATAATTGCCTAAAGCCACCTGCTCAAACTTTTACTTTTTGTTACAAATGATAGGCAGGTAGGCAGCTGAATACAACAATATTATATCATGTAATCGATAAACTCAGGATTAGGTCGACACAACATACTTGACAATCTCAATGCAAAAACTATATTCAACCCAACAAATGCACATGCAGAAGTTATTGCAGTTAACAATGGACATGACATTTTTATTACACACTATTAAAATCAGCTTATCCTATATTGAAAACAAAGTGTCAGATTAGTTCACAACCACATTATTTGGCAAATAGCCATCCAACATACTTATGGATGCGTGTCCAAAGACTCTATTCCATGTTGATAAGGAATACAATACCTTGAACATAAACGATCCGCAGTGGCATAAGAAAGCAATTAAGAAATGACCAGTTTAATAAGATCTCCCGAATTTGGAGAGTATTCTATAATGCATTCATTTTCGTTCGTATGGCAGAAGCGGGGAGGGCCATGTTATTTGGTGGGGCATCAATACGCTTGACATATGTTCAGCCTGCAAAGCCAAAGGGGATTGAGTGGCATAAGCCCCTTGGGTTCATTATTGCCCCTTTACCCTTCCCCGTAGGGCCCTTCACTCAATGTTTGCAAAGTGTACTTATTTCACTTAATATTAAGAGAAAATTCATTTAGCGTACTTTGAAGACCTTTTGATTTAACTTTTATTTGACGCTATGATTGATGAGTGTGAGATTTTAGTTTTTATCTCAAGCTTACATATTACTAAAACTGTAGGAAAAAATCCAACACTAAAACACTTTATATTTTTGAAGTGAAAACTTCTTTAGCGGCGTTGAGCACTTTTTCTGTAATGGGTATAAAATCTTAAACTCGCGTCAGGACACGTGACCCTGACCGAAAAAGCGTAGGACGGCGCAGGGCGCTTGCGTGAATGTTTGTGTGACTTTATTACTTTTAAAGAAGTTTGTATGCTGGATACATTCGTTGCTAGGTAACATTGTTTATAAAAGATGTACGTCACATTGGAAAATTATTGAAATAAAAAGACAACCATTTTTGCGAGTTTTACTAAAATCTGTTCACAAGATATTTCCAACAATTACTATTCAAGTTTTCACTTCTGCCGGCACTCCCAGAGTGCAACCCGTCGTTTTTTTTTTTATTTCTAAAACTGATATGACAATTGAAAATTATCGCATTTGTTAATTATTATACACCAGCTTTTGCCCGCGACTTCGTTCGCGTGGAATAGTGAAAACTATCCTATGTCCTTTCTCACGGGCACGCCGCAATCGCGGCGGTAAGACCCCTCTTTGAGGAGTGGCTGGATAGGCGTCACGGCGTCCTGACCTACCGCATGACGCAGGTCCTCACCGGACACGGAAGTTTCGGGAGGTTCCTGTGTCTGATAGGGAGGGAAGAAACGCCTGGGTGTCACCACTGCGAGGATCGTCCGGAGGACACGGTGGAGCATACGGTGCAGGACTGCCCCGCTTGGGCAGAGCACCGCCGTGTCCTCACGACGGCGATAGGCGGAGACCTCTCGCGCCCGGCATTGGTCGAGGCCATGCTGCGGGGCGAGACGGAGTGGGAGGCGGTCGCCTCCTTCTGCGAAGCAGTCATGCTCGTGAAGGAGGAGGCGGGCCGCCTGAGGGAGAGGACAGCGTCCTCCCTCCACCCCAGCCGCAGTGGTAGACGCCCACGGCGTCGGACGTCGCAAGACGATCTCCGGCCACCGTAGGCGCGGGCATGCGGGCAGCGAGTAATGGGCGACTCGCTGTCCGACCATGGACCATGCCCGGGTCGACGGCGCGTTGTGTTCCACGCGCGCCTCAAAGAGTGTCAGCATAGAGACGGGGCCTGTAGTGGGCCAAAGCCTGCCGGGGTCGCGGGACCAAGGGATTACCGTGACCCCGGTACGTAAAGGGCTAGTGAAGGACACCGTGGATTTTAGTCAGTACAAGTCTGACAGTCCCTCCCGCCCTGCCCTGGGTGGGAGGACTCATTTGATGATTTTACCACGATAAAAAAAAAAAGAAAAAAAAAAAAATGTCCTTTCTCAAGTTCCAAACTATGTCTGTACCAAATTTCACACAAATCGGTTCAGTAGTTTAGGCGTGAAGAAAAGACAGACAGACAGTCAGAGAGACAGACAGACAGACAGAGTTACTTTCGCATTTATAATATTAGTTAGGATATCAAAGATATCGAAGACAAAGAATCAGTAAATAATTATGTAGATAATAAAATGGTAGGAAATTGAATTTTTTTTTTAAAGAATACTTGGGGTATGATCTTCAATCTATACCGAAGCCAAAAATATAGTTTTTAGAATTTTTGTCTGTTTGTTTGTCTGTATGTATGTCCGGGATAATCTCAAAAAGTACTGCAGGGATTTACTTCGGCACGAATATTATTAAGAAGGCGGGTCAACATATAGGCTACATACTCGTATTATCACGCTATCACCTACGGGAACGAGCTGTGAACCTTAATTTCTTCAACGCAATCACGCAGACGACGTCGCGGGCAGCAGCTAGTGTACAATATTTTACCTAAAACGCCAGTTTTAGTTTTACAACCCTGTCATTCCTAATGCATATTTTTAACTGACTACTGAAGAAAACCAACCAGTAAAGAAATAGCTTGTTCTCCGAAGCACGGAGGAAACTCGGTGTGTAAAGGATATACGTGCTACGCGTCTTCAGTGCTTTTGACCTTTGGAAGTGCTGTTTGACCCCCGAGTGATCGAGAAATCGTCTGGAAAAAATTCACTAAAGAAAGATAATTGTGCTACAGTTAATGGACTAACCTGCACCCTAACTTCAGGCAGGTTGACTTTCATCGCGAGCTCCTCACGGGAGTACACGTCTGGGTAGTGGCTCTTCTCGAAGGCTCGCTCTAGCTCGTGCAGCTGGTAAGTGGTGAAGGTGGTTCTGTTTCGTCGGTGTTTCTTCTTGTTGTCGGCGGCGGAGCCCGGCCGGGCGGACTCGTCGTCACTGCCCGGGGGAGACTTGTCGTCCGTGGGGGTGCGCTGACTGTAGCCGTCATTGCTGTTGCAGGAGCCTTCGCCTGGAATGTGTGGGTGAGAGGTTAGTGAAGATACATTGTTGAACAATTAGTTAATCAACCAATTGCCTATCGTTTGTGTGAACAATAGGTAAAGTTTGTAAGTTTGAGTACACAGTGTAGTGCCTGAAACATTTCGTTAAAATTTTATTTATGGTAAGCTAAAAAATTTTTTCATTATTTATTATTTATTATTTATTTATTAAGTCTGACAGTCCCTCCCAGCCCTGGGTGGGAGGACTCATTTGATGATTTTACAACGAAAAAAAGCGCCCTGCACCGTCTTACGAAGTTTCGATCAGGTCACGTGTCCTGACGCGAGTTTAACATTTTTTACCCATTCCAAAAAAGTGCACAACGAACTAAAGAAGTTTTCACTTCAAAAAAGTGCCGTTCCAAAATAATGTTTCTTTAAAACGATCAAAGAGGGTACACTAATGCATGTAACCGTCCAGTCTTAAGTATATATGATGGCGCTGGTATCTACAACATTATTTTTAGTATATGCGAAACCTGAATATAGTTTGTTAAGAATCAGGAACTGAATCGATTCCAGTTATTTTTACACCATGTTATATATTTTTTGCAAAAATATTTTAATTAGATTTTATTACCAGTTAATTACAATACAATCACCGTACGGTTAGGTACCTATTGCCAAGCTATTATCACGAGTGTATAACACAGAAGACGCGGTATACGCGGGTGTACCGCGAAATGAGCATGTTTTTGAGCGGACAACTAGGTAACATAACAAGCTTATAACTTTGTGATTTTTCATGATACAGTTTTGAAATTTTGTACATAGATTCTATACACAAAATTAATAGACAGGTGTATCGGATTTCGCATAAACAAAAAATAGTGTTGTATACATATAATAAATCTGTAGAAAAAATAAATAGCGGGGAGTGTTGCTGGATCGATACCAAACCCAAATGTGATTAAAAAAAATTTTGTCTGTCTGTCTGTCTGTCTGTCTGTCTGTATGTGCAGGCATCACGTGAAAACTAACGGTTCGATTTCGATGAAACTTGGTATAACTATACCTTATTATCCTGGGCATAAAATAGGATACTTTTTATCCTGAAAAAATACGTAGAAATTTGTCAGTACAGAACGCGAGCTCAACAGCAGTAGCTCAATAGAGGGATCTCCTTAATTATGTGGCTTAGCCGTATTTGGGTCCAATAGATATTTATAAGATGTCATTGTCAGAGTTACTCAAAATAGAGAAATAAACCATCCACGCGAAGACCGACATCCGCGCGGACGGACTCGCGGGCGGAAGCTAGTCCTAAATATTTCTTCATGATTTTCATACAAGCAGCTTTCTTCAGTAGTTTCAGTTTGAACACAATATTTATTTCTAAAGGTACGCATGGTGCACGAGTAACAAAAGTGTTGTATTGAAAAGTCTTTTCACTCTATTAATATTATTCCTTTACGTGTTATCTAAACAAACAGAACTCCATATCGCATTTAGTGCTCCGTTCAGTCGGCACCGCAATTACGTAGCACCAACAAGGGAACAGGAACATAAATCAAGCGAAACAATTTGAGCCTGCGTATGCTAATGCCGAGCCGTGTTTTGCCGATAATGCAATTATATTCAAATATACCTAGCACAGTGCGCAGAATGTAGACTTACTGGATGAAATTAATATTCGAAGGTAGAAAGTAAAACTAAGATGAAAACCAACTGGGAAGATAACAACCACGTTACACTGATTTTGTTATATATGGGTGAGTGACCCTGAGGAAATAATAAGTACATCGTCGTGAATATTATGCCGCAAAAACGACAAAAACTATAAAATAAAACTGATATTGAAAATTCATTAAATCATTATTTCTTTCTCTTCAAATTCACGTATTTATTGCCCCGTGCCAGAATGCGTTGTCAAGCAAGAAACAATTCAAAAACAAAGCAAATATTTAAAATTCTACAACAGGCTGTATGCGATGGTATCGCACAGGGGGCTAAAAGCGATCCTCGGCCGACAATAAATCTGAACGCAACTTGTATCATATATCATCGTATATCACATGATCAACAAACCGAGGCCTTCCTTACACGCCTGTTATATCTGACTTGAAAACATGATCGTTAAATCTATATATATAAAGGAGAACTGACTGACTGACATATCAACGTACAGCCGAAACTACTGGGGCTAGGAATGTGAAATTTTGCACACGGCTTCCTATTATAATGTAGGGGAGCACTAAGAAGGGGTTTTTAACCTTTAAGGGGGTGAAAAGGGGGAATTAGGAAAGTACGTAACCCACGCGGACGAAGTCGCGGGAAAAGTGCTAGTATTTTCATATTTGTAGCAATTTAGAACGCATTTCCCAAAATTGCTTGATAATTGTTAGATCATTACATGGAATCATTCATACTCTAGGGGGAGAATGTGATTTAAATTTAGAATACTTTTTTTTTACGTGGTAAAATCCTCACATGAGTCCTCCCACTCAGGGCAGAGCGAGAGGGACTGTCAGACTCGTACTGACTAAAATCCACGGTTTCCTTCAATAGCCTTTTACGTACCGGGGTCACGGTTATTCGTGAATCCCGCGACCTCGGCAGGCAAAATTTGGAATACTTACCGAAATTTATACTGAACTACATCTGTGTTTACACCATTGAGTTTGTATAGAAAAGGATTACGCATTTATTATAGTCATGAGTATTAAATAAAATTACGAAAACCGACGAGGCCGTATGAGCTTGATGCCTTAGCTTTTCCCAAAAAAAAAAAAAATTGTCTAGGATTTTGCCGCGTTTTTGTTTTCTTCAAATACATAAACGTTAGGTTTATTTTAATTTATATTTATAAATAAGTTAATTGGCCTTCGCCCAGGAGTGGGACAGAGCAGGCTCTTAAAAAAAAAATTAATTTCCTAAAAATATGTTAAATCAAAGCGACAGTGACAGTGAATTGTCGGATGCCATCAGT
Source organism: Agrotis puta (assembly GCA_943136025.2). Classification (NCBI taxonomy): domain Eukaryota; kingdom Metazoa; phylum Arthropoda; class Insecta; order Lepidoptera; family Noctuidae; genus Agrotis; species Agrotis puta. The sequence continues at coordinate 3,074,475 of OW964189.2, read as the reverse complement.
GCAAATGCTGCTGCAATTACCTATAAATAATTTGCTTCCAACCAAATCCAAGAAAAATTATTTAAAAACTTATGAACAATTTTCAACGCGAGAAGCCTATCAATTTCAGAATCAGTACTTCTTGTCTATTTTGATTATTTATCCAAGATAAAGAATCCGAATACACTTTGGTGCATATACTCAAAACTGAAAGCTACAATAAGCATCAAACACAGCATTGAAATAAATAGATTCACGGAATAACTGGCTTTTTTAAAAAGAAAATCAGAAGGGCATTGCGCAAAGAAGTCTAAAATTTTTATGACTCAAAATGTGGAAAAATTTCTTAATGAAGCTCCTGACAATATTTTTCTGGCCACAAAAGTAAGTATACATGATTTAACTATGAATATTTCATATCTTAGTAATGGTTATTATTCTATATATTTACCTGTTTTTTTTTTATCTTTGTTATAGGTAGCCTTAATTTTTGGACTCAGTGGCCACGGGATGTGAACTTGTAAACTTAAAGTTTGAGGATGTTGAAAATCATTCCAATGTGTTGCTACTAATTAATGTAAAGGAAACTAAGACAAAGAAAAATCGGTCATTCATTGTACAAGGACAATATAAGTACCAAAATCTCAAAAGTTGAAATAAATTTTTAATGTTTTAATTATTTTTATTGTTTATAACCACCCAATACTCTATTTTCAATGTTATTATTTTATTTTACCCACCAATTCGGTTTTAATAATGTCGAATCCCATTACTAGTTATTAAAGTATTATTTTATTAAGTAAAGTTTTATGTTTATTGCTATCCCTAATGTAAAATTTTAATCACAACTTTAAATTAATTAGTGCATGTAGTGTAAGCCTGTAAGTAATTGTTGCACTTATAAATATATAATCACTGGTATCAATTTTATTGTATGTTATGTGTAAACAACTGTTGGCTAACCTAAAAAAAAAAAATATTCACTATATACTTAGTATTTTCAAGTCTATACCACTCTTCATTCATCTTTCTTCTATTATAACAAGTTTTCAAAATCAATCCCAATTTGGACACTAAGATGGCAGCAAGCTTGGAGGATCTAGAGCAGCTGTTTAACTCAAGAATGGCCGAGTATGAGAACAGGCTCAAGAATGTATCCTCAGGACCAGAGATCACTTCGGACATCACAGCACTAACACGTGAGTTCACTGATTTTAAAAGTTTTGTGTAGCGAGCCCTCACTCAGTTTAGATCACAGATTGAGTTGGTTTCACTTGGCTATGATAGACATGAAACTTTGATGAGAAGAATGGTTTTATTATTTCATGAGATTGTTGAACAACCCGATTAAAAATTAAGTGATGGGGTTCACAAAGTGCTAACCAGCCAAATGAGTCTGTACAAGGTAAAGAAGGAATGTATTCATGTCTGTTATAGATTGAGATCATTGCAAGGCAAACCCAGACCAATCCTAGTGAGACTCTACACCTCCGAACACCGTCACTTAATTTGGGGTACAAAAAGTCATTGAAAGGTACTGGCGTCACTATCTCAGAGTTCCCTACGCTCACTAGACACCGTACTCTCATGGATGCACGCAAGCATTTTGGAGTTCCGAATTGCTGGTCTGTGGAGGGGAAGATAGCGATCATCACATCGGACGGTAAGCGCCACAAGATTGAAACTCGTGGTGAACTTCGAGCGCTAGTTTCTCGGTACCCCAAGGTGCCTGGGGACTCCGGTGATGCTGCGCGTGTATAGTTAGTTGCTTCACCTAAAAGCCCAACCGAAATTTCCCCTACACCATCAAGAGGCCAAAGGAGGGCGCGTCGACGTAATTAGTGTTTGAATTACATTGTCTGTTTGCCAAAGTGTATTGTATTGCACGGTAGCTATTATTTTTGTTCACTTTTAACCACTGTCGGTATTTGGAACATTTTATGCCCTTTAGTTCACCTTCACAGTAACTTTAGTCCAGTCGTTTTAATTATTTTTTCTTTTTATTTAATAAATATTCGTGTCGGTATGTTTATTTCTTTTTGCATTACAAATTTTGTATTATTGTCAATGTCACTGTCAACAGTGTCAACTGTCAAGCCATTACATCTCAAGGAATAGCGTTCCATTTCACTTGTGGTAATTAAAACTACTTTAGCGGCGTTGTGCACTTTTTTTGGAATGGGTAAAAAATGGTAAACTCGCGTCAGGACACGTGACCTAATCGAAAATTCGTAAGACAGCGCAGGGCGCTTGCGCGAATGTTCGTGTGTGTTTATTACTATTGAAGTTTTCACTTCTGCCGGCACTCCCAGAGTGCAACCCGTCGTTTTTTTTGTGAATTTGGTATATAGTTTTGTTGTGTTATGTATTTGTATAATTTATTCTAACACACTGGTGAGTTAGGGTGGTTGTATTTTTAAAGCAATCAGCCGTATATTAATTGCAGTTTTTTGTTCGTATTGTATTTAAATTTGGTTATATATTTTATTTATTTATGAATATCCCAACTGACTTAGACGACAGTTTTTTCTCTTGCTCTTCTTCAACTTGCAGCTTTATTAGTGTGGACAGTGAGCAGCCCATTCATACTTTGCATGATAACATTTCCTCTCTTTTTTCCAATAATCCTAAAAATCTCCAAATAGCCCACATTAGTTTCGGGAGGTTCCTGTGTCTGATAAGGAGGGAGGAAACGCCTGGGTGTCACCACTGCGAGGACCGTCCTGAGGACACGGTGGAGCATACGGTGCAGGACTGCCCCGCTTGGGCAGAGCACCGCCGTGTCCTCACGACGGCGATAGGCGGAGACCTCTCGCGCCCGGCATTGGTCGAGGCCATGCTGCGGGGCGAGACGGAGTGGGAAGCGGTCGCCTCCTTCTGCGAAGCAGTCATGCTCGCGAAGGAGGAGGCGTGCCGCGTGAGGGAGAGAACAGTGTCCTCCCTCCGACCCACCCGCAGTGGTAGACGCCCACGGCGACGGACGTCGCCAGACGATCTCCGGCCACCGTAGGCGCGGGCATGCGGGCAGCGAGTAATGGGCGACTCGCTGCCCGACCATGGACCATGCCCGGGTCGACGGCGCGTTGTGTTCCACGCGCGCCTCAAGGAGTGTCAGCAAACTGACGGGGCCTGTAGAGGGCCAGAGCCTGCCGGGGTCGCGGGTCTTACCCATCACCGTAACCCCGGTACGTAAAGGGCTCGTGAAGGACACCGTGGATTTTAGTCAGTACAAGTCTGACAGTCCCTCCCGCCCTGCCCTGGGTGGGAGGACTCATTATTTTGATGACTTTACCACGCAAAAAAAAAAAAAATAAAAAAAAAAAAATAAAAAAAAAAAAATAGCCCACATTAATGCTTAGAGTGTTCCTCGCCATTATTCCGATCTACTGGCATCCTTTAGTACCTAGTGTACATCTCGATGCACTCTTAATATCAGAGACATGTCATAATCTCTCCCTCCATTCTACGCACTATGCACTTCCTAGCTTTTCTTTTCTGGTCAGAAATAACAGAATTGACAACGGTGGTGTTCGCATTTATTTACGCGCCGACAAACTTGTATATTCATCTCTATCGCTATATTCTGCATCGGCTGAATCATTGCTTCTTGAGATCACCTTAAACCATTCCAAAGTATTGCTTGCTGTTTACTACTCTCCAAACCTTCACATAAACTATTTTGATTCCTTAGAGTCTTCACTCAATAGTCTCTGCCCATCGTACGAGTATGTTATTATAATGGGCGATTTTAATATATGTTTAATTAAAAACGATTCCCGTTTCCTTAAATTCCGATCACTTTTATCCTCCTTTAATCTTGAAATTTTACCTCTTTCTGCGACCCATAATTGGACTCCTTCTCTTCTTGACCTTTTTTTTATCGTGGTAAAATCATCAAATGAGTCCTCCCACCCAGGGTAGAGCGGGAGGGACTGTCAGACTCGTACTGACTTAAATCCACGGTGTCCTTCAATAGCCCTTTACGTTCCGGGGTCACGGTAATTCGAACAGTCCTGCGACCCCGGCAGGCTTTGGCCCTCTAGAGGGGGACCCCGTCACTTTGCTGACACTCTTAAAGGCGCGCGTGCAACACAATACGCCGTCGACCCGGGCATGGTCCATGGTCGGACGACGAGTTGCCCATTACTCGTATGCCCGCGCCTAAGGTGGCCGGAGATCGTCTGTCGACGTCCGACGCCGTGGGCGTCTACCACTGCGGCTGGGATGGAGGGAGGACGCTGTCCTCTCCCTCAGGCGGCCCGCCTCCTCCTTCACGAGCATGACTGCTTCGCAGAAGGAGGCGACCGCTTCCCACTCCGTCTCGCCCCGCAGCATGACCTCGACCAATGCCGGGCGCGAGAGGTCTCCGCCTATCGCCGTCGTGAGGACACGGCGGTGCTCTGCCCAAGCGGGGCAGTCCTGCACCGTATGCTCCACCGTGTCCTCCGGACGATCCTCGCAGTGGTGACACCCAGGCGTTTCTTCCCTCCCTATCAGACACAGGAACCTCCCGAAACTTCCGTGTCCGGTGAGGACCTGCGTCATGCGGAAGGTAAGGACGCCGTGACGCCTATCCAGCCACTCCTCAAAGAGGGGTCTTACCGCCGCGATTGCGGCGTGCCCGGACCTCGGTTGCGACAGTCGCTCCCTCCATACTGCCCTGAGATCGTGCCGGAGCTCTTCCCGCCGCGCCTCGACCTGTCGAGGCAGCGGGGATTCGCCCCGGCGCTGCGCCTCCACGCGCCACTCATAGACGCGCTGGAGGGCGGTCGCCTCCAGATCCCAGGGCAGCAATACGGCAAGGAGGTTAGCCGATTCCCCGGCTTCTTCTTGACCTAATGATTGTTTCTTCGCCTCACAATGTTGCTGAGTTTGGGCAGCTCACTGCGACCTTTTCGTATCATGATCTTGTCTATCTTTCCTATCATATCCGACCTCCTAAACGTAAACCTCGTTTTACGTTTAGCTCTGTTAAGAGCAAGGGCTCATAAAACTTCGTAGAACGCAGAAACGCAATGCTGGTGATATCGATTGGTCACCAGTTTTCGGAAGCGATTCACCGATCATCAATATATGATAGGTGAATTGCTTCAATGCCTTGGCATTTACTCTATAAGATGTACATATATGCTCCTCCTATATGACTGACTAGCACTTTGCCCGCGACTTCGTCCGCGTGGGTTACGTACTTTCCTAATTCCCCCTTTTCACCCCCTTAAAGGTTAAATTTCCAAAAACCCCTTCTTAGTGCTCCCCTACATTATAATAGGAAGCCGTGTGCAAAATTTCACATTCCTAGCCCCAGTAGTTTCGGCCGTACGTTGATATGTCAGTCAGTCAGTTCTCCTTTTATATATATAGATATCAAGAATGCAATAGCTCATAAGCATAAAGCGAAGAGTAGGTACAGATGTAGACCTACGGAACATAACCTCACTCATTTCAAAGCTTTACGAAACCGCTACAATCGTCTGTGTCGTGATGCAACGAGACGCTATTTCCATGAATCTCTCATTGATCGTTATTCCTCAGATGTCTGGAAATTCCTGAAATCTGGTGGTATTGACAAAATAATCTCCCATGAACGCTTGTAAACATGTGGACTTGTCCACTCTTACCAGGCATTTTTCTCTTCCAACTGTGTCACTGGACCCTAATGTTAAAGCTTCTACTTTGCATGAGCTCTCTAACTTGCCTCTACCAACTTGTCCTTTTTTCAATTTCAACCCAGTCTCTGAAGACACTGTCAAAAAATCTCTTCTCTCTTTTTCATCTTCTGCTGTGGGTCATGACAATTTGTGTTTAAGAATGATAATACCTATTATTTATCAATTACTCCCTATTCTTACCCACATTTTTAATTTTTCCTTCTACTCTAACATATTTCCAGGCTCATATAATACCGCTTCCTAAAATTAACAATTCATCTTCCTTATCCCGCTTCAGCCCCAGCTCCATTCTTCCTTTCCTATCTAGACGATTTGCAACTTTATCGATATTTTCTACTGGTTGACGCCGATTTAGCTGTCAATGCCATGAATCGTGACCTGGAAAGTATCAATGAATGGGCTGTCTTTTGGCTTACTGATCAACCCTCAAGTCCCAGGTTATGATCATAGGTAGTAGATACTTTCGTACATCACTTGACATTTCTTCATTGACACCACTATCCCTTGAAGGCACGGTCATTGAATATTCTGATGTCGCTCGGAACCTTGGAGTCATAAAGTCGAAAAAATATCGCCTACCGTTAATATTTAACGACAATATCGTTTATTTAAAATGGTTGTGGTGCAATACCGTAATGAAGAAAAACTAAAATTATTATGAAGATATAAGTTGGTCTTTTATATACAGGATTCCCAGGTCTCATTTCCAAACTGGATCAAAATTTTCAACAGGTTATGGGCCCAACATGCTTCTACTGCGCTATTATGTTGTAGGAGAATTTTATAAGTTTTTTTATTTGGTCGCCGCGATAAAAGCTATGCAATAGCTAAAATAATCATTCATTCAAATTTTATTAATTCTCGTTGACATGACATTGACATTTCTCAGGAATTTCTTGATTCGGTCGCCGCGCAAAAAAAAACAGACCGTTTGAGAACCTCCTCCTTTTTTGAAGTCGGTTAAAAAACGATCTGTCCAGAAATAAGCGTGACGATGTATTACCATCAAAGTAATTTCTTATCGGATCCGAAACTTGCTAAAATATTCATATAGCATATAACGTGGTGAAAATCCTGTTACACCGAGGGAACTAGAGGGGGTAATTGTTTACGGAAACTCTGCATTTCTCACTCCCATTATTTTGTCCGCGGTGAGTGATCGAGTGGCCCACTGGGCGGGTGTTTAATGCATGTTGCTACATTTAGTTTCATGTCAATGAATATGAAGACTAAGTATGTTGTATTGTATGCGTAGTAATTGAAAAAGAATGGAGAAGGCCAGCAGTGGGACAATAAGGTTACTAAAAAAACAATTAAGTAGACTTGTCGACGCAACTGAAATTGCTACACAAACATAATGTTCTGCTTTCAATTGTATGGTTGGTCAAAGTGTAATTGTGTGTGTGTTTCCAATAGGACTTTAAAAGTACAAGTAGCTGCCTCGGAGTCTGAAGACATGTGCCTTGTTAAAGGTAATAGTTAGGTTTGCGATTATTTGTAAAGAACTTTATCTTACTAGCGAATTAAGGGCGGTCGGTACACACGGCAAAACGTCAATATGTGTACTTTAAAAAGTGGTTTCAACCTATTTGTTAAAGACAGACTACCGTATTTATTTGTCCCATTTCATAGAGGTAGCGCCATAAATATTCGAAACGTCATCTGTCAGTTGTAAAAACGATTAAGAAATCAAGAGTGTAAGTATACAAGACATACAAAACATCCTTACACGTCGCACTAGATTGAGCGATCAAAACACTGTGCTGTCTCTTTTACTAATTGGTGTAATTTATCTATAATATGTATGTATTTAAAAAATATATAAGTATGTTTATCTGTTGTCTAGTACCCATAACACAAGCTCTGCTTAGCTTGGGACTAGATGGCGTTGTGTGATAGTTGTGGAATATTTATTTTATTTATTTTATTTATTACTCTTATGAGGTTTAACGTCCAACGAAAGAGAGCGTTGTGTCACATTTAGATTATTGAAGCAGATTACAAGCGGCATACAAAACAAATAAAAATATTGTGGGCAACGCATTAAGACATTTTACACTTATCATGATACGATCTGGAACCATTTTTTTTCCTTTTTGTAATAATTATCGATAATCTGGCAACACTCGCAAGCATTATCGTCTATAATGGCTTGTCTCGTTGTTATTTTTTAATGTGGTAACCCTAATCATGTGTCAGATTTACCGTGTTCGTATATGTATATTAAAGCTCTTCGCTGTATTAATGATTTTTTCAAAATGGATTGATTATTGAATTACTTATGGAAGGCTTTAGATTGAATGAGAAATCAAATTCAATCAGTTGAGTTTATAATGTTATATTATTATAGAATATTGTTCGGATATTTCTGGTTCCAAGAATATTAAACCAAGGATTATAATCATCTTCGAACCTGTAGAAACTCATTCAGTTCCTGGAATGCCTTTACTTAAAAGTATTAATTACTTATAGTTATGGAGCACCCCCACTGAACTTATGTTATAGTCAACCTTCCTTGTGGTTCCTAATCATTTCTTCGCTTAACAAAAATGATATGATTTCTTTTTAAACGTAGACATAACGACAAGAACGGTCCCGGACCTTCTCTTATTTTGAAGACGTATAAATAGTTAGGTAGGTTGGTTGAGGCTAATTAGAACTGTGCCTTAAACGGTATGGTTATGGTTCGCAATGACATAAATCTACTGAAAATGGTAAGTAGTACTAATTATTATGAAAATGATCAACCAAATTACTGTTTCATACGGGACTCGTTACATAATTACCATTCACTTGCTCCGACATTTTCTCATCTTATCCGTTAATTGATATTGATTGATTCTGTTTTTGCTTCGCCTGCTCGCCACCAGGTTTGACACACTACTTCTTCAGTGAAATGTTAATGGTAATTTGATTGTCTGACTTTAATTGATGCTTTTAAGATTAATTATGGAAGTTATAAATTGTTAGTGTTGTGTTAACTATACACGTAAAAAGTAGGTATCTACTTAGCAGGCTACGTTTTACAAATGTAGTTGTCTGTAAAACGAATGATTGGATGAAAACAAAAAAAATTGAGAACAATCGCTGAAGGGCATTCCTAAAGGAACTTTTTTAAAATCCATGGATAGAAAGAGAGAATTTATTACTTATGCACATGCTATAAAGCGTTTTATGTGTAGGTACATATACACATAAAAGGAGTCCCACTTTGCCAAGGTCATAATGAATGTCATTAATACATAACGTAAATAAAATCGTTAATTATCTAAACAACAATCATGTTGACAATATTAATTATCCTTCTATTCGATGATAGTTAAATTGCGAATGTGCCTCTGACAATTTCAAAGCATATCTACAGATGAAAATGCAATCCAATATTTAAACTCACACAGATATAACGAAACGAGCTTAGTTAGGGACCAATGAAAGCTTCATCACGACCGCTCGATTACGGGAACTCGATTGTGCGGCTCACAATCGATTTGCAATCGCTATTACGAGCCAATATTCGATTATGTCCCCCTGCGGTGCTGACCGCAACGCTAAACGATCATTCGATCACTATTAATGGCTCCTAGGCACAGCTAGCGTTTATATCGATGTATCTGTCATATCGATGTGTATTCTATCTCACTTATTAAGGATTTTGATTGTTTTTTTCTTCTATTAAACAAACAAATTCTATTATCACAGTATTTTGATGTACCTACTTAAGGCAGAGCCCATATTATCTTTGTGACCCCAACAAATAATAATTAATAACGGATTGTACCCCGTGTTTTAACCCCGTTGCTCGGTTCATGTAATCTTCATCGAGAATTAGGCTACAAAACGCCGAATAAATTAGGATTTACAATCAGAAATACCTTAGCATCAGCCACTAAGTCTGTACACGTGTACAGTTGGTGACAGTAGTCTCACCCTATTACAGGGCCTTTAAACCCCTTCGTACACTAGGCGACTTGACGTATCCAGGTGACTATCGTAATACAAATCCATAGAAATTTGTATACAGTCACGCGTCAATGCATACCAAAGTCGTATGATATCGGAGACTCGAGTCGCTTGAACAAAGGGACTAAATTAGTCGACAAGAAGTTTTGTTTCACCAAAAAATATCTAAGTTTAAGAGTCCCATAGCGCAAGTCTCGAGCCCTCACAACAGTTCTGTGGTGGTCGCCTGGTCGCACGCCAACACACGCCAGCGGTGATCGCGCCGATAACGCACTAACTCGATTAGCTAATTAATAATTTCACACAAATTATAGCAGCCAAGTATTCGTGACCTCGTTAGCTTTTATTTCCAGCAACGGATTTTATTGGTATCAAAACATTTTTTGTATTGAATTATTGTTTGACCTTACATGTTGGTGCAAAGGCGTCGTCGGTCTATGACTTTGCGGCAACGCACAAGTTTTGTTGAATTATTGTGAGTGAGTTTGGGTGATAGCATTGATTAATTTTTTGATTTCTGAACTGGTCTGTTTGTTAATACAAATGTTATAAAGAGGTTTTTGTTCGTTTGTAAGTAATTGTAATGTCTAAAGCTAATGACATAATTAAAAAAAAAAACTGTCAGGAAGCTATGTTATTCCTTTAATTGCTGTAATTACACGCGAGCAGCGCCGAAATCACGGGCAGAAGTAGTTATCAATATTATTATTTGATAAGTTCTCTGAAATCTGTTCAGATTTGAATGATAATACAGAATCATCATATAAGTTTAATACAATTTGAATCATTCATAACGAAATCGGTACTTGCTTTTTAACTTGCACAAAGTTCATCTGTACTACAATTTTATACAATTACAATTATAGGTTTTCGAAGTCGGATTTTGTTGGAGTCTCTTCCAAATGCGACAGGCACTTTAGTAACCGTTAACAAAAGAAACACGACATTATGAAACCCTAATTCATTAAAAATAACACTCGATCAATCAAGACTGTAAACATAATTTACTATTCCGTTTCGTTCAATTTAACATTCCTGTTCGCTTGCCTGAATAAGACGATACAAACTTGGTCTACAATGTGTAAGTCCGCTTAGGCGCTTATATGCATTTAGTTAACTAGTTGTGCCCTGCAGTTTCACCCACCGTTTGTAACTTTCTTATTTTGCTTGGCAAATATTGGGTCATATCGTATTTTTAAATCGTTTTGAATCTTTCACAAGAATAGATTGTTTTATCAAATCCAAAAAGAATTTCAAAATTCCGACTAACATGAGCAGAGATTAGCGCCTTCAAACAAACAAATTCGTTTATTATTTTATTAGTGTGTAGATGCTGTATCTACTATACTTTACAGTCGTGTAAAATAAAAGCAAACAGCTTCTCATACAAAGTGTTTAATATGACGATACGATCTGGCGCGTCACAACGCTCACAACTCGCGATACAAGGTGCATTAGTGAGCGGCTACCGAGGTGGCGCGGGCGCAGGCGAGGCGCTTGTATAGCGTGTTCCTATTATGAGAGATTCATTTAATTTGCCCTTTTTAAAATTCTGAGAAATCTAACTTCTATTGCTGCTCGAGAATTCATTTCTAGAGAGAAGAAGAAAATGGATTAAAAATCCACGCTTCCTTACGGAAACGTAGATTGAAATATGAATTCTCGAGCTGCAATAGAAGTTAGATTCCTCAGAATTTTAAAAAGGGCAAATTAAATGAATCTGTCATAGCCAGTTTGTTATGGTGGTAGCGAACCTACGAGAATAATCTCGTAGGTCCTCTACCACCATGACAAACTGGCTACTCGGAAATTTTTTTTTGTATCAATCGACCAAATCACTTGGAATGGAAATAAAAATAAGAAAAAACTGGCTTGCCAATCTGGAAACGAAGCTTTCCAATGGTCAGTGTAAGAATTGAGCTATGAAAGATATAAAATACAATCACTCCAATTTAGAAATATTAACTGAGAGAAGGTGTAGATGATAATCAAGAAGAAGAAGTATTAAATTTAACAAAACAGTAGTCCAATCGCTTCTGATAAAATTATAAGAAACTCACAAACAATGAGGAGACCGTAATAGGAGCATCCTTGTATGATGTATGGATGTACGGTCCATTAGGAGTGCAGCACTGATCTGAAGCGATAACGTCAGTGCTGGAACTAGTTCTACCGATGCAAACGTAAACCCTACTTACGTTATGTAACTTGATTTTATCATTTTTATTTGTAGCAAAAATAATTAAAAGTTTGCACCTGCTAATTGAAGATTATTTACAATCGTTAAGTAATTTAATTCGTGAATAGCTTTTGCACACGGCTCTTCTCGTGTGGTGGTCAGAAATTGATATCCAGTTTCTCTCTAGTAAAGTATGAGATCAAAATATCAAAGATTTCAAAATGAACATTACATCGGGAGTCCCTCTTCCTTCAATATTGGCACAGTCCTATGTAGTTGGAGTCACTTAATTATAGTTCCATATAAGATAGACGCTGGATGCAGGTCGCTTCCAACCGGTATATGTGGAGATCTAAAGGGGAGGCCTTTGTTTAGCAGTGGACGTCCTATGGCTGAGATGATGATGATGATGTTGATGATGATAAGATAGTTCTACTCTATTATTTGCCAATCTATACATATAATAAATCTGTAGAAGGGTCAATTCTGTACATTGGAAATATTGAAAAAATAAATAGCGGGGGGTGTTGTTGGATCGATACCAAACCCAAATATGCGATTAAAAAATTTTTTGTCTGTCTGTATATGCAGGCATCACGTGAAAACTAACGGTTCGATTTCGATGAAATTTGGTATAATTATACCTTATTATCCTGGGCATAAAAAGGGGTTACTTTTTATCCTGAAAAAATACGTAGAAAAAAAATCTTATTTTTCAGTTTTATTCATTGACGTTGTTCTGTAGAACCGCGAACACACGTTGCATCACCCGCAGTGGATTCAGCGCCGTAATATTTATAAGATGTCATTGTCAGAGTTACTCAAAATGGAGAAATAAACCATCCACGCGAAGACCGACATCCGCGCGGACGGAGTCACGGGCGGAAGCTAGTTAAGAAATAATTGTAGATTTGAACAAGAATATGACTGAAGTGGCCGAAGGAGATGCCAAATAAGAAATAGGAGCAGAAGGAAGTATATGCGCACGAGTGAGACAGAGCAGCCCAAAATGGAAGGGCAAATCGGAGTTTCATAAAAAATATTTCGTAACCGTAATTTCATTAATGTTCTAATGAAACACTAATCTTTCACTAATGCACCGGATGCGGCATGTCAACGCTGCGCCACTCCGGTGATCATTGAGACACGCGTGTTTGTAAACTGGCGATCAGCGCATTAGTCGATCGGTACGATAACTCGTAGACTGTGCTCTCTCAACCGCTTGTGAAACTAGTGTTGCATTGAGAGCCGTTATTAATGTGATTGTGACTACCTATTACATTTTTTGTTAGCACCGTTACGCTTGATTGGCACGTTTGGAGATCTGTCTGTGGAACTGCGGACGATGAAATATGCGTTTAGATTCACTTTCTGCTAGTACTATTCCATAAAATATAGGATAAATAATAACTTGCCCTGGGTACCGTGTTGTTTGTTCATCGCAGAATCTGAAGAACGTTTCTGATGGTATCAAACTCCTAGTCCATTTCTGGCCCTTTGCCATAAACCCGGATGAATTCACTATCTGAATTCGAACTTTCTTCTCTTTCTAAATGTGGATGAATACCAGTTCATGCCTCAACGTTACGATATTTCTAGACTCAGACAATTCATAGGACATTGTGCATATTTTAAGTTACAATCATCTCATCTACGTAAATGTAAGGCTGCTGGTACCACTTTTAAATGCTCCATATTAACAAACCTAATTCAGGTCAATTACCTCATTTTGAAATGCGGTTCAAAATAGCATCCTTAGTCTGTGTACATTTAGAAAATCAAAATATCGAATATAGAACCCTAATATCTACTACATGTAACACTTCACCAAAGTTAATCAGTGGTGCGAATCTCGGCGCGGACCATTCAATTACGTTTCAATCGCAATATTAAACAGTAGCCATTCTATTTGTAATTAAAAGTCCGAATATTTAGCAACAACTTACTTAAATTAGCTATTAAGACATTTGCAACGTTTGATTTACTTAATCTCTTTGACTTTGAATGCCTCACGTTCTACTGAAAATCAAATGACTCGGGTATTTTTGGTGTTACAGAAAAAAAATTTTTTTTCAAGATTCACATTATGTATATCAAGAATTATTTTTTATAACCTATGAAGTTAAAACGGGATACAGCATACATTGCATGTCACAATCATCACCATCCGCCTGACACAAGTCCTCACCGGACACGGTTGTTTCGGAACCTCAGGAATTTAACGGCAGTTGCGGGAGACGGAGCAGTCGGAACACGTTAGGGAAAGAACACGCTCACGGTCCAGCCACCGCCGAAGACGTCCAGAGCATCGGACATCGCGAAACGAATTCCAGCTACCATAGGCAACAGCTTGCGGACGGCGAAAAATGGGTAGGTCAAGGACACGTCCCGAGTCAATTTTTGAAGTGAAAACTTCTTTAGCGGCGTTGTGCACTTTTTTGGAATGGGTAAAAAATGTTAAACTCGCGTCAGGACACGTTACCTGATCGAAAATTCGTAAGACGGCGCAGGGCGCTTGCGCGAATGTTCGTGTGTGTTTATTACTATTCAAGTTTTCACTTCTGCCGGCACTCCCAGAGTGCAACCCTTTTATTTAGCCAGTCAAAGTCCTTTTGCACAATCCATTACCGAAGGGCATATATTCGCAGATTTTCCACAAAAAAAAAACGATTTTTTTAACTCGTTTTTTTTTATACCTAAATTACTTTCAGTCATTTATGGGTCCTAATGACATACAAGCACAGAAAAAAAGCCGACTCATCGGCACATCTTTACTATTCCTAATCGAGGTCGGAATTGGGTAGAGCAACAGAAATACGTCATTTGTGAAAATTTCAACTGTTTAATTATCAAAATTCATGAGATTCAGCCTGATGATAGACGGACAGCCAAGTCTAGTAATATTTTATCGTTTGAAAGTAATTTAGGTACCTAAATTACTTTGTCAAAAACTTGTGCGATTACGATTACAGGAATTCAATGGATTACCAGCTACAACTTTCATAAAATAATCCAAATATACCTTTTTTATGCGAAACTAACATGACAACAAACACAAATTACGTGAGGATCTACAATTATATGATTAAAGTTTTAAAAGTAAACGAGGTAGACCACTGTGTTGACTCGCACTGTGTTTCGTATGTAGGCTGTTCGGTGTATTTACTGTGACATGTGTGCCCGGGCAATATGTAGGTAGTAGTAATGCGAGCTATGGTCGTTAGACAGGCAAGTAGGTCAAAAGAAAATTCGAACAATAGAATTTAAAAAATAATAATTAAGAATCCTTTAAATCTTGTTGGCTCTGGTTTGATTTGTTAACGGGTTGATTTTGCCACAAACATGGATAATGAAATAAATTATAAGGGTTCCGTACCGTACCCAAAGGGAACGACAAACCCCCCGCATTGTCGTTTTTGTACATGGTACGGAACCCTTCGTGCCCGAGTCCGATTCGCACTTGGATGATTTTTTTTGTTGTTGTTGTTATATCGGCAACAGAAATAGACATTCTGTAAAAGTAAAGTACATAGGTAAAAATAGATGTAGGCAAATATGCTGTATACCCTTTGGACACGGAATCCTAAAAGTCCTCACAATGTAGGATTTACCTTACATTAAGGAGAAGACTTTAAGCGTTGAGGGAGACCAAAAACATAACAATGGATGGACTGAGCGAAATATGCATTGGCTAGAGAGAGGAGACTCCTACGTGCTATGCAGCGAAGATGCACCGACCCTAAAAAGGATAGGGGCTTGAGGATGATCATCAGTTCCATCATCACATCAACCTTTAGCAGGAAGATTTAGGCCTCACCAATAGCTCGTGATTCAATTCAATTCTGGTCAACTGTCAACCAGCTACTACCCAGCGAAGATCATCTCTCCATCTACCCTAACGGCGTCCTGGGTAGGATAATTTTCCGATTCACTGCGATCATGAGCGCTTTTTTAGGGTTCCGTAGTTAACTAGGAACCCTTATAGTTTCGCCATGTCTGTCTGTCTGTCTGTCCGTCCTCGCTTAATCTCTGTGACCGTTAGCACTAGAAAGCTGAAATTTGGTACCAATATGTATATCAATCACGCCGACAAAGTGCAAAAATAAAAATTGGAAAAAAATGTTTTTTTAGGGTAGCCCCCCTATATGTAAAATAGAAAGTGATTTTTTTTTTAATTTCAACCCTAACGTGTGATATATCGTTGGATAGGTATTTAAAAATGAATAGGGGTTTACTAAGATCATTTTTTGATGATGTCAATAGTTTCGGAAATAATCGCTCCTAAAGTCAAAAACAATGTGTCCCCCCCCCTCTAACTTTTGAACCATAAGTTTAGAAAATATGAAAAAAATCTGGAAAGTAGAACTTTATAAGGACTTTCTAGGAAAATTATTTTGAACTTGATGAAAAGAACAGTTTTTGTGCAAAAAAAACAAGAAGGTGGTACAAAATTCCTGGACTAAGTTTGTAGTATAATCAATTATTTAATCATATATACAAGCATTTTTTTTGTCGGGAAACTACGGAACCCTACACTGAGCGTGGCCTGACACGCTCTTGGCCGGTTTTTTTATCGTGGTAAAATCATCAAATGAGCCCTTCCAGGGCACGGCGGGCGGGACTGTCAGACTTGACTGACTAAAATCCACGGTATCCTTCAATAGCCCTTTAGGTACCGGGGTCACGGTAATTTGTGAGTCCCGCGACTCCGGCAGGCTTTGGCCCTCTACAGCACCGTCACTATGCTGACACTACCTGAGGCGCGTGTGGAACAAACGCGCCGTCGACCCGGGCATGGTCCGCTAAAATAATTCTTCACCCAATGTTAATTCTTGTCCCAATTTATTTAGTTTACTAATCTTCAGAAAAAAATGTAGAGTGATAAAATATTTTTTTATGCTACTAGGTATACTTTAAAAATATTAAGATATCTCTGATTTAAGTGAAGACAAAAGTTACCCGTCGGCTGCGCACGGTCGGCGGGCGGGCTATTTCGCACGGCCGAGCGCCGGGCGGCGCTTATAATGCAACGCCTATTCGCGATATGAACTGCGTTGAAAGTCGAAATGCATTGTGGGGTCGTTTTGTATGATGATGATGAATTTTTTTTACCATTCTTTGAGTAGCATATATTTTGTCCGATATAATATTTAAATAATTTGTCAATATCAATCCGTTTATTAATAATTTAATTGTGCTTTTCTTGCATTGTGTTTGAAACCAATTGAATGAAACCCGTGTAATTTTTACACTTACGCAAGAATTTCCAACTAAATAAAATTTCTAGCTAGTATAGTTCTTTCGTCAATATTATCGAAAAAAGAAAGCTTTTTTCAAGCTATCGTAGAATCGACTGTTGATTAAAGTTTGCATTTGTTGTTGATGGTCATGTTGTAGATAGATCATTCCATGAATGTGGAAAACTTAGCCAACCAGGTTGAAGTATAATGTAAAGTCCACCTACCAGCGCTTTCCACTGCTCCTGGTGACACCGGCACAGTCTCACACTCCCTCTCCTCTCTTCTTTGCTCAAACTCACTCTGCACTCTAGTAACTTGCCTCTGGCCATTCAGTCCTAATATAGCGTCTATTGTATGCCTTGGGCCTGGGTTAACACTCGTAGGCACTTGTGTTAAGCCTAACCTAGATTTAACTGCATCAAAACTCTGGTTTAGATGCATTTGTTGCGCGTGAAAAAACATACCCATTCGGTTTAGTGTCTCTAAGTTCTGTTGGTGTTGGGATAGTGATATGGCCTGATCCGTCACGTTTATTGAGGAGTTGGAATTCGGACTACTCATTTGCGAGCGCGGACTGTTCGTATCGGAGCGGTCCGGCGTCTGGTTGCCGTAGTAGCGGTCGTCGGGCGCGTCCATATCGCAGCGTTACGCGTACGTCACTGGCGCTCCGAAACTACTACTAGAGCCGGCGGGGAAGAAAGAGGCGGGGCCTATTGGAAGGGGGGCGAGCGAAATTGCCCATTGAAAGTGCGAAATTTGGGGTCGCGAAGTGATTTTGTTTGGTAAGAAGCAAGAAGCGGCGTATTAGCATTTTCCCCTCGGAGTTTCTTTGAACGGTATTGAGAGTTGGTGATGGTTGAATAGTTTTTTTTCTGTTTGATTGGGTCGATTGTGCTAGGTGTTAGAGTGTTGCCGGGAGTTTGTTAGCGATTTCTTTGAGGGTTCTCGACGCGCTCCTGGGCACTTACCCGCTTGTTGCTTCTTTGCATGTTTTTGAAGAAGCCAAAAGTAGGTGACATCAGAACAATAAAATCTGCAGATTTTTATAATTTCAGATGATATCTGTGCAGTTCCACTGACCTACTCATAAAACTAATTGAACTCATAAGTATTTAATTTATCAGAACCAAGTTGGTAACAAAAGCTGATCTCACACAACTTTCACCAATCAAAATAAGTTTAACTACTCAACATTCAGGTTTTTGCGTACATTACCTGTGATCAAACATAGCAACAAAAAACAAACTAAGCACATGGTTTAGTAATGAGTACCAAACTTCCAATTACGCAAATGCTAATGAACTCAATTCTAATTAATCACACTAATCAATACGGGGCCAATCAGACGCTACCTGTCTCAGCGGCGTGCGGGGTGAGGGAGCGAGAGCAGCGCCGGACATCTGCCTGTTAACACACAAATTTAACCAAATCGGTTAACCCGTAACCAAACAATAACAGCTTTTCCAACTGACCAAACCAATAAATGCAATAAGACTTATAAGCCCTACCTAGGTTACGAATCAAAACCTTATGATAAGGCATTAGGAATGAAAATAAAATACGCTGATTTGTGCACATGAGCTGTTGAAGCATCAGCGCGAGAACCGTCAATATAATTTTGTCTTCTTCACACTTACAAAGATCTCGCTCGCTCTCATCTCAGGTGTAGCGACGGTTGTTAGGGGGCGGGGCGCACTGTGACGTCACACGTCGATCGACCAATCGTGTGTTGGATTTTGTTTTTTTCTTAGCACGTCTTGTATTGTCGATGCGTTTCTTTTGTCCGGCGCGCTCAGTGATTGTTCGCGGGCGGCTGTTAGAGGGTTAACTTTAGGAATAACAAGCTACTGGCTTTCTGATAGAGATAACTCTATTATGTCCTTATTTTGATAAAAGCTTTGTCATTATTTGATCTTTTGTTGGCGTCGTAAATACATAATTAAGTATTTATCTTTTATTTGTCAATACCACACATTTAGGAATTTAATCTGGTTGGTAGTCATATTTTTGCATTTTTTAAGATTTTGCATTGATTGCAAAAGAAAAAAAAAGAAAACTGATAAACTCTACACCTAGGTATCGAATACTACTCTGATCTCTTATGTCGATTTAATAATTATAATGAAGTAGCTAACAGAATCCAATTTTTGTTCTTAAATTCCAAAAATACTCGTAAAAACGTTTTCATTAATTATTATAGACATCTTCTGAGGAGATGCCCCGTGGAAGGGTGAAACTCGTGTTGAGTATAGATTTGCTTGCATGTCATGATCCTGATTTTTTCTTGCTTTTCTTGCATGTGTGCATATGCATGATTCCTTTCCAGCATATGAATATGTATGAGGGCGGGAAGGTGGTACTGCATCCTGCAACAAAGCCTGGATTTTTGTCGCGGAATTAAAACTACATATTTTTCATAACATTTAATATCATGGATTCCTGCAAAGTAAAGCCTGATTCTATTATATACGAGTATTATATTTATTGATACTTTCCTTAATTATCATTTATTTAAAGTTTATGTACAGACTCTCCAACAAAACTAAGGCAACTCAAGGGTAGCACATTTAAGATGCATATTGAATCCGAATCAAAGTGGATATTTTTGTTCTATAAGAAATATGAATTAAAATGACCCAAAATAATAACTCTATCTTCTATTTTTTGAAACTGGGCTTTCAATACAGTTGTATAGGTATCGTCGGTATTTTTTTTATAAGTACCTATATAGTTATGCCAATGAGAAAAAAAATTACATCAAATTATTATCATTATCATCATCATCATCATCATATTATGATCCAACTGCAGGGTCACAGGCCTCCACTCTGTAAAAGGGAGTTGGCCATTACTCCACCACGGTAGATGTCGCATGTCTTCGAATTATTGATTCTAGGACATACCGGTATCCTTACCGGTATGTCCTAGAATATTTCCCTCCGGTATATTTTTCCTCACCGCTTTCAGAGTAGTGGTGATGAAATAAATTACACAAAGTAATGCGCAAGCAAAATAATCTTATCTTAAGAGCGCGTACTTATTCTGAAAGTTGGCAACGTCGCAAATAGTTGTCAAATATTAACAAGTCTTATCGACCAGAAGTCTACTTAATTTTTTAAAAAGAAAAAGCAAATCTACCTAGAACTATTAGATTTTAATTAATTAATCACAAAATCAGCACTATTATATAAGCCGTTAGACACCGAAATAATTTAAACTACACGGTTCCCAATTAACGTCCGTCGCATCCGAGCTCTCGAGCCAAAGTGGTCGAGCTCCGAGACCGCACCGCTCACGTTGTGTCGCCCCCTCTACTCGCTGCGTCACCACTATCGGACGATATCCCCGCCCTCTCAGCTGGCAAATCTTCTAAGACGGCCGTTCCTGACAGCTGCACGTCCTCGTCAGCTTGGCTTTCTCTCATTGCTTGCTGGTCCTCGCTCGTCCCATCCACCACACAAGGGCTGTTTACTGCCTGGTCTTCTGCACTTTGGTCCTCATTGGTAGACTCATCATCTAAAACATAATGGATCAGAAACTATTACGAGCTATTCTGCGAGGCTGAACTCTTAACTGTCCATTGTAATGAAATTTCGAGCAATTGCATCAAAATAGACAGAATTTGGTGAATTGTATCGCCAATGAAAGAGTTCCGGACCTCAATCATTACCGAAACATCCACAACATCGTCCTGGAAACCTCTAGCAGGGTTCCAGATAGATAAGAAAAATTGCCACTGGTCGGGGCAAGTAGCCACTGGTCGGGGCTATAATAACAATTGCCACTGGTCGGGGCAAGTAGCCACTGGTCGGGGCTATAATAACAATTGCCACTGGTCGGGGCAAGTAGCCACTGGTCGGGGCTCTAATAACAATTGCCACTGGTCGGGGCAAGTAGCCACTGGTCGGGGCTATAACAACAATTGCCACTGGTCGGGGCAAGTAGCCACTGGTCGGGGCTATAACAACAATTGCCACTGGTCGGGGCAAGTAACCACTGGTCGGGGTTACTTAAACTACTCACCATCACCGAAAAACGCTTCACACGCATCCGGGGTCCACTCACCACGCCACTGAACCATGTGTTCTGCGGCAGTTTGAGTCTTCTTCCCGTAAGAACCAGCCAACAGCTCAAGCTCGTATCGGTGATGTGGTAATGCTTGCACAACTCTATAGGGGCCGCGCATCCCGGAGTCCAACTTCCCAGTGCTCTGAGATCCCTTGTTAACAAAAACAAAACTGCCGACAGTGAATGTACGTGGCTGTCGACGACGCTCGTTCACATATGCATCCTGTCGCTGCTGATTTTCGGCCAGCAACTCAGATGTCCTCTGTCTCCTCAGTGTGAGCAGCGCTTCTCGGTTGGAGTGAGAGTCATTCAGGGCGACATCTCGCACCAAAGATCTCAGGACTGGTGTCGTGCCTTCGACACCAGTCAGCAACTGTAGGGGCGAGGTGCGAGTCGTGGCCTGCTTCGTTATGTTCAGAGTTAGTTGAATCTTCCATAATGTATCAGACCACTGAGCACCCTTGTTGTTCACCTCGATACGCAACATATTGAGGACCGTCCGGCAGTAACGCTCGACCTGCCCGTTCTCACGGTGCATTTCCGGCGTGATAAAATGCACGTCACAGCCTAACTCAGTGACCCAGCTTTGAAAGGAAGCGCTTTCAAACATCCTGGCACGATCACAAATAATTGTTGACGGAGTACCAAAAAGTGAGATTGTGTTTGAAAATACACGCTTCAATTCGAGTGTATCTTGCCTGTATAGAGCGTACAAGAGGCAATATTTCGAGAAAGAATCTACAACGAGGAGTATATACCGGAACCCGTTTGACTCCGTTAAAGGTCCAAGAACGTCAGTGTGAATCACTGAAAACGGTATTTCGGGCTTCGTCCAGGATTCAATCGGTTGGCTAGGGGCTCGAGGTACTTTCTTGTGCGACAAGCAAACAATGCAATGACCGATATATTTTTTTACAAATGGTCTTAGACCGGGAAACCAAAAATAACGCAAAATAAGCTCTGTAGTTTTATCCGTTCCAATATGATCGTGATCATCGTGGAATACTCTTAACAAGCTAAGTCTATGACCTTTTGGAATAAAACATAAAAAACGAGCATCCTCACCAGTAGTCACATACTTATAGTATAACAAATCATGTTTTATTACAAACCGGGAGGAATCTAATTGGCCATCTCTCAGCCTTTCCATTAAGCCTTGAGTTTCCGAATCCGCCGTCTGAGCAATCTTCGCCCAATTTCGTGGATTTTGTATTTGGAGAACAGTAGCGGGCTGTCGACTCAAAAAGTCTGCATGTTGCATGAGGCAACCCTTTCGATACTCTAATGTGAAGTGAAAATCCTGCATGTAGATCCACCAGCGCGCGACACGTGGCAATAAGTCTCTTTTACGCTCGGTCAACTTTAAAGAGTTGCAATCGGTAACAATTTTGAACTTAATTCCAATTAAGTAGTGCCGAAAATGTTGTAATGCGCGAACAATTGCTAACGTCTCGAGTTCGTAGCTATGATAACGAGACTCTGCGCCCTGTGTGGATTTACTAAAATAGCCGACAACTCGCTTCCGTCTACCCTCGTGTTCTTGCATTAAAATCGCACCGTAACCGATAGCACTCGCATCGGTATGAAGCTCAGTGGACAAATTGGGATCGAAAATTGCTAAGACTGGCTCCTCTGTTAGACTTTTTATAACATAGTCACGTGCCAGGTCTTGTTCCGCTCCCCATTTGAAAGGTTCGCCTTTCCTGAGCAACTTGGCAATACAAGCGGTTTTTGAGGCATAGCCTGCTATGTACCTACGGAAATAGCCCGCCAATCCCAGGAATTGACGAACCTCTCTTACATTAGATGGTTTCGGAGACTTAACCAGAGCTTCAGTCTTACTTGGGCTCGGCCGTACCTGACCATGACCAATAATTCGACCAAGATATTCAAAGTAGTATTTAAGTGTCCAAAAACGTACACTTTTTTAGATTTACTGAAAACCCGGCGTCAGTCAGGGTTTTTAACACCTCGCGTAAAGTTTGCAGGCCATCATCGACAGAATTGGACATTATAAGGACGTCATCAATATAAATTAGCACGTTACCGGTATCCATAAGCTGCTTTAAAGTTTTGGTAATGACTCTCTGATAAACGATGGGAGCATTAGCGAGCCCATAAGGCATTTTTAAATATTCATAATGCCCTTCAGGCGTTACGAATGCAGTTTTGCTTATAGAGTCGTCATCCCTCATCGGCAACTGATGGAAGCCGGTGGCCATGTCTAGACTGCTAAAATATTTAAAACTTCCCAATCTGTCAATGTGGTCGTCAATAAGCGGTAACGGGAACCGTTCTTTAATAGTGACAGCGTTTAGAGCCCGGTAGTCGACGCACATCCTATCAGACCCGTCCTTTTTCTTAACAAGAATTATAGGACTCGCGTAATTGGACTGCGACTCTCGGATCACGCCTTTACTCAACAGATCATTTATAATCTCGCGAACGCGACGTTTTTCATCTGCAGAGAGTTTATAAGGCCGATAATTAATTGGAATATCACTGTTCAACTTGATTTCCATACTACCCGTATTAACCGTAGAGGTCGCTGTCCCAGTGGTGAAAGTTTTGGGAAATTCATTTAACAGAGCTAGCAAACACTCTTTTTCATCGCCAACCAAGGGCGTGTTTATTTTAGTGAACTCTACAGTTGACACATTTTGTATTTGCGATACTCTAATCAAGCGTTGAGAGTCATTTGTTCGAATATATGTAACCCCGGTACGATTTAAAACATCTGTACCTATCAGAATTGGAGCTTGAATACAATTCGGGGATACGACATACAAGTCTATGTCCAAAGAAAGCTCGGGAAACTCGATAATAGTGTTTACAAATGATGTAGATTCTATGTCCTGACTTCCAATACCTCGCATACGGCGATAGGTAGGAATTTTATTCAAACTAAAATGCTTCAAAACGGAATCAGATATAAGGGAAATATCAGAACCGGAATCAACTAAGACATCGACAGGTACGTTCTGAATGACTGCAGATATCACATTGTTTTGTCTGGAGGAGATTCTGAGCAAAAATTTACGTTACTGGTTTTATTTTTGTTCTGAGATTTAGATTCTGAACGTTCTTTAATAAAGCAGGTTTCGACAGAATGCCCAGATTTGTGACAGTACGTACAAGTTTTCGCGACTTTAGAAACCGACTTGATTGTACGTGAGTCGTGCTCGGATTTTGCTTGAGAATCCACAGAGTTCGATTCCTTAGCGGACCTCTTGGGACAGTGAACCTGTTTATGACCTACTAGTGACCGGCCCCGGCTTCGCACGGGTGGACATTTATTTTTTAAGCTCTCTGAAAAAAAAAAACCGGGATAAAATATAGCCTATACGGATTCGGAAGAATCCCTCTAAGTAATGGTAAAAGAAATTTTGAAATCGGTCCAGTAGTTTTTGAGCCTATTCAATACAAACATACAAAAATACAAAGGTTTCCTCTTTATAATATTAGTATAGATATCTCCACAGGAAAAACAAGTCAACCGACCATATTGCGCAGCGGCCCTGCGTTTACGCGGATCAGAGGTATTTGAATTTGACGTGCGAACAGGATTGCCTGTAGTGGTTGGTGCACTTTTAGGTTTCGAATATACCGACAAAAATTCTACGAGATCTTTTGACCCCAGTTTTGCGTTTGTGGTCGCAGCTTTAACTTGGGGATCAGAAATACCACGGATTACTATGGCAGCTTTCAGTTCATCCGAAAGCCCCCTGACGATGTTCAATCGCAATAAGGACTTTCGGGCATATTCTGCGTACGTGGCGAACTTGTTTGAATTAGTGCTCATGACCTCATATAGTACAGTGGCCATATCAACTTCACGCGGACACAATGATCGAAATTCAGATTTAAAATTCGTCCACGTTCGGTCATTGGTCACCCAATCGTTCAGCCACGTTTTCGCATCACCACGCAAACAGCCACCAATTCGTCCCAAGCATTCCCGATCGCCCCAATGACTTAGTTCGCGCCCCTTATCCACTTCAGCACACCACACATCAAAGTCATGTATACTGGGATCAAAATTCGAGATATAATAATGGTTCGATCTTACTTGAATCAGGGACGAAAGTGCACCAACAATCCTGTCCGCAGCGTCAGCATCACGCGACGCCTCGGAGGCGGCGGTCCCCGTAGCACGTGTTTCCATACTGGGAACAGGTTCCTCGGTGGCCACCGATATCGGCGCCGGCGTGAAGCTCTTCGTGCACGGATGCGACGACATGGGAGTAGACGTCTGTATTTCTATTGGAGGCAAGCGTTCCTCTAAAGCGTTCAATCGATCAAGAACTTCGTTTATAGGGTCACGGCGAAGGCTGTCCCGACGCCCATAAGAACACTCACGGCGCCTACGTGGACTTTCAAAACTCACTGATCTATCGCGGCGACGCCTAGAGGACCTGCTACGTGTCTCACGATTGCGGTCTCGACGCCTCGTATGAACATCGCGACGGCTATGCGACGCATTACGACGGTGGTCGCGAGAATTACGCTTAGATGAATTTTCACGCGGTGTTTGTTCATGATCCGACATAATTATTATAACCTAGTACGCTACGTTACTTAATTAACGATAAAAACAAAACTCAATATAGCCAACACGTGGGCACAGTTAGCCTGAACACGCAAAAAAAATTAAAAACTGGTACACTTATTAACACGTGGTACTTTTTTTTTTAAATTGCACTCAAACTTAACACTTCACAGCAAAAATAGATGGCGAACGATCAAAGTCGCGTGTAATTTTAAAGCGAATCCCACTTCTGATCTTATCGACCAGAAGTCTACTTAATTTTTTAAAAAGAAAAAGCAAATCTACCTAGAACTATTAGATTTTAATTAATTAATCACAAAATCAGCACTATTATATAAGCCGTTAGACACCGAAATAATTTAAACTACACGGTTCCCAATTAACGTCCGTCGCATCCGAGCTCTCGAGCCAAAGTGGTCGAGATCCGAGACCGCACCGCTCACGTTGTGTCGCCCCCTCTACTCGCTGCGTCACCACTATCGGACGATATCCCCGCCCTCTCAGCTGGCAAATCTTCTAAGACAAGTTTAAATTAATTTGGCAATGTTAATGTATGAAAATAAGAAATATGGCTCTGTAGTGCACTAAAACAATGGTTAAGTAATGCAATAATACCGAATTAATCGTTTAAGATGTAAAAAAAGTAAATATTAAAACTTGTAATTATTTGACAGCTATTTGCGCGTTGCCAACTTTCTGGTTACGCGCCCTTAAAGAATGAAAACCTAATCAACTTTCCACAGCTGCAATGCAACGTAAGCCTCTGTGAGATCCCGAGTATGTCATAATTTACGAATGGCCCAGTACAGGCACTGCGTGGGCGGGAATCAAAGTAGTATTTTTTCCACCATAACCATGCATGTTGTCCCCAGTGCACCAATACATTATAGTGATTGGAGCTGAATATTTAACGTGCTCACAATTAGTACGAACTCTTCACTTGATTGAATGCACGCCACCGCCGCCACTGCCACTATTGAATGACTTTTAATTGCACGTTCCGTGTTTTTGTGTTTTAAAAGCATTCATAATGTTGCCACACTGCAACTAATCATTGTGTCGTAGACTTTCAATTTTTATGCTGGTAATATTGGCTAATGGATTGTTCTGATCAAGTTCCCGGTATCTATCAATTTGTTTAATGAATTGTTTTTTATTTGAATTGAAATTGTATTACCGTGCAAAACTGATAACTAACTATTGGTAATGATTATTAACTTAAATTTTGGTAAAGTTACAACAATTTATGTACAACTCTTTTATGTATTTTTTCAAACAAAACTCGTCAATAATCTTCAATACTAAAAATAACTTATTCGCAAACATGTAACAAGCAACTGAGGGTTAAAGAACGGCCACCATGAATCTAAGCTAACTGAAGAAGAAGTTCTTGGCAGCTAACTGACGGCTGAAGAAAGGATAGCAGAAACAATTTGAATTCCTCACTTCAGCCAATCTCGATTGATACAAGTGAAGCGTTTGAAAGACGACAAGCGACTGAAACAACATGTCATAAGATGTGCACTACACGATACACAAAACGACGTAGAACCTCCAAGTGGATACCTTTGTAGGACAACTCACATTTTATTAAGCTACCAGTTTGTCTTCAATTGGAGTAGCTGCTTACCACGGCTCATGATTGTTTTATATTTCTTGAACTCATTTGACTTCACATAACGTAATGCACCCTATAATGTCATAGTCGTATATGAGAGGGAACAGGTTGTGTAGGTACATACGCTGTCTGAATGCCCCATGACAGCGTCCTATTTTGATATACATTTTCGGCTTGTTTTTCTTTAAAAATTAATAAAAAGGTGGTGCGTATTAAACTTGACACGTACTTCATTCCGCGGGTGCGCCCATTTATTTACATTTTGCGCTGCGATCGAATAATTGATATACCCCACCACAGAATTCGTACATAGCGTATAAATCCACCACGCGAGCCTGAAGCGTGTTGGTAGATGTCACATATCCTCGAATTCTAGGACATTTTCCTTCGCCGTTTTGAGAGCAGTGGTCACGTAATAAATCCTAGACAAAACATTGCACCTGAGTGGGTACGAACCTACAATTACTAATAAGGGAATATACCAACGAGATTCATATTACTTCAATAATAAAGTTATATAACCGTTTATCAATGTTGTAATCTTTAAGTTAATGAATCTCGTAACCACAATTAAATAATCTCAACATAAAAAACTCAACCACCCAACTTTTCCACCTCCAACCGAAAAGTAATTAAAACTCTCCGAAAGGTAACAGACATGAATTTACTAATTCAAAGCTCGATAACGAGACTAAATATAATAACGACCGCTAATGCTGGATTGATGCTTAAATTAAGCGAGTTTGCGAGGAGATTGATTGGGATAAGTGTGGGAGGGGGAGAACGGGGGTGAGCTTGGGGGGAGGGCAGGAGGGAGTCCGGGACACGCTAATCTAGTACGACCATATAACAATTTGTTGACAGTGATGGGTTATGTCGATGTGAGTAATTAGATCATAGGGTTAGGGGTGTCTACGAGTTACAGTTTTTATTAGAACGAGGTCATTTTTAGTTTAAATTCCGAATATTTGGTTTGCAGGTTTGACTGTAGTGATTGTGTAGCCTGAACGGAAAAAAAGAAAAAGTCAAAAATGTTTGCGGTAGGTACTATAAATCGTAAGCGCTACTGCTGTGTTCAAATCCCACGTCTAAATACATCTAGTGTTATTTTTCTGGGGTGCTAAGACAGGAAACCTCCACGTGCGCCCGTGGACTGGAGTTCCTCCTCGGATACGTCCGGGGGGAAGACCAGTTTTTCGGGCCGGTGCACCCTAGAATGCGGGCAAAAACTCTTTTAGGCACACTGTGTTAGGGAGGGAAGAAACGCCTGGGTGTCACCACTGCGAGGATCGTCCGGAGGACACGGTGGAGCATACGGTGCAGGACTGCCCCGCTTGGGCAGAGCACCGCCGTGTCCTCACGACGGCGATAGGCGGAGACCTCTCGCGCCCGGCATTGGTCGAGGCCATGCTGCGGGGCGAGACGGAGTGGGAAGCGGTCGCCTCCTTCTGCGAAGCAGTCATGCTCGTGAAGGAGGAGGCGGGCCGCCTGAGGGAGAGGACAGCGTCCTCCCTCCACCCCAGCCGCAGTGGTAGACGCCCACGGCGTCGGACGTCGCCAGACGATCTCCGGCCACCGTAGGCGCGGGCATGCGGGCAGCGAGCAATGGGCGACTCGCTGTCCGACCATGGACCATGCCCGGGTCGACGGCGCGTTGTGTTCCACGCGCGCCTCAAAGAGTGTCAGCATAGTGACGGGGCCTGTTGAGGGCCAAAGCCTGCCGGGATCGCGGGACCAAGGGATTACCGTGACCCCGGTGCGTAGAGGGCTATTGAAGGAAACCGTGGATTTTAGTCAGTACAAGTCTGACAGTCCCTCCCGCCCTGCCCTGGGTGGGAGGACTCATTTGATGATTTTACCACGATAAAAAAAAAAAAAAAAAAAAAAAGGCACACTGTGTGCCTCGCCCGGCATTGGTCGAGGCCATGCTGCGGGGCGAGACGGAGTGGGAAGCGGTCGCCTCCTTCTGCGAAGCAGTCATGCGCGCGAAGGAGGAGGCGGGCCGCGTGAGGGAGAGGACAGCGTCCTCTCTCCACCTCAGCCGCAGTGGTAGACGCCCACGGCGTCGGACGTCGCAAGACGATCTCCGGCCACCGTAGGCGCGGGCATGTGGGCTGTCCGACCATGGACCATGCCCGGGTCGACGGCGCGTTGTGTTCCACGCGCGCCTCAAGGAGTGTCAGCATAGTGACGTGGCCTGTAGAGGGCCATAGCCTGCCGGGGTCGCGGGACTTTCCCATTACCGTGACCCCGGTACGTAAAGGGCTAGTGTAGGACACTGTGGATTTTAGTCAGTACAAGTCTGACAGTATGGGTGGGAGGACTCATTTGATGATTTTACCACGATAAAAAAAAAAAAGGCACTGTGTGCCTAAGGGGTCTCTTTGCCAGTATGCGAATAGCCTGACGTGTGGATGCTCTAACGCGTGTCCCTCTGAATAGCAGAGGGCACAGCGGCAGAGCGGGCTTGCGGACGGTGAGTAATGGGTAAGCTCGCCGTCCGACCAAGGACCAAGCCCGGGTCGGTGGCGCGTCGTGTTTCACGCGTCACCGACGGGGCCAAATGCCTGCTGGGGTCGCGGATTTTTTCTTAATCCAGGATACCCCGGCCCCGGAACGTAAAGGGCATCCGAAGAAACACGGGTGGATTTTAGTCAGTAAGAGTCTGACAGTCCCTTCCGCCCCGCCCTGGGTGGGAGGACTCATGTGGTGATTTTGCCACCCTGAAAACAAAAAAAGTGTTATTTTTCTACTAAATATTTGTCAACAGCACCCGCGTTTGGATTTGTACTCAGTCGATGCCAATCTGCTCAACAACATGAGGAAGGTGAGGGTACTGTAGAGTGTCCAAGAGGAACCTTGCAGGTATTACAGGAAAGAGTTATGTTGTGATGTGCCGCATCCCTACGCCACCTGGCAACTGACAGCGACCTCTGTAATTGTTGAATGAGCCAGCATTAAAGCGCCAATTAACCAACATTGATTGGTTTTGAACACCCCCCCCCACTGCCTCCCGTTCTCGAACCTCCCAGCCTTCGCTCTGTGACCCGCGCTGCGGTCCCGGATAATTCTGAATCAAAGGGCTAGCATGGATGTGTACGACCCATTTAAAGTACACTGAAGATTATGTTATTACATTACAAATATTTAACAACTACCATTAGTATTTTTATGTATCTTCTTCACTCCACCTTCTTGGTTGTTCCTCACAAATTCTCGATGTAACAGACTCATTCATTAGTACCGAAGGTTGCCCGGTAACACTATTTAAAATTGAGTTAAACTATGGTAACACTGTAGCTACAAATAACAAATACTAATTGTATGATAATAGTCTAGTATTATTCCAGGACTGACTCTAGTTTAACATTATGTTAACTTATATTTAGAACAAAGGCTTCAAACAAAACTTCACGGAGTAATTATTTAGCTAGTTTATTTAAAGTTGAACGCAACCAATAAATACTACAGGCTAATTGGTTACTGTCATCACAAAGCGTTAGGATATCTACTAGGTTATTTTAATCTACTTATCTTGCAAAATTCAATTACAAAAACCTACGCGTAAAACGAACGATGAATAATGGGCCTCTCTAGGGCCTGAGCAACGTTGGCACACTCGTAATTTCGGCACTGACCAATATTAACTACCTACTTACTTCTAGAAAAGTTAGTCAGATGACAAAAGATAACATTTTGGAAATGCCATCCAGATTGAAGTACCGGCATACAAGAAGATACATGATTACATGATTAACACAGTATACGCGATCCTTCCAAAAACGTTGGCTCCTAAAACTTACCAATTGAAATCAATAAAAAAAAAAACGACGGGTTGCACTCTGGGAGTGCCGGCAGAAGTGAAAACTTGAATAGTAATTGTTGGAAATATCTTGTGAACAGATTTTAGTAAAACTCGCAAAAATGGTTGACTTTTTATTTCAATAATTTTCCAATGTGACGTACATCTTTTATAAACAATGTTACCTAGCAACGAATGTATCCAGCATACAAACTTCTTTAAAGGTAATAAAGTCACACGAACATTCACGCAAGCGCCCTGCGCCGTCCTACGCTTTTTCCTGACGTCCTACGCTTTTTCGATCAGGTCACGTGTCCTGACGCGAGTTTAAGATTTTATACCCATTACAGAAAAAGTGCTCAACGCCGCAAAAGAAGTTTTCACTTCAAAAACGACGGGTTGCACTCTGGGAGTGCCGGCAGAAGTGAAAACTTGAATAGTAATAAACACACACGAACATTCGCGCAAGCGCCCTGCGCCGTCTTACGAATTTTCGATCAGGTCACGTGTCCTGACGCGAGTTTAACATTTTTTACCCATTCCAAAAAAAGTGCACAACGCCGCTAAAGAAGTTTTCACTCCAAAAAAATCAGTTGTTTGTAAAAACAATCCCGCAAGCTGCCAGTGTCCAATTGGGGGAGTATAAGTTTAGTTCTCCGAACGGACAGTGGCCGCAGCCGCAGTGGTACCCTTGAGTTAATTAATATACCGAGCTGCTGCTGATCTATTAATGGTGGACACAGCGGGCGGTGTGGCCACCACACAGCAGCAGGAGCAAGGATAGTCCCAGTAAAAATACGACATTTTTTAAACTTAATCTAGAAAGTTATTGCTTAAAGACACAGGAGAATTGGCTCCTTATTAAATAATGCATTAATTTCCTTCAAGCTTAGTTTAATGTCCAATTTGAAGGATAGAAAAAAAAAACCAAAATTCTCACTTGTTTATTTTTTGCGTTTTCTGCATCGTTGCATAGTAAAAGTTGTTCATAATGATGAGAACAGGGTCCTTGAAGAAGTTTCTGTTGAAGAAAAACTGAGAGTGTTTTCCATACAAAATCTAAATAATCGCGAAGTGTCGATAATTCCATTTGTTCCCGTCGCATGGTCGCCCTACAACACCTGTGTTTGTCATGCTTTGATCTCTTGATTATCCTTTATCTATTCGCTGTCCTCGTAACAAATCCATTTCATTGTGCGCCTTGTTTCAGACGTGATTGTAGCCGATCTCATTACGTTTACCTAATTACCACTTACACTGCTCAAAGGGTTCACAAGTTGTGTTCAAATGTTTTTATAATAAGTTCTAAATTTAACTAGGTTCACCTTTAGAGGTTTTTTGATTTAGGAGACAATTTGTAATTTTGGAAAGCGTTAAGATGTGCGTTATGATTTTGTCACAACTTCAGTGTTTCTGTCGTATAATTTCCGTGTACTTATAAAGTAGTTTATTGTAGTTGTTTATTGTAATAATATGTTCGTCCTTTTACACTTTTATTTTTGATTTGCGATTCAACTCTTCTTCTTTCACGCTTCTTAATCACTATTCATTTCCTAAGTTAATTCCTCTACTGATAAACCAATAACCAATCATCCTTAGAATATTTTCATTATTCTCTCATAGGTTAGTAGTATGAAGTTTCGAATTCATCTCTATAACTGCCAAAAAGAGATGATATAAATTATCCAACATTGCAATCACAACAGCAATTCAGTTTACTTGGACCTCAGTGAGCATTTCAATTCAAATAACCTGTCTTCGCCTGGCCGTAACGGTATGGTTTAGCCGTAGTATACAATGGCCCAATCAGGTGGTCGACAGTTCACCACACCCGGCACAAGACACAGCGGCTCATCTCAGCGCGCAATCGAGTTACCGCGCTGTTACGCGCGACATGCTCGCCTGGACACACCTATAGAGCAGCTACAAGAATAGAGGTTGCAGAGAGCACACATCTGGTAGAATCATCATTAGGTACTACAAACCTTGAAAGAATTGCAAAGAACCGAGATAATAGAGAACCAAAATCATCGGTTCTTTCAAGGAATTTGTAGAATCGGAAGCATGTTCAATAATCTTCTGCCACGATCTCAATTTATTTTGGGTTGGCTGAGCATATATTCTTCTCTATAAGTCGTCTCTTTACTCATCCTCTTTCTAGCCTCAGGTATCCAAACACCGTGACGTGAATTGTTTCTATGGTATTATTAATCGATAAAAAGCGCTCTTCCTCTCTCCAACCATTTCCTAATTTTGCTGTGCCCGACAAGGTCCATAAAATTTGTTTCTCTCTAATTGTATTTTTACCAACTGTATATCTACAATATGGATGGCAATGAATAATTTGAATTGAATTGAATTAAGTATATTCAAACACAATATATTCTAACTAGCTGTCCCCGCGTTTTCACCCGCTGCAGGGCTCCTTTTGGTTGTTGCGCGATGTTAGATCTCAGACTCTAGCATCTTTCGATAAATAGACTATCGATCACAGAAAGAATTTTTCATATTGAACCAGTAGTTCCTGAGATTATCGTGTTTAACCAAACAAAGTCTTCAACTTTTTAAATATTAGTATAGATGGTAAGTCATGCAATTAGAGTTTGAAAAAATAGTCAAGGTATTTACCTATAGATTTACGATAAGGGCAATAGAGTATAGAAAGTGAAAACGTGTCTAAGAACTAAATCTGATTATGAATATTTCATCAAACTCCAAGACATTGAGTGAGTGGAGCAGTGAGCGTGAATTTCACTAAAGGCTTTAGTGAAATTCACTGGAAATGAGACAGCACTTTTCACAAAACTCGTATTAAAAAAATTGTTAAGCCTAACGTAGTAAGCAATGGATTCTGGGGGTCTGCGGCCTCTGTAGCGCGCTCTACTCTGTGCTACCTCGGCGTGCAATCACAAGACGCGGAACAAGTAACTAACTGACCGCTGCAATAGTGTTCGCTGGACACTATCAACTCGCGTAACTCACTTTACTGCTCCACTTACACTAACACTTGCATACTGCACCTTGCGGACATTTACCTACGTCTGCACACCTGCTTCATTACATTCCTGTTCATACATCGCGTAGCTAAAAGGTGTGGGAGCATAGTTAGACCATCAAACTTTTTTCATGAGACCAACACCCATTATCCCAAAAAATGATAGTTGTCCCGTACAAAACTTCAATACCTATTCCTTGGATCTAGTTGTATGCGACAGACAGCTGCGCTGATTATTTTCGCATGTCCCTCAAGAAAGGTCGCGGGACTCACGAATTACTGTAACCCCGGAACGTAAAGGGCTATTGAAGGACACCGTGAATTTTAGTCAGTACGAGTCTGACAGCCCCCCTCCCACCTTTGTCCTGGGTGGGAGGACTCATTTGATGATTATACCATGCTAAACAAAATGTCTCTTAAGAAAAGTTGGTCAATTTGATAATCTAATTTCTGACACTTAGTGACATTTGCATTAACCTCGTTCAACCCAGCGCTAATTCTGATTTTAATGTGTAGATTTTTAAATGATACATTAACATTGGACAAGCGGCTGCAAAATAAGTACATTTCTTTAATTCTATTCTGTGTTGGTCCTCACAGAGTCACAGCCGGGGCCCACAGATCGATACAAATAGATTACTTTTTATGTAGGCCAGAGACTCGTGCCGCCTCTTGAAACTTTTTGCATTTTGCGAAAGTGATAAAAAAAGTGCACAACATCTTTAAGATAACAAAACACTCTCACTTGTGATGGCTACTAATTGGTTGCTGTCCTTGTCCGTGATGGTTCAGCATATTTTGTATTCAGAGTGATGCAAATCATCTTAAATGGTCAGTATTGAATATGCCGTCAGATTGTGTCTGGGTCTACAGATATGTTCGAGTTTTGACAACCGGCAAACATAATCGAGTACACTCGAGTACATAAATTTCGAAGGAAGTAGTAGAAAATAACATCTTTATATCTAAGAGAAGCAGACAGATGTTAATGTAAATAATAAATCTAATTTATTTGGCAAAAGATAGTATACGTTTTGTTCAGAAATATCTTATTTACTGTGAGCAAACTGGTAGGTCTGTTGGACTATATTGTAGTCAATTAAAGAAGCTAGTAAGTAGTGTAAGTACCAACATCCAAGTCAATTTAATCTGATACTTATTCCAAACATTTGAACCAACATTAGCCTAAAATATTTCAAAATCAAATATTCGCTTACTCATCCAATCCATCACCGCGGATCGTAATAACACTCACTCAAATTAATACCTGCCCACTCAAAAATAGAATTGAAAAATTGATGCCCAGCATAAACAGACCCCTTATCGTGTTCCACCATTCTTTTCAAGAAGCAAGGGTGACGGGCCTTAAAAAACTGGTTACATCTTAATACGGGCTTATTACTGATGTTAATTTTTGGGTTGTTTCGGGTGAAAAAAGTTTCGAATGGTATTTAGAGTGCTTTTAGAATCGCCATCGATATATTTACGTACAAACTCGTAGTTTTGTTGTACAAATTATTATCATTTGGCTACTTTGTACGTAGTAGTGACGTTCAAATTGGTAGTTTGGGAGTTAATAAGTTGCTAGCATTTGTGTATAGTTTTTTTCGCGGATGTCTGCTTAAACGCAGTTGTTCGCTATTTGATATCTAAATAGCAATTGGATAATCTTAGAATTTATTGAAGTGAAAACTTCTTTAGCGGCGTTGAGCACTTTTCTGTAATGGGTATAAAATCTTAAACTCGCGTCAGGACACGTGACCTGATCGAAAAAGCGTAGGACGTCAGGAAAAAGCGTAGGACGGCGCAGGGCGCTTGCGTGAATGTTCGTGTGACTTTATTACTTTTAAAGAAGTTTGTATGCTGGATACATTCGTTGCTAGGTAACATTGTTTATAAAAGATGTACGTCACATTGGAAAATTATTGAAATAAAAAGTCAACCATTTTTGCGAGTTTTACTAAAATCTGTTCACAAGATATTTCCAACAATTACTATTCAAGTTTTCACTTCTGCCGGCACTCCCAGAGTGCAACCCGTCGTTTTTTTTTTTGTTTCTTTAATAGAGGTCGCCCAAAAATTAAATCTTTGCATATTTTGTTCAGCATTAGGTACTACTTGTTATTAATTTTAGAAAATACTGCAGTTGCCTAATTTACTTTGAAAAGTATACATATAAATTATTTACCACAATTTTTTTCGTAGGTATTCATTTCCAAAAATATTTTTCTCTGACACTTAGGTCGAAAAGTATTACTTCAGGAAGTACTACTTCGGCTAAGCGAAGCCAAGTATCTGATTTGGGATAAATAAACGTTTCTTTGCAACCGAATTCGCTTTATTTTATTATAGATTTAATGTTATACCGAAAAGAATTTATCAATTAGTAAAATTAAGATTAATCATTATTTAAAAACATTACAATATTATAAAAAGTATTTCAGTCTAGAAATAAATCTGGGGGCACGGCAGTGCCCCAGCCAAGTCTCGAGCAAAACGGGCACGGCCGTACCATCTTTTCTCGATGCGATTCGCGGCTGTTTCGCCCCCCCTATATCTTCGACGTGGACAAAGCTACGAGTTTAGGTTTTCGGTGAATAATAGTAGGCATTAGAACAAGCTTAAGTTCGAAATTACATGCCAATTGAATTAATAGTTTAGGAGTTACGGTCGATCAAAGTTACACCATTTTGTCACTCACTCACTGACTCACTGACTCACTGACTCACTGACCGATCATCAAAAATCTAAGGTACTTCTAGCAGACTTAGAAACTTCAAATTTTGCACCAAGATAGGTCATTAGCCACATATAAAGGAAAAATTATAAAAACATTAAAAAATAATATACCATAGAAAACAATTTTATATTTGCGGTTTGGCAAGAACATTATGTATGGATTTTGACTGCATTGTTAACTTTGTTCGTTGCTTAAGTATTCAATTGGATGAATAAAAACATGGAATAGAAAAGAATAATAAAAATGTAATACATAGACTATAATTAATTGATACATAAAGTTCATAATTCATTAAATTAATAAAGCTAAAACTCCATTGTATTGCGATAAATTTCGATTGTATGCGCGCTCGATAGATGGCGTTGTACCTGTCTGAATCGCGCTATGGTTTCGTTACCGAGTGCAGTATAAGTAGTACTTTAAAATAATTCGATAATTTTCATTTGATAGCGCCACCTACCTATGAAAAACCATTTCGAAACTAAAAAAATATTGTAGCTATATTCGGAGAACTTAAGTTAGCCGGATTAGATAGTAGATTTATTATTGTTACTGAAACAGTTATTTAGGCGAATAGTTTATTAATATAACATAGACATAGGTAGTTACAATATCTAGTTGTTTACGTGTTATTTAGTTTAGTTATATTTATTTTGTAAGTTAGTAGATTTATGTTTATTTAGCTCGTTGAAAAGAAACAAAAGAGATAGAGAATGGGTTCTAAGCAAAGCAGTAGCTGAAGTCCAAGAAATTATGAGGTCACCTAAAAAAAAAGAAAGAAATACACTTACAAAAAATAAATGAGATCCCACCAAAAACATTAAAATAATGTAAAAAAATGCCAAGTCTCTCGATGCAGTCTTTCCATCGTAAAAAGTTTTGAGATCTCATAGAAGCCAAGTCCTATTCAAATTATTTTGTAGTTATAAATCAACATTTAGTAATTGTATCAATAGTTTTCTTTATATTATAATTATAGTGACTTGGCAATGAGCACAAGAAGAAACAAAACGGCATATTTGGAGTTGAAAGTCACACACCGCATGCGTAAACATTAATATCACAAAATTAATTTTCTTTTGGTTTATCCGTGTCGTCCCAACCGAATTTCGGCAACGGCAGTCAGTCTCATCCAAGACTAGTAAACTGCGCAGGACATAAATTATAATGCACAATTGCACAAGTGTGTACGCAAACACTAGTGTTAGTGTACTCTCGGTTCATTTACTTTCATAAAGCGATGGCCCGTAAGGTACTTATTTTTTATTATTGCATTGGAGCATGTAGTCGGTAGTGATCTGATCACAGGTCTCGTCAGTAACATTTGCACATAATTCCAGGCAGCAAGCAGCTTTTAATTGGTGCTCATTGCCAAGTCACTATAATTATAATATAAAGAAAACTATTGATACAATTACTAAATGTTGATTTATAACTACAAAATAATTTGAATAGGACTTGGCTTCTATGAGATCTCAAAACTTTTTACGATGGAAAGACTGCATCGAGAGACTTGGCATTTTTTTACATTATTTTAATGTTTTTGGTGGGTAAATATGAATTCATTGAACGCATTTTAAAATGCCACTGACGTAAGACGTTACCATGGAAATTACTGATATTTGACAATAACAAACACAATGTCAAATCCATATTTATAGCGTGCTCTGATCTCGAAATCTCTATCTAAGATCTCGAAAATCGATACTATGGCAGAGCAAAGTACTGCCTCAGTATTAGGTTGGCTTTCATCGAATGTAAATACTAAAAAACTGTCTATTTATACGAAATGGATGCTTAGAACGTCGCTAAGCACTGACTTTGCTTGGCTGTATTGAGGTACGACTATTTATCTCGGCCTTATATTTCTCAAGATAAATAGGTCAAGGTAATTTCTCGAAACAACTTATCAAAATTACATACCACACGAAGAAAATAAATAAATCGAAGGTAATAAAACAATAATAGTTACACAATGAAATCAAACAGCACTCAGTGTGAAGCGCCCAGTTGTCGGCACACGGCTAGTGGCCGTCAATTACGGTGCGTACAAAAAGACTTGATCGTCGACAATTTTGCCGCTACTACCGTGGTTGGAAGATGCTTTTAATGTTTCTACAGCAGTTATATTATTTATAGGTAACAATAACTTAATTCCGTTTGACTTACTTCATAGGCAATAGGTAATTTTCACTTGTAATCTAAAACCGGCAGGTCTAATCCCAATTATTCTCCTATCTTTTAACTTAGTTATTGAACTCTACAAAAAGGTTTATAACCAAAAAGATTAATCATTAGTACGATTTAGCTTAATTATTTGTAATAGGTGAACATTGGAGCTGTTATTTGTTACTATAATTGTGATCATAGGTAGTGCAAAAAGTTTATGGTCTCAGCATCAGAATTAAGTGAACAGTCGACCAAAATTTCGTGGATGTGTTTATGGAATTGTCATGATAATAATGATGAAACCCATAGAGTGGTCATTCATTGAAGAGTACTTGGACACTCTAATCTCATTGCAGTGCTGAGTATAAGTATTCTTCGTAGTATTATTGTGTATTTTAGGAGATGTTTGGGAATTATTTTTGCAATAATGGAAAGGATTTTATTATTATGAATGAAGCAAAGGTTTTGGTTTTGAGGATTAGGAAACTATTGTAGTCATAGAATTTGATACACGTGCAAACAACACTAGACTATTTGGCGCCTGAAATGAATAATTTGAAGATAGTATTACGTTTTAAAAATAAAAGAAAAGAATACCTACCAGTTATTAACGTTTGGAAATGTATTCAGCTATGGTAATCTTAAAAAAGAATAAGCTTAAAATGAAATAAACAAAGTCTTAAATTAAAAAGTGACTGATGTAATGAAAACATGATTAAGAGCCTCCTTCGTTAAGCAGTTGGCGTTCAATCAAAATGATTTCACGGAGATAAATTGAGTGTAAACAGAGCGAGCGAAACGTGAAATAATCTCGTTTATAACGAAGAACGAACATCTCGCTCTAATCTTATAAAAGCACAGACTAATTTGTAGACAATTGCAGAGTTAAGGAGCTTGAGGCTTGTTGCCAACTCGATATTCACTCATTGGGGGCTCAGCTATAATAATCTGAATTAATATATATCTTATCGATCGTAACATTGTTCTTAATTTAAAGCCGCAGAATTTGAAATCTACCACTTAATCCATACGTGTTATTTTACAAATCTCCCAAAATTCTGTCTACTATTTCACTACTATTCGTAGTGCTTGCTTTGCAACATTTTGAAATGTATATATATGCCTGATAAATGTGAACCTAATCAAAACAAATAACTATGAGTATGAAAATGCTAACCACATCTAAAGATACCCAAAAACAGTTATTACCCAACTAGTAGGCCGCCGTGTTGTTCCAGCACAATATAAAACAATAAAAAGCCTATTAAGTTGGAACAATATAATCTTCGTGGACCTCCTCGCCCGCACCCCGCGCCCTCCCCCCGGGTCCTCCTCTCGGAGCACTCCGGCGTCCAGCGGGCGGTAATTACCGACGCCTTGAGACTCGGCAGTTAGGAGGCAATAGCGTTATTTAGCACCTTCACAATTTGTTTCTAAGAAATCACTTTTATCTCATTATCTACGTATTTGGTGCTTTAAACGAAACTTTTATGAACTGAACGAGTAAATTTTTTTCTTTTTCATTTTTTTCTTGAGAGTTTCAGTAGTTCAATGTCTTCTAGCTTGACTGAAAAATAAAATAGTATGACGTTATCCTATCAACCCAATATAAGAATTTTATTAAAAAATACCTTCAGATATTACGAGTACGAAACAAAAATACACGGTGACTTGAATCTAATCTAAATTTAAATACGAGATATTTAATATTTAAACAAAAAAAATACCGAATAACAAAATAATACGGCAATTTGTCACAAAATGATTTGGGGCCCTTAAAATGAATGCCAAATTGAATCGTAACAACTAACAAAACCAAATAATGCATCTAAATAACAAAATGTTATCAAAGAGAACAAAAACCTCTCAAACACTACGGGCATCTAGCATCCCTTTCCATCGCTATATCGGTGTCCCGTTTACTCTAATCGTATTAAGCATCCATTTTTGTAAGCGCTCCGAGCCCGATCCAATTTCAAACTCATTTGTTAGAGCATAAAACAATTATTAAAAAACGCCAGTGATTTGGCGAGCAATTTTTGCCGTTTTACATCACTTAACGTTGGATACAAAAATCTGTGGAGATGGGCGATTGCTTTAAAGATATCGTCGGTGAACATCTTTGCATAAACATCACAATACATTTTGATTACTGGCCTGATTAAGTTACATAACAGATTTTGTGGTAATCAATTATTTACAATAGAAGTAGGGTTTATTGATAACTCTTGAGCTCTGATTGAAAACAGGGCTTAATTTTCCATACACGATAGTTCTATAAAAATCCGCATGAGTTTGAGTACCTAAGTAACAAAAAAAACCACCATTGATCACTGCACACCTCTATTACTTCTTAAATGCAATAGATATGTTTTCAAAAGTAAAAAAAAAAAACATTTACCTAAATATAATTTAAGAACAGTCTCCTTGCCCGCCACTGTCCATATACGCAGGTCCCGTGTTTTTTCGCCGAAGTAATCGAATGATCGTGCGTGCGAGCCAACAACGGGTGCGCTCACCCCAGCGCTACGCCGCGAAAACAATAACGTTCGAGTGATGTACTCCTAAGTACAACAAGAGTGAATGTGATAACAGATAATAATTTTATTTAGTTAATTTATAAAATACATCACACACGAGAAAATCCAAGAGAGGCCTCCTGATGGAAAGTGGACACCGCAGTAACTGTAGCGTACAGACGCCTTCGCGTTGTTAACCCTGCAACTTTCACACCATTTTGGAGGGTGTAAAGAAAGTAGGAAACTGTACTTTTCCCACATGCAACGCTCCTTGCGTTGCATGTGGGAAAAGTACAGTTTCCTACATAAAATGTTTTCACCACGGGTTTTCACACCGTGGGTCCCTCAAGCTTCAGCACAATGATCCGTCAAAAACCAGCTCACCCACATCTACGGACGAAAGGCAGGCGAACTGGTCCCGGGACTGTCAGGTACCCTGAAACGTAAAGGGCTATTGAAAGAACACCGTGCATTTTAGTTAGTACGAGCCTGATAGCCCCTTTCGTTCCACCCAGGGCGGGAGGGCTCATTTGATGGTTTTACCACGCCAAGAAAAATGCAGACGAGTTTATTTATTTATTTATTTATTTATTTATTAATAAAGGTACACCAACAGCTTCTGTATATAAAATATTGAATTAAATAGTAATGAGTAATAGGCTTATACAGTTGCCAATAACAGGTGAACCAACATTCAAACATAATAGTGATAACTTAGGCTTAAATTAATGACGAGTTGCTTGACTTGTACAAGTGGGCGATCGCCAGCCAGTTGTTACCCTGTACCTAACACTCAGCGTGAGGAGTTTTGTCGCTTCTAACGACATGCATTTATTGTCGTCTTGTATAGGGGGCATATTGAATTCTAGGGCATCACCTCGTGGCACTACTGAACATGAAAGTGGTGTCGCCGTATAGTACTGTTTCTGAATTCATCCTCTTCTTGGCGTAAAAAAAGCAATCGTTCCAAAACTTACGATATAGTAATTGTTTATGAATCAGATAGTTTTCGGGATAGCAGCAGTTTCACCGACCAGGGAGGTGTGGGGCGACCTCGTATGTTGCACCGAGTTGAACGCTGAACATCGAACATGTTATTAGGAGCAAACGTGTCGTTTTCGCTGCGGGGCACCGCGTGACAATCTCTATGTTATATTCTTTTGTGTGTTGCCAGTTTATTAGGGTTCCAGCATGTGATATGTGGATAGGAACAACAGTTATGAACAAATTTACTGTATCTTTTTCAGGCGTATTCTAATTAAGTACTTGAGCTTACTTCAGAAACTCCGTTATGTAATGAACAGCATGAACTTTGTGTCCAGTATATATTATTTTAAATTTCTTGGTAATAGCTATATTACGCGAAAAGAGAAAAATCAAAAAAAGATTTGAAATTTCGGTTTGTTACTTTTTGTAAAGAAACTTCCATACAGAACCATAGCAAACAAAAGTTTAATAACTTTAAAGTAACAATATCACAGACGGGATATCGGCGGGTGGTGAGCGGTCGATCCCGGGTTCGATCCCGGGCGGGGCGGGGCCAGCTTTGACGCTGTTACCGGGATCATACCCCGCGGCTAGCAAACTGTTCAAATCAACTCTATAATATGAAACTTTGAAGGGGAATTAGATTTTAAATTTAAATTAACTGAAGGCACACACTGTATCGTATCAGATGAGAGGGTATTGATAATGAGAACTGCGAGAGCTCAAACTGTGAGCCATAAATTCGTTTAAGAGATGTTAATCTAAGTGTTGCTGCCAAAATAGGGTTTAGGGCAGAAAAATCGACGACTCAATCCAGTGCCATCAAGTATAGATTAGTTTGGCCAATATGGATCTACATTATTTGAAAAGAAGACACAAAACATACATCATGCGATGTATGATTTGTGTCTTCTTTAAAAAATATGGATTGACGAGTCTAGACAGCTGAAAACTTTTGCCAGTTACACCTACATGGTCGCGGGACTAACGAGCTACTGTGACCGCGGAACGTAAAGGGCTTTTGGAGGACTCCGTGCATTTAAGAACATTTTAGTTATTACAAGTCTCTCCTGCCCTGTCCTGGGTGAGAGGACTCATTTGATGATTTTACCACGATAAAAAAAAGCATAAACCTACATGCAATTTTCATTAAACGTCTACCTAAGTTAAACTTTCGAAAGAAGGTGGGAAGACAACTTACTGATTAAAGTAACCAGAAGGACCTAGATAGCCGTGACACTACACTGTCATAATTGAAGATAAAAGAACCGATGTACACTCACCATTAGGTGGTCAAAGGTTGGAGAAGATGTTGTTTGAAAGTCAAATTAGTACCGTTTGAAGCTGAGCCTACATTGAGCTAGCTCACTCCCAAATCCTATTAGTCCCGTATCACGTTTAGTATTTCCCGGACTCGTCAAACCAGCCCGCGATGATATGTTCGTTATTACATTACACGCGCACAAAGACGAACGGCAGAGATGCTATCGCAACGATTAACTGACGACCCGGCCCTAAACGATTGTTCGCAGCAAATTGCTCGAATCTTAACAATCCGATCGTGTGATAACGGCCTAATAAGAGACTATTTAGAAGATATTGTTAGTTTTTTTGCAAGATTGGGACAGCTGCCTTGTTGGCGATGGTTTTTGTGATTGCTAAAGTAACCTAAGTATAAAATTTTGCAACGTCATTTATAGTTTTGCTTGTGTCTTTAAAGATTATAATGAGACAGACGAAATAACGTGAGTTTGACAGTTTGACGGAGACTGTTAGCGAAAGTATCAGTTTTTATTAACAATCGTAATGCGTATTATGACATATCTGGGCCAGAAGGTGCACAGAATCATAGCATTTTCATTGAAACAAGATTTAAATGGAGATGTTACTCTTCAACAACACCATTCACTATTTTTTATAGCCATTACCACAAAGAAAGTTGCGAAATATAATAACAATTTCAAAACAACAAAATAACATAACAATACTACATAAGAGTTATTAGCGATAATCTTTTCCCAAATAATACTCTTAAATGTGTAGGGATAACAATTGTGGCATTTACCCTGCGTAATGACGTCAGCGGTTTTCAACTGTTAAATATAAAAA
Source organism: Agrotis puta (assembly GCA_943136025.2). Taxonomy (NCBI): domain Eukaryota; kingdom Metazoa; phylum Arthropoda; class Insecta; order Lepidoptera; family Noctuidae; genus Agrotis; species Agrotis puta. The sequence goes on along the minus strand of OW964189.2, from coordinate 3,029,892 downwards.
TTGCCTCAGTTTGACCGATTAAAGAAAAATTACTGACCGATTGTTAAATGCGTGATTAATATTTATATCTAAACCGCAATGTATAGTCTCCCATAACTCATTTTTTAAGTATTGTTTCTACAATGTATACTGTAAGTATCCTAAGTCTTAGCTGGGAAACGTCATCCCTTTCATCGTTTACAATACACAATCGAATCTTATAAAAATATTACTTAGTAGCATACTAACATCTTCACAAACTACAAATAAATGAATGAAGTTGTTAATGCACAGTGGTTCGAAGCCAAAAGAATTACGACAAAAACTTTGACAATCGTGAACGGACCGAAACCACAATGCAACAAAACAAATCATATTACATATCTCTTGCTCGCTCTCTGCATCGGACCTCTCGCCCGCACAGGCTCCCCGCTGACTCGTTAGCGACGAATAAACCTTGTAATACAATAAAACAGAAAATAGTGTAAAAAATACTTGTTGCAGATTTGGCAGTGCCAACATAGAAGCTTTATTGCAGTGCCTTAAAGTCTGTAATCGAATGTTTCTATGTCAATTTAAACTTGTCCTGCATACTAAGAGTGACATTTGTTTGAGGCGTTCACCCAATATGGTGCTAGAGCGAAATAAAATTGTATTTTTCTATTTTTAATTGGTACAAATTTTCGTTTATGAAAGGACGTGAATTCGAAAACAAATTATTTTTAACTAGATACTTTGGGGCGGTTATTATTGTTTCGTTTAGTAAAATACGAGTTTATATTGGAGGGTTGTGTTCAGGATGCCGTTGTCTAATTTTTTCGTAGGTAAACTAAACTCAATTTCAGTACAATGTTGAGACCTATTGTGTTGTCAAATTCATGCATGTCGTGTATTTAAAGTTCTATATTTCACATTACAAAATCGCTCATTATCTCACTTCATAAACATGAACTATGTATTATAAAACTCATCGATTTACCTACTGGGATATATGAAAGTATGATGTGAGATGCACGATATCGTACAATTGTAATTTAAGTGTTTTGTACATTTTTTTTTATAGGTATACAATTGTTTTTTTTTTCTACCATGCTTATTTTCAGTGGTTAGAAGATAGGTATTTTTTCTACCCCAGCAATACATTGAAAAACAAGAAAAAGTACACAGGTCGGCCTACTTTGTGAAACCCAATCTGTTTGAGGTGTAACATTGATATTTGTAGCACAATCAGTCATTGTGTCAAAGGAAGCGGATGTCGAACCAATAATTATGCAACAAATCTTACCACAATTAAACATACTGTACGCATAGCAACTTTTTTTATTGGTTTTGTATTGCCTAAGACATTTTTTTTTCTTTCTTAATACCGATTTAACAGAGTCATCAAGAACAACAGTAGGGGTATGGTTGGAAGTCTGACTCTCAACATTAGTATCACATGGGGTTAAGACATACTAAGTCGCTGTAGCAAGATATGTATTTATGTATACAAATGTCAACAAATAAGAAGCATAAAAAAACTATCCGCATTAACATAAACATTCAATAAAGCAAACAAGATTTTAATCCATGCAGGGCGTTGTGCACTCGAAAATAGAAAGCTTACCGCGAACGCCTCCAAACAAACCTTTGAACCGAAGCCGATCTAATAACGTGAACGAAATCCTTTTATGCAGTCAACAAAAACCTAATACCACTAATAATGCCGCAAAATTTCGAAGAACCTTTTTTCCAGAGATATCGAGTAGTTGACCACTGTGCGGCTGAGACGATACAAGTACAATGAACACAGATCGGTTTTGTCTAGGATTTCAAGCAGCTCGTATTACTGTGTGTAAGTGTTATGTAGTACAAAGAGACGAATGGAGCAAAAACGCTGGTCGTGAAATGACCATAGCGAGGATTATACGTTTGAAGTATCACATTGTGTTGATGCCTTTATTGATGGTTGTGATAATATTTTTGTAGCAAGACTGATTGTTGAAAAACGTTTGTATTCTGTAGGAAAGGCCTGTTTGGGCCAGGTTATTTAACTCATGGCACATAATGTGATATTTAGGTAAAAAAGGTATTAAATATTAGGTGGTAGGTAGTACGTCCTGCAGTATGTACCTCATTACTTGGATTTTGTTGACCAGGTTACATATAAATAAAAAAATATACTACTGAATATTTATTAACATCGTTTAATAAACACTATGCAACTCAGTGAAACACATCTATCTATATATATAAAAATGTTATGTTGGTTTGTGTATGCTTCAAAAACTCAAAAAGTTCTGCACCGATTGAGCTGAAATTTTAGCATGATATATAATCCGCATCAAGGATGGTTTTTATCTATTTTTTTTTTGAAAAAAACTTTTTTGTGCCACAGCGAAGCGGGGCAGGGTACAGCTAGTGTATAATAAATCTGTAGAAGGGCCAATTATGTACATTGAAAATATTGAAAAAATAAATAGCGGGGGTGTTGCTGGATCGATACCAAACCCAAATCTGTGATTAAAAATTTTTTTGTCTGTCTGTCTGTATATGCAGGCATCACGTGAAAACTAACGGTTCGATTTCGATGAAACTTGGTATAATTATACCTTATTATTCTGGGCATAAAATGGGATACTTTTTATCCTGGAAAAATACGTAGAAAAAAAATCTTATTTTTCAGTTTTATTCATAGACGTTGTTCTGTAGAACCGCGAACACACGAATTGGACATTTGACACATTACCCGCAGTGGATTCAGCGCCGTACCCTGTATCGCCGAAAGTCGGATTTGGCTTCAACTTTAACCATCCACGCGAAGACCGACATCCGCGCGGACAGAGTCGTGGGCGGAAGCTAGTAGTTAATAATGCTTCTGAAATAATGATGATCTCAAGTCGACATCAGATTTCCTAACACAATCATAAGGTACTGAAATTGAATAACAAACTCGTCGCATATTTACAGGCGCTCAATTTTAGATATATTGTGTACATACATGGACTCCGCTGCCAGGTGTTCAAAGGTATAGAGTCAGAGCACAGAGGGGTGAGGGCAAGAGGGGCGGGCGGGGAACAGGGAGGTGCCTGAATTCGATTCCGGGCTATTGAAAAGTTTCAAGAGGCGAAAAGCTTCGACAAACGAAGCTAAGTGAATTTCGAGCCCTCGGAGAAACCAGGGCCGCATTCGGTTCGGTGAAATTGTAGATAAGGGAAAATTTATGGTTATGTGAAAAACAGATACATAGATAGTACGGGAAAAAAAATTAAAACGCAAAAGTAACGGGCGTCAACCTGTCGTGGTTAAATCTTCAAGTTACAAGGGTAAAATCGTAGCGTATTTGCCTCATAACGCCCGTTTTAAAAATGTTATGAATTTTCAATCCCTCATAACATTTATAAATTCATTAAAGATTTTAAAAGACCACAACATCCATCATCTCAAACTTAACTTAAAACGAAACACACGCACTACAATTGAAGACACGATTGACGCAGTGGCTGAGCGATCGACTGCTGTGCAACGTGTCGCGGGTTCGATCCCCGCACGGAGCAAATATTTGTATGATCTGCAAGTATTTGTTCCGGGTCTGGGTGTTTGTGTGTGAGTTTCTATGTTTGTGAACGCACCCACGATTCAGGAGAAATTCCTAGTGTGGGGATAAGTTAAAAAAAAAACAATTTGATTTTTTAAAGTCATACTCCCTTGCGTAACTGCAGACAAAATTCAGAATTCATTTAGGAAAATTACATCTACTTAATTGAGATTACGAAACGTACTTAATATGAAATGAAGTGGCCATAATAACTTAGTATTATTCACAAGCTTCCGCCCGCGACTCCGTCCGCGCGGATGTCGGTCTTCGCGTGGATGGTTTATTTCCCCATTTTGAGTAACTCTGACAATGACATCTTATAAATATTACGGCGCTGAATCCACTGCGGGTAATGCAACGTGTGTTCGCGGTTCTACAGAACAACGTCTATGAATAAAACTGAAAAATAAGATTTTTTTTCTACGTATTTTTCCAGGATAAAAAGTATGTTATGCCCAGGATAATAAGGAATAATTATACCAAGTTTCATCGAAATCGAACCGTTAGTTTTCACGTGATGCCTGCACTATTTGGGTTTGGTATCGATCCAGCAACACCCCTCGCTATTTATTTTTTCAATATTTTCAATGTACAGAATTGACCCTTCTACAGATTTATTATATGTATAGATACTGTTTTTAGCAAGTTTTAGAGAGGAAATGACAATGATAGATATGAATCAATTACTTTCATGAGCCGAGTACGTCCCTGTGCGGGCGGCTTGGTTCCAATTTTTATCAATCCCATTTCATTTCCCCTTACGAAAGTTTTCCTCCAATTTCGCGCTCTCGCCCCCGCCCTTTTAGTGTTGGGACAATTGTAGCATATAATACCTATCGATTGACGATATTTTATCAGTAAAATAGAGAAATATAACCTGACTGCGCCAGAATGAGGTTTATGTTTTCTTTGTGTTCCGATTTCAAGTTATTGTATTTTTACCATTTTCAAAATTATTTTTATTTGAAAGCATAAACTCTTGAGGTGGTCTCATGGTCATCAAGTCAGGATCCGATGATGGGATCCCAGAGAAATTAAGGTCAGCCCTTATTTTTGTGTATGTTCCCCAACAACTCAAAGACGTCTAGTTACAGATTCGGAAAATTCTTCTCTTGTTCGAAAGGCACAGATATCATCATTCACTAAGCAGTTTTCACTCCAACTTCTAAAAAAGTATCGAAAATCTGTGAGCACAGTACATCACTACAGTTTAAACATTAAAGTATTTCTCGGGAGACGCGGACGTATCAAGCGATCATTTCTCTCTGTTATTACGCGACCGAATTCAATTGAGGGCCGTTTACATCGACACTTGCTTATTAACTGACCTACGGCATTTTGTGGAATCATTGTATAACTACAAACAATGCCTACAAATATATGATTTTTATTTAATCATCCTCATCTGCCATAGCTTTTCCCATCTACGTTGATGTTTGTTTCCAGTCTAACTAGTAATACCTGTATACTGGTTAAATTAGAATCAACCAACATGGTTGGGAGGAGACGAGGTAGATAATGATATATTTATCATGCAATGTGCGATGTTTCTTAGTCAAACAAAATAGCGTACTATCAATTACATCAAAGGCTCTGGCACGAATTCTACGTATTTAGCGCTACTACTGTACCCGTACTTGAAGTATTATGACATAACTTGCATGGAAATTAAAAAAGAGCCTCTTGTGTACGAACGGGGAACTATTTATTTTGAAAATGATAACGAAAACACTTTATCGCACACGAAAAAGTGCGAAATATGACGAGGCCCCCCTCTAGAAGGCCAAAGCCTACCGAGGTCGCGGGACTTTTTTTTTAACGTGTTAAAATCATCAAACGGGTCCTCCCACCCGGGGCAGAGTGGGAGGGACTGTGAGACTCGTACTGACTAAAATCCACGGTGTCTTTCAATAGCTCTTTACCCTCTAGAGCCCCGTAATTTTTGCTGACACTCTTTGAGGCGCGCGTGGAACACAACGCGCCGTTGACGCGGGCATGGTCTATGGTCGAACAGCGAGTTGCCCATTACTCGCTGCCCGCATGCCCGTGCCTACGGCGGCCGGAGATCGTCTACCGACGACCGTCGCCGTGGGCGTCTACCACTGCGGTTGGGGTGGAGGGAGGACGCTGATCTCTCCTCTCCTTCAGGCGGCCCGCCTCCTCCTTCGCGAGCATGACTGCTTCGCAGAAGGAGGCGAGCGCTTACTTTGCCTCCGCTTACTTGACCCCATCATTTTGATAAGTTAAAACTCACAAAAACTTGAAAAGCATTATATCTGTCATAAATAACCAAATTAATACTAAACTCTGAGGAATCTATAGTATAAAACTGTTATAAAATTACATTAAAAACAACTCTCGCCTTAGCAAATTGTTAATTTTTTTCCTGATTTTGGCAGGGTATTTTATAAAATTTCTGTGATGCCAATATAATAAAAGATAAATTATAATTAATTTCCTATAGGTACTTTTTATGCAACAATGCAAGAAGATTCAGTTTCCTTTATTCATTTTTCAACATATTATTTTACATTTTTTTTTTATGAAAACAGAAAAACATTGAAAAACATAAAAAATTGTGGCCCACCATCATCGGGAACAGGGTCCAAGCTGCCGGTGGTTAGGGATCCAGAGAAAGGAACCTCCTCACTATGCGCGCCGTGTCCAAGTGACCTGCTTTCTGCATCAAGCCCTTGAGCCAGCTGCACAATGAGAGCCTCTTAAGGTGTTGGTCGAGGCTCAAAAAAGATTTATTATTATTTTTGTAAAAAAACTGTTAAGCGGTCAGTAATTGGTGGGAGGTCAGCAATTGGGTACTTTACCCTACTTAAATATCTGATTAATCTCTTACCTGCCAGCTAGTCGCTGGACCCTCGTCATCACTCTATTTCACAGAGAAAATAAAATAAAATAAAATTTCTTCCAAAACTCTTCTTCGTTCTTTATAATTTGTTTTGTTACGAACCGTTTAAAGAGCAATTACTGAGTTCCCTCTTATTTATCGGACTCCCAAATAATTTACTTTCGTTATAAAAATATACAATTTTCTCTTTTCAGGGAAATCTGCGATTTCTTTTAAATTCGTTCGCTTTACTTAATTACTCATTTTCGGTGTAAAGTGGCGATTGATGAGTATCTGTCTGCTTACCTTCCCTCTCTGAGAGAAGGGGCCTATATATCACAGTGAGGACATTAGGTATATGATTATGCTGCCAGATTTCTATTTGCTACAATCTTTATTTGGGTGGAACTTCGCATTTGATTTTAAGTTTCTAGGAATTCGACAATAGTCACCGATTCATTATCTGTCTCGCCTATATCTGATGTCTCTGCAAGGTTTGGTACGCTTCATCGATAATGTCATCGATAAATCAATAATGCGGGGCCAGTATCCCTACATAAGTATAAACCTTCATGAACCTTTGCACTTTAAGTTCGCCTGGATGATTACCAACACCACAGGGTTTGCAGTGACTTTACGGACGTCCTAGCACAGCGCTACTGCCAGTTTGAGTTACAACTGGATACTTCAATGGAGCCGAAGGTTAGGTTCCTTAACCTTCAATGAACGGTTCATGAGATAAAGACGAATAGCAGACAGACTGAAAGTGGAGTCTTAGTGAAAAGATCCCGTTTTACCCTTTGGGTACAGAACCCTAAAAAGTGTATATTTTGGTCTATAATTATTATGTCTAACTAGCTTCTGCCCGCGACTCCGTCCGCGCGGATGTCGGTCTTCGCGTGGATGGTTTATTTCTCCATTTTGAGTAACTCTGACAATGACATCTTATAAATATCTATTGGACCCAAATACGGCTAAGCCTATAATAATTAAGGAGATCCCTCTATTGAGCTACCGGAGCTCGCGTTCTGTAGTAACTGAAAAATAAGATTTTTTTTCTACGTATTTTTCCAGGATAAAAAGTATCCCATTGTATGCCCAAGATAATAAGGTATAATTATACCAAGTTTCATCGAAATCGAACCGTTAGTTTTCACGTGATGCCTGCACATACAGACAGACAGACAGACAGACAAAAATTTTTTTAATCACATATTTGGGTTTGATATCCAGCAACACCCCCCGCTATTTATTTTTTCAATATTTTCAATGTACAGAATTGACCCTTCTACAGATTTATTATATGTATAGATAATGGATATCATCATTAAGATTTAGTTTATCCGCAACCAACTCTTGACATTTCGAGCATGACAAAACTACACAAAAAGGTGTTAATGTGAGCTAATCCATAAGCCCCTTTCACACAGGGCAACGAACCGCAGCGTTTCGGCTATTACTCGCCGCGATGCGTACGCATAATGTGCTCTATTGTCATACAGAGCCTGTATTACTAAGAGTACGTATACATGGTGGTTGATTTAGTTTCAATTCTCAACATAAGAACACTAAAGTTGGAATGCCATTTACTGAAACTTCAATTAGCTTATGCTGTATCGTATTAACCTGACAAGGCGACAACTAAGACTGGGCTATTGTTTTTCAATAATTATTATAAAATTACACAAACCTGCAAGATTGAAGGCACATTTGCCGTAACACAGGAAAGCTTTAATTGCATTGGATTTGATACAAAGAACAAAAATAGAAACTACCCACTTTTGTCTAATAGATTCCTGTTATAATTTATTCCATCACCCTGTACACAGTAGAATCGCCTTACGATTATTTACATCTAATAATGACGGAACCATTAACACTCATAATTCCGTGAACATTCTCATAATAATAACTACAACATTAGTTACAATGCACCTCGGATATAATCCGCTCACTCACGGATCATAACCGTTCATTCACGAACATATTCGTTCATTCATTAAACATATTTAACGGTTTATCGCTGGTGTAAACAGCGGGAGGTCACGGGTATGTGGTTTTCGTATCAATTTTAATCTTGTGAGGGTTTTCTGGTGATCTAATGGACTTTATAAATATAAATGATTACAAAATTAAGAAGCAATGTCGATTTATAATATACTATCTTTTGCCAGAGGCTTCGCCCCCTCACCCCCCCGCCCCTCCCTATGTGCCTAAATCGGTTCAGTAGTTTTTGATTTTATTCATTACAAACACACAAAGAAAGTAAGTTACTTGCTGAGATTACCCATTAGATTGCCAATTTTTGATTCAGTCAATGGCCGGTGCATGACCTTTTGTGATTTTTACTGTTAGTAAATCAGTTTAGATATCCTTCGAAACTGTCTAAATAGTATCCGAAATAAAACATTAAACTGAAGTAAAATAGGACGCGCTAATTTACACGGAAATTGTAAAGAAAATGCATTCACTCCTATGCAATTATGTTGTGGTACAAGTCACAGGAACTGGAGATCAATTACATACAACACTTCAGTCTGGACAGGCTATCAAGCTATTTAGACGAACACTAATGTGGTTGAGAGCTTCTTTATTTCTCAGCGACTAGCATATTATCCAACTTTAGAGTACCACCTCCTTCTCTCTCCAAAGACGATGTCTTCGATGACCTGCCGCTGTTTTATTCTTGCTTGTTGCAAAAATTAGAGGATTATTATGACACGTTTTGAAACGTTGACTACCACGTTTTCGTTTATATTATTATTATTTTCTGCAGTCTACAAGGAAAATGTTCGCCATTCTCTCTTCGTGTATTCTAGAGACATGCTATATTACTCATAGTTCCGCTAGCCCTTAGCTGAAATCTCATGTAGTAGATCTCTTTGCCAAGGATTTTAGATCGCTTCAAAACGTTTGTTTTTCTAATTTGCTCTGACCATTGAATACGCCTCAAGTTTGAAGACATTTGAAATGGTTTTGTTCCACAAGCCTGCATATATTTCACGCATGTGATAATCTGTTCATTTAAGTTATAAGTATAAAAACAGTGTTCTCGTAACCCGCTACGCCCCAACAACTCATACCACACGTCGCTACAGGATGGATCTCCAAAACGGGCGTATTCGTGTGATCGCTCTGGTGCTTTTCAGATATTGATTTTTAATAGTAATTATGTATCTCATTAAAAAGAATGATATTCAAATAGTATATTTTTACTATTGGCCTTCAATTTACACAAACAGTTATGAAAATATTTAAGTTCAAAAAATTTCGCGACCAGAGCAATCATAATTGGTGCCAGAGCGATCATAAATGGTGAAATCAGTGAAACAAAAAAATTAATATTGATAAAATATTATTTATTTAGCCGTTTTCAGTCATATTCAGTGTACGAATAACAAGATTGATGTAAGAGAAATGTATTATTTTAGAAAAATATCGTTATAATTTCAAACTATTACATTATAATTTTAAAATAACAAATTAACATACTTATAAAAAACAACTTTTGGCTTAGTTTCATTTATTTGGACTATATTATCCGAACTTTCCCTACTTTTCTTCCTACGAACCTTTTGCTGGCTTGGAGTCAAATCACTCATTGGTAGTACTGTGCCCCGAGCTTTTTTCCTTTGGTGATTTTCTCTTGACTTTGCAAAACATTGTCCGTATAGATCTGGATTATTTGTCATGTAAAGATCATTTCGCTGTGTCGGAAGACAAAAATGGGGAAAGCGGAAATTGGTCATATTATAATTATTGGTGGAGATTATAATTCATTTTACTTAGGTACACCTCTGTCCAACCCTTCGGGGATTACAGGTGTGATGTTTTGTTATGTTTAATTGCTTGAAGTCGTTGGTTCTAGCAATACTTATCATTATTTTGTGTTTCTCAGCACTTTAAAAAATCAACAGATTCCGATACCTCTCTGTTGTCGAACTCAATAGAATAACTCTGTATTTTTTACCATACCTGCGAGTAAACATTGGCTGAATGTTTTGTTTTCTTAAGAGTAAGTTTTAATATAAACCAGTTTTCTGTTGTGAGGAATTGAAAACTTTGAACTGAATGCACATTTTAGGCTGAGAGCTTTAGTCCTGCTTGTAATTTTCAAAGTATCAGCTGACGATATTTCCACCGAGATACAGCCAGCTGACGTTTGTTTTTATCCATAACTTCATGTAAACTATCATCAGGTGAAATTTGAGTCGAGAGGAAATTACTGAAAGTAAAATAAAATAAAAAAATTACATTTTTGGGTGACCAGCTGACGTGTTTTCAACCATGGTACAGTCAACTGATTGGTTTTATTCTTCGTGATATAAGATAATCTTCAATATAAACCAGGTTTCAGTTGGGAGGAAATGACAATATTTTTTTTCTACGTGTTTGAACGGCTATTGCTGCTTATCCCACCAATGGAACCACAGCTGACTTCCACGAATCTTTATGATACAACTCCCTCATGTAGCTTACTATTATGACTTGAGAAGAAATCACTGACGAAATTTAGCTCCCCCTTTTCCCGCTCTATGAAATGTTTTTCTTCGAGGCATGGTTTCCATCTGCAACAATAGTTGATAATAAATTTTAGAAAAGAAAAGCTTATAGTTGCGGTTAGCTAAATGCCAATATAATAATACTTATCATCATAGTAAAATACGTCAAAATCTGTTTATGGGTTTAGGTTATCCAAAGAAACCCAGAAAAGGATATAAATTAAAGGTTATATGCATAGTTCTTCATTTGTCATTGTTACAGTTCGGACTTAAAACAGATTTATAACGTACAATTAATGCAAAATATCATTGCTCTGGTCTTTTTGGACAGAGCAATCACAGCCACAGCGATCAGAAAAAGTCACTAAATCATAAATTTAGCCGATTTTAAAAGTAGTAGAAAGTTGTGATTACGTCTCATAAAAAACACTATAATGATCTCTTAATTCACATAGCAAACACATTTACAAGCTTACTATTTAATTTAAATAACGAGCCATAGTAATCATAAAATTCGAGAACCAAATCCAGAGCAATCATAAACTTACCTTCGTAAACTTACCTTCGCGGGAACGTGGCAGACAGGTATCCTCCTCGGTGGTTAGACCACTGCTGGCGCTGCCCAGCGGGAAAGGAATAGAGTGTCTATAACGCGTAACTAGGGATGAGGGCGATGTTTTACCTCAGCGCAGAGCGATGAGATAAAATGCCCGGTCACGATTTTAAATTCAAATTGAGGCAAAAGTATTGTTAATATAACTAAAAATATTTTATTACTATGAAGATTAACTATTTGTTATGTAATCTAAATAAGTTGTTTCATATGAACCATCTCATTAAAAATTTAAAAAATATTTTTTTCATTCAATCGGGAGTCGGGTCAACCCAGAGCGATCAGGATTTTAGGGTTTAAGATTTTTTTTTAAATATTTAAAATAAACTTATTCATAATATTAGCCTTGTACCACGTAGATTAGACACCGAACTGTATATAAAAAAATATTATGAAAACGGTTTCCGATTTTAAAATGGGTTTATCCAGCCCGACACGCAAAAAAATGCCTCTGGAGATTGTGCCTACAATGAATGAGTATCGTTAATCGCGTTATATTTTCCATTTCCAGTCATCTTCGCAGCAGTTCCTTTCCATTTCAGTCACAATCAGCTGCTGCAGCTATTTACCGACCAGAAATTATCTTTTAACTAAAGTTTATTACGAATTCAACTGTCACAGGAAATGGGTCTAAGACATTGGTTCGATTGAAACTAGTACCTAATAGGATGATGCACGTAGGTACCTAGTCAGGTACTTACGTGCTCTGACTTCCTAATATTTTTACATAACATCGTGCATGCCATCTGAAAGGTTTTTGTAGTATGTAAACAATATTGATTGCCATTAACTGGATAGAAATCCAAACTTCATTGCTGTTATATCATGATCCTGATGAAAAACCTTAATGAGACTTCCCCGGTCTTGTGAAATTACTGGTACTTCATGCACAGCAGTTGCACTTGCGACTTCTATCGAGTGGACCAATGAAGCAGTCTAGTATTTTTTTTCGATGACTAGCTTATTGGTTAGACTTATTGAATCATAATCAACTAAATGACAAAAGATTGGCGGGTATACGACACTTTATAGTTGCTGAATGATGCATCGAAATTGCAGTCATCTGCTAGTTCTGGGTCGTCTCAATAACTCCCCATTATTGTTTGAGTCAAATTGGTTAGACCAAAATTCCGTGGTAGTAGACTAATACAGATTTACAAAGACCAGAATAAAAGGGTGGACAGTAGGTTTCCTGAATACTGATTAGAAAAATAAAATATATTACATCTAATCTTCGAGAAAGCTTCCACTCCAAAGTGTAAACTATATTATAACTGAACACTATTCCTTTTCATCTCTGAATGCATTGTAACTGCTAATAATGCGGTTTGATCAAAAACCGCTTTGTGAAATATATCCGTTTCCTTGTACCTATTTCTTACACGCGTATGATCTGCTCAGCATGTTGTATAACACTTCACACAATTGTAAATTCTCTTTTACACTTCATACAACAATGTCACGGTAATTTAGACTTTATTTCCTACGGATAAGATATACGAAACAGCAAATATATTTTTGTAAGTATTCATAATCCGCAAAAAACAATAATCCATTTGCGCAAAACCGCCATCAGATTACAAACTTACTTTTGCGTTTGATAACCGAACTATTCTAAGTTATCTCTTTAAAATGTAGTTTTAAAAACCGCATGTGTAGTCTGGTTTTTCTATACTATTGTATGGAGGCGTTAGTTTTGACACAAAATGTTTTTTTGCGTGTGTTTTGTAGTATTTTGCGCAAATCTCGAGAGTGTATTATTATGTGATAGTTTGCGAGCGTGTGTCGGGTGTTAAACATCTGAACTTTTTGTGTCAAAATAATGCTTTCGGCGTGTGTTGTGTGTCTGTTGATGCTGATCTATTTGTTTGTAATCTACGAGTGGGACAGATCCCATGCGGCTTTGGAGTAATATCGCAAGAAGATTATGAGAAAGGTATTACATGGACTAAGATTTCACGCCTGATTAGTCAGCGCAAGCAACTGTTGGTTGCTGTTATTAAATTAAATGAAGTAACAAGAAATAGGTATTGTCTTGAAAATAAACAATTAAATTAAATTTAATCCTTAATTTTTGTGTTATATTCCGTAAAGAAGATAAATGAAACAACTTTGAACAAAATAAATCGTCACTAAATAAGCAAAGTCGAAAGAAATTGGTTACTGACACAGCCTGATGACGTATTTCGTAATAGACAGCGCGGCAAACACGAAATCGCTCTTAAATAATCGTCCAGCAATTAAAACTGCTTATTTCCTTAATTCAGAGCAATCGGACGTTTAAAGAGCCTTTACTAGCTCTTCACTCGAATTTCAACCTTATTCGACAGGTTTAGAATACCTAGTACGACAACCTAAAGGGATAATTTTCCCATCAATGCTTGTTGAAAGAAAATAAGCTTTACACTAATGTTTTACAGCTCAATGTTGTGAAGCAAACGATGATGAGGCGACGTAAATGGGAAATTGTGCGCTAACTCGTCGTGCCGTCGGAATAAAACAACTCTTTGCGCTGATAATGAGGAAGAATGCACAGAGTAGTGGTGCGGGTCCAGATACCACAATAAACATACTCTTTCTCAGATGCACTAGCTGAAATATCTATGTATAAGTAGCGATATTCTCCCAGTGGTATATTATCTACATCGTAACGCCATTGAGTTAGTGGTCCCAAGTGCATCTATTGAACGATCGGTTCCCAGCTCGGCCAAAGTATTATGTTCTCGTTTTTCATTTAGGTACTTCAAATCCAGACTCCAGGACGCTACTGAGAAAGTATAGTAAAATCAGCACGCGTAGAATTCTTTCTATATTCTACTATGAATAGACAAAGTTATTCCTGTACATTTTTTTTTTTAAATTTTTAGACTATAGACATCTTTCTACTTTCTGTTATTTTGTCCATTCTTTCGTCGACGAAACCTGTTACTACATTGTCATACTACGCGTGCTGGAATTGAAAATCTATTAACTACCTCTTCACGCAGCACGTGGTTACAGTAACAGCCTCTGGTCGTTCCAGCTGCTCTGTGGCCCAGATCGCTCGAACATTAGCCATTAGGGATGTGCACTCGGCACAAGAATTGCTTTCTTGCTTGATTACTTCGTTTGCAGAAGGTTCTTGCATGTGTTGCTGTTTACTCGCGAGATTGGCAACCGTTTAGTGTAGTGATTACCTTGTTATGTCTACGTAGAATTTTTTAATGCCTTGGCATTAATAAGGCAAGTGCCTATTGACCACTCTCAGGGAAATCGGTATACTCGTATGTATATGTTACAGTTAAAGTGATTAACCCGTTATTGCGCATAATAACTAGTAATCATGTATAATCACTAAACTGACTAGTGAAAGTGATTAATTTTATTATTCACTTATATATATAGCTTTAATAATAATAATAATACCTTTATTTCAGGCAACTATGGCCCATAACATAGAATACATAATAATAATATTATAACTATAAATAAACTAATACATATGATATGACCTACATTAAACTATTTTACACGAAGAGGCGGCGTCGTGTTTCGCTGACTGGTGCCGCGCAGCTGGCCACGAAAACGCCGGTACACGACACCCTTCGGCCAGAACTCGGGCTTGAGAAAGTTATCGAGATACTGAGTCGGTACTCGCACCACAAAAGACTTGAAGTTCGTTTCGTGGCGCGACTCCAACCTCTCGACCCTCAATGTCCAGGAGGTCTTCACTCGCAAAAACTCCACGACTTCTTCAACCTTCGTGGAGTGATGTAGCCGGGACAAATACAACTGCGTCGTAGGTGTTGCAGGACGCAGTAACATGTTAGGCCCAGCCAGCGCGGAACCACACTGGTTCTGACTCTTCTGAGGCTTCTTCTTCATCTTCTTCTCCACCTTGATGAAGCCATCCTCGTCCGTATGCCGCCGCGTCATTTCCTTATCGGAGACTGAGCGGCTCTGCTTACCCCCTTTGGCTTGCTGTTTCTGCGAGTTTTGCGACTCAGCAGGTTTGCCCTCGGTAACAATAGCGGCGTAGGCACATTTACGAGTACCTACGCGAGTAATCGCTTTAACCCACGACTTCGTTCGCGTGGAGTAGTGACTTCCGATTTTTTGTAATAAAAACTTATGTCCTTTCTCAAGTTCCAAACTATGTCTGTACCAAATTTCACACAAATCGGTTCAGTAGTTTAGGCGTGAAGAAAAGACAGACAGAGTTACTTTCGCATTTATAATATTAGTTTGGATTTGAATTCGTGGTTTGTCCAACCGTGAAACTGAATGACGCAACGGATAGTTTTAAGGATATTGAGAATTTTAACTGATGGTTTTTGTATATTCTGTGCTTTCGAATCAGAAGAAGATGACTGACGACAGGGACAACCCGAGTTTTGGTTTGGTTAGGTTCCTTCAAACCCTGCAAACAGACATAGAAGTCCCGAGCTTCGTCGACCCTGCTTAAGTTGATATTTTATTTCGAACTGAAGAATTAATTAAAAACACAATTTTATTATCATTCAAGTTTAAACAACAAAAACAATCACAAAAAAGGGTAAAATAACCTACAAAATAACTTTTCTTTCGGAAGTCGATGGCTTTGTTTTTATTTTATTTCATTATTTTTGCCAACGATTTTTTTGAAAGATTTTGTAGGTTATTTTACTCTCTTTTGTGCTTGTTTTTGAAGGCGGTTACCTTCTTTTTGAAAAAGATATTTATTTTACTCTTTTTAGTTTAAATTTTCAACCAAAATTGTTGTAAAATACATAATTTTCTTGTACATAATAAGTTATAAAAGTCCCTATCTTAAAAACTACTGAACCGATTTTGATGGATCTTGCAGTATTCCCTAATCAAATACCTACATCATTTTCTTACATGTACACTAGAATTTTGTAATCCATAGCACTGGTAATTCATCGCTCATGTACACAATAGTATAAAATTCCCTATCTCAAAATCTCCTAAACCGATTTTGATAAAATTTACAGTATTCCCTAAGTTAAACGATACTTAGATCAACAAAAAAAATATTACTTAAATCGGACTTGTTCCGAAGATATGCGAACGATGAATCAGTCGATGCCTACTCCTTACTGTTAAGGAGTTGTACCTTCCATCATCAGCTCAGCTACAAACATGAGATGATGATTATCATACGCAAGCTTAAATTACTTCTTAAGATTTGCGAAAAAGTACCTATGTATGGACTCATAAAATTTGAGGATTGCCCTCGATTTCTCCAGGATCCAATAATCAGATCCTGACATGGATCCTTTCGAACAAAAAAAGAATTTTGAAAATCGGTCCACAATTGGCAGAGTGATCGCGTAACAAACACACGAAAAAAACATACCGTTGAATTGATAACCTCCTCCTTTTTGAAGTCACTTAATAAATGCTACACTACTACTACAGCTAACTCGTACCAGATATTATACGTAAAAACTAGTTGATGTGATGAATTCTGTATCATTTTACACTTTCACTTAATTAAGTAGGTATTATGAATAATAACTAGTTATTTTGTTTAATAACCAGATTTATTACTTGGCTGTAATCATAAAATAAGTAATCCATAAAATAAGTTTTAAAACTAGCTTTTACTGTCAGTTTTTCTTCGCCTGCATCTCCTCCCTACCAGTTTAAAACAAAAATAAGTAAGTACCTAGCCTATAACCGTGTCCCCAGGGTTCCATATTTCTCTGTAGAACCTTTGTTCAGATTTTCATTGTGCTGATATCTAAATGAAAATAATTAAGAAACATCAGATCAATGTTTATTTTATTTATTTACCTATTACATTACATTTAAACAAAATTGGTATTTTATAATTACATAGCCTTATCTATTTTTTTGTGCAGTGGATTTTTACGGACAGCGATGATTACCTACTTCTTATAATTTAGTGTCTCACTGGCACTAATTGAATTGACGACAAAAATGTTACATCTATATATTCATTGTTATTTTGTTTATGAAAACTAATACTTCCTGAATAAAATCTATAAAAAAAAAAAAAACGACGGGTTGCACTCTGGGAGTGCCGGCAGAAGTGAAAACTTGAATATTAATTGTTGGAAATATCTTGTGAACAGATTTTAGTAAAACTCGCAAAAATGGTTGACTTTTTATTTCAATAATTTTCCAATGTGACGTAAGTACATCTTTTATAAACAATGTTACCTAGCAACGAACATTCACGCAAGCGCCCTGCGCCGTCCTACGCTTTTTCGGTCAGGGTCACGTGTCCTGACGCGAGTTTAAGATTTTATACCCATTACAGAAAAGTGCTCAACGCCGCTAAAGAAGTTTTCACTTCAAAAAACGACGGGTTGCACTCTGGGAGTGCCGGCAGAAGTGAAAACTTGAATAGTAATTGTTGGAAATATCTTGTGAACAGATTTTAGTAAAACTCGCAAAAATGGTTGACTTTTTATTTCAATAATTTTCCAATGTGACGTACATCTTTTATAAACAATGTTACCTAGCAACGAATGTATCCAGCATACAAACTTCTTTAAAAGTAATAAAGTCACACGAACATTCACGCAAGCGCCCTGCGCCGTCCTACGCTTTTTCGGTCAGGGTCACGTGTCCTGACGCGAGTTTAAGATTTTATACCCATTACATTAAAGTGCTCAACGCCGCTAAAGAAGTTTTCACTTCAAAAAAATTAAAAAGTTCAAAGACATCGTCAGTTAGACTCACCTTAACGTTACCACGCCATCTAGCGTCTAATAGCTGCAACTTAATTTTCAAACAGATGAAACATTTGATTCATAAAACATAACACAATTAATCAACTAATTAATCAATTAATTATAATCATGAAGCTAAAATAATTTTCACAATAATACAAAAAAAAATAAACAACTAATCATAATTATTTAAAAGATTGAATGTTATATTCTAATACAAATAAGATTACTAACTACTACACTTTGATCTTAGCCAAAAGGCCGAGAAGCGAGATTACTAACTACTAGAAATAAAATCTAGCGGAACATCTAGCGATTATTAAAATAAACTAAATATTCTGAAAACATGTTATTTGCTAACCTACTCAATTTATAATAGTTATTCTATCATTTCGCATTAAATTACTCTATTGTTATTTCATATCACATTTTATACATTACAAAACTTCGGCTTTTAAACTTCAACCAGCGCCATCTATCCTTCAGTGGCAAGTCTCTTTGGTTTATCCAAAGTTCGCTGTTGTTCGTAGCGGATGATGTCCGCGAGAGTTTGTACAGCGGTGTCCATATCTTCGAGGCGTATCTTGCTAAATGTTAGCCTTAAATAAGGACAGGGGGCGTTAGCATCGTATAAGAAGGCTTGCCCGGGTACTAACATGAGGCCACGTTGAAACGCGGTTTGGAATACCTGAAAATCATAGAATGAAAATGTAGGGTTTTAAAAAAGACACTGAGTAGGTACCTAATAATAAATTAAAAATAACTTACGTTTTTAACGAGTGTTTAATACTTTACCTATAGAATTTAAATAATAGTTTTCTTAATTAGGTACTGATTAAGAAATTGGGACTAGGTATGATACATGTGGGAGACTGGTCACTTAATACTTTTAAATTTCATAAATTAATCACAGTATTCATAGGACAGAACAATAATTCTACTAAATACATTGGCTTTTTATAGATCCCCTTATTTTTGTTACTGTGACGCAAAGACGGTTAGATTGCTACATGCTCTCCTACATGGTCCGAGCCGGATGCTCACAGATTAATTATACTCTTCAGATGCGCTAGTGAGGTGCGCGCGCACTCAAATATTACTTATTTTCTCGTTCTCCATCTTACCATGTTGTGCACATCGTCGACACCGTTGACTCTGAGCCAGAAGAATAGTCCGGCGTGGGGCATGGAGAAGGGCGCCAAGTGCTGCACGGGCTTGAGGGCGGAGTGAAGCGCGTCGCGGCGTCGTTGGTAGAAGTCACGCGCGCCCGTCAGGTGCGCCGCCAGCGACGACCGACACTGCACCAGTTGGAGTAAGATTGCCTGAAACAGGTAGGTATGTTGGGATCAAACCACTTTGGTCCTACTACCCGCACTCCATCTTCTATATCTATATCTTCTAGACATATTAAAAACGACGGGTTGCACTCTGGGAGTGCCGGCAGAAGTGAAAACTTGAATATTAACGTTGTGCATTTTTGATATTTTGGAATGGTTAGGGAATAATTTTGCACGAATTGCTTTAATTATCAGTATAAAAGTACTCTCATTTATGTGGTAGAATACAATATTTATTTATTGGGCTATCGTACACAAACATTATTTATTACATTATTTTTTTTTATCTTTTAGAAAAATCATCTTCCATCCATAATTTCGACGACTTTTTCCCCATCATTACTACCAGAACCATCATTGCCAATCTCTTAAACTAAACAGCAGGCTCAGGCATACATGTTCGCCGCGCCGTAGAAAGAGAGGGGGATACTCCCTCTCCTACGCTGCGCCAGCTGTCTACTCTCCATCCGTCTTACGAATTTTGCTCAGGTCACGTGTCCTGACGCGAGTTTAACATTTTTTACCCATTCAAAAAAAAGGGCACAACGCCGCTAAAGAAGTTTTCACTTCAATAAAATGGTAGGAAAGTCAAAACTTGGGGTGTGATCTACAAATCGATACCGAAGCGCAAGTGAAACTCTACATGTTATGAGTTAGCCTTACCTGTGCTAAAGTGCAGGAGTGCAGCAGCTCAGCCTGCGTGTGCAGCTCCAAGCGCTCGAGCAAAGGCTTGGGCGCCGTCAGCCAAGCGCCGCGCAGTCCCGCGCTCACCACCTTGGACACGGAGTCCAAGCGCAGTACCCGCCCGTGCGTGTCCAACGACAGGAACGACGGGATGTGGCGCTAGGGAAACATTAATGATGAATTGGTAAGTGATGTGAAGTTACATTCGTAATTATAAAGCAAGGTATCTAAAGTAGAGAATTTTCGCTAACCTATCCCGTTCCACTGCTGGGCAATAGCTCTTGTCTTACCAACTTTTTCCGAAGGTTGAGCTTGTTAGTCTATCTATATTTCGCCAGTCGTAGTAACATAATTGGTGTCTCTATTTCTCTTTCATTTTCCTTATCTTATTTTTCTTTTCTATTTTGTAGAAAATAACAGTGTCACACATAATATCTACATTCGAATCTTAAACTCGAACAGCGAAGCCTAGGAGGACAATATCTTTGATCATTCCTCCTGAGTAAGTATGCATGTGCTTCTTTGACTCCTCGTAACTATTAAAAGAATGAACGGATCTATTAACCCAGCTTGTGCTACTTCGATCACCTTGATGTTAACACCTTTTATTGCGGACCAAGTACGGGGATTCAGAAGTTAGGTATCATATACAATTCTACATTATTTAAACAATACTACTATGATACTCACGTCTGTATAATTCAAGAACATGTACGGATCATCTTCTACGATGAGGAAGTCATATCTGCAAGCCAGCTCGTAGATCTGTCTGCGTCGGTCTTCGGGTAGGACAGTGCCCGTGGGGTTGCTGCCCGTCGGTATGATGTACATCATCTTGGGCATCTTGAGCCCGCGCCGCAATCGATCGCCGAGAACAGCGTCCAAGGTTTCAGGTACCATGCCGTCTTCATCTTCTGGTATGCCTAAGATTTCTGGCTGGTAGGGTTTGAGCTGCAAGAAAGTTGGAAATTATTTTTCATGTATTCAGCTGCATCGGTGAGACTGGTAGCTTACAAACATTAGAAAATACTTCTTTCAACTAAAAGACACCTGTGAAAGTGGTAAAACTGGGGACGTATAAAGACTACGCTTAATGTGACCTACATGGAAATCCAACAACAGCAAGATCGATAATTGAGCAATAGGGGAAGATGGAAAAAACGATATATGAATAGTATGGCTAGAAAGGAAATGATGACCAATACAGAAGCATGAAAGAAGAAGACACAGCGCGTCGACGACAAATAAATGTGATAACCGAGTGGGGAAGTGATGATGATGAAAGAAAGTCATGATAAAAGTCTCACAGCGCTATGTATGCCGGTATATGCGTACTCGCAGGTGATGACAGGGTCACCGGGCTCAACCAGCAGCTCCACGCACTGGTAGATGCCGTGCTGCCCGCCGTTGGTGACCAGAATGTCACGCGGTATCTCTGGTGGACGGTGGGTCTCCGACTGGAACGCGCGCAGCTCTGATAGTAGTCCGGGGAGGCTGGAAAAGAGCAAATAACAATTACATCTGTAATCTTCCAGTTATATTTAGGGTACAAACCTAGACTTCGTGTCTTTAAGTTAAAAATCCTGATGGAACAACTTAGCTATACTATGTTCCGTAGTCAAACCAGGAATCAAACAGAGTAGTCGTACTTGGAAAAACTAAAAAAAGTTACTAGTTGGAAATGTTCGTTGTAAACATAATATCATAACATCGTGAGTTTGAATATTAAGTACGACATGTTCTAACTCGTTTTGTATGTCAAGTAAAAAAATATAAATACTGACCCTTGTGAGGGCACGTACTGCAGCGCGGCGGCAAGCTCCTTGCCTTCGAGTACCAGGCTAGAGTACCGGGTGTCCAGAGCCAGCCGCGTGAACGGGAATACCTGCTCGTTGGGCATGCCCTCCGCCAGCGAGATCATCTCCTTGCCCACCTTGTACGCCAGAGACGCTGAAAGGAGAGTTGTAGTTAGTTGGTAACTGTCTTCTCTATAGAAGTTCATCAAAGTACTCCTCAGGTCCTTTGTGGAACAAAACGGATTGTCATACTCGTATCAACCCTCTCAGTTTCTTCACCTTTTGCATTCCAGGGCTTTTTTGTAGCGTGGTAAAATCATCAAATGAAGGACTCCCACCCAGGGCAGAGCGGGAGGGACTGTCAGACTCGTACTGACTAAAATCCACGGTGTCCTTCAATAGCCCTTTACGTTCCGGGGTCACGGTAATTCCTACAGTCCCACGTCCCCGGCAGGCTTTGGCCCTCTACAGGGGGACCCCGTCACTATGCTGACACTCCTTGAAGCGCGCGCGTGGAAAACAGTGCGCCGTCGACCCGGTCATGGTCCATGGTCAGGCAGCGAGTCGCCCATAACTCGCCGCCCGCATGCCCGCGCCTAGGGTGGCCGGAGATGGTCTGCTGAAGTCCGTCGCCGTGGGCGCCTATCACTGTGGCTGGGTTGAAGGGAGGACGTTGTCCTCTCCCTCACGTGGCGCGCCACCTCCTTCGCTAGCAAAACTGCTTCGCAGAAGGAGGCGACCGCTTCCCACTCCGTCTCGCCCCGCAGCATCCAGGCCTGCGGTAAACATTTGCTCGTTGGACTAAGTGATCGCAAAAGTGCTACTGCTTCCAGAGGCGGCCAAAATGTTAGTATCATCACCAGTAGCAGTCACGTAGTCTGGACTTTTCACTCGAGTCGAGCCATGAGCGGTGTGAGACGAGCAGCGTCAATTTCCCTAACCCTTCGAGGATTAAAGATTTATTTATTTCTCAAAAAGTTGTGCAAAATTTGAGGGCAACCTGAGTCTGTGAGCTGAAAAAAGTAGGTAAACATTTTTTGTTTTCTCTCACGACTAAAAATATTTGCCAAGTTTTCATCAATTAATCAGCGCAGCTTACGTCATTTAGATAAGATTGATGTAATATCATCATTTGTTCTGCGATGTTTGCCGCACTCTGAGGTGCCCGGTGAAGGTACACACCTACTCATCCATCAAGATAATTATTATGATGAGAATGTTAGGTAACGAATTGCTCGGTCAACATATCTGACATAAGACGTGCCCTCGACAAAACCTCTGCCGAATTTTTTGCGAAGTAATTATTTATTTGTTTGGGTTAGAAGATAGTTCGTGTTGTATTTTGTTTTGTAACATGACACCCTACAACGGGTTTTGTCGACGGAAGAATTGCCAAAATGACTGAATGTAGACTCGAGAGGTCCCGGGGTCGCGGGACCAAGGGATTACCGTGACCCCGGTACGTAAAGGGCTAGTGAAGGACACCGTGGATTTTAGTCAGTACAAGTCTGACAGTCCCTCCCGCCCTGCCCGGGGTGGGAGGGCTCATTTGACGATTTTACCACGATAAAAAAAAAAAAAAGGCGAGGCTTGAGAGGTCCCCGCCATCTGACGAGACCTTCAACGTATGCTCTACACACTCTCTCTCGTGTGCAGTGAGATTTATAGTTTTTCGTACGAGTTTTATATCAGTCAATATTAGAGAATTCAAGTCTTCTTGTCATAGGGCAAAAACTACGGGATGCCACCAGGATGCATGCATACTCATTTCGGCTCGTCCATGTTCGTACACTTGGTCATACACGCAATTTTTATTTATGTCATCAGAAAATAACGAAATCACTGTAAACATTAGGGTACTGAACTTAGCCGTATCTGGCTGATATCATAATTTCGGAGATAACGCACAAAAGAAATTAAATTCTCATGCGGCGATAAAGGAAGACTGCAGTGTCGCTTGCTTTAATGAACAACAAATAAAAGGGAGAATACGCTTGGCATTGAAATTACACAGTAGGAAATAGGAAACACTGTTTCATTTATCTTGTGTTATCTGTAAAATTAGAAAACCTTGATTTTATTTTGATAATTATGTAGACAAATTAAAATAAATCTTAAAAAAAAAAACAAATTACATAATAATCAAAATATTATACCTACTTTTCTATTTAGACGGCGCACGAAATTCAGTAGATAAACAAGATCCCACCAAAAACATTAAATGTAAAAAAATGCCAAGTCTCTCGATGCAGTCTTTCCATCGTAAAAAGTTTTGAGATCTCATAGAAGCCAAGTCCTATTCAAATTATTTTGTAGTTATAAATCAACATTTAGTAATTGTATCAATAGTTTTCTTTATATTATAATTATAGTGACTTGGCAATGAGCACCAATTAAAAGCTGCTTGCTGCCTGGAATTATGTGCAAATGTTACTGACGAGACCTGTGATCAGATTATTTGTTACGTGTGGATCATGATGGCCACTACCGACTACATGCTCCAATACAATAATAAAAAATACCTTACGGGCCATCGCTTTATGAAAGTAAATGAACCGAGAGTACACTAACACTAGTGTTTGCGTACACACTTGTGCATTATAATTTATGTCCTGCGCAGTTTACTAGTCTTGGATGAGACTGACTGCCGTTGCCGAAATTCGGTTGGGACGACACGGATAAACCAAAAGAAAATTAATTTTGTGATATTAATGTTTACGCATGCGGTGTGTGACTTTCAACTCCAAATATGCCGTTTTGTGCTCATTGCCAAGTCACTATAATTATAATATAAAGAAAACTATTGATACAATTACTAAATGTTGATTTATAACTACAAAATAATTTGAATAGGACTTGGCTTCTATGAGATCTCAAAACTTTTTACGATGGAAAGATTGCATCGAGAGACTTGGCATTTTTTTACATTTAATGTTTTTGGTGGGATCTCATTTATTTTTTGTAAGTGTATTTCTTTCTTTTTTTTTTAGGTGACCTCATAATTTCTTGGACTTCAGCTACTGCTTTGCTTAGAACCCATTCTCTATCTCTATCTCTTTTGTTTCTTTTCAACGAACTAAATAAACATAAATCTACTAACTTACAAACTAAATATAACTAAACTAAATAACACGTAAACAACTAGATATTGTAACTATGTCTATGTTATATTAATAAACTATTTGCCTAAATAACTGTTTTAGTAACAATAATAAATCTACTATCTAATCCGGCTAACTTAAGTTCTCCGAATATAGCTACAACATTTTTTTAGTTTCGAAATGGTTTTTCATAGGTAGATGGCGCTATCAAATGAAAATTATCGAATTATTTTAAAGTACTACTTATACTGCGCTCGGTAACGAAACCATAGCGCGATTCAGACAGGTACAACGCCATCTATCGAGCGCGCATACAATCGAAATTTATCGCAATACAATGGAGTTTTAGCTTTATTAATTTAATGAATTATGAACTTTATGTATTAATTCATTATAGTCTATGTATTACATTTATATTATTCTTTTCTATTCTATGTATTTATTCATCCAATTGAATACTTAAACAACGAACAAAGTTAACAATGCAGTCAAAATCCATACATAATGTTCTTGCCAAACCGCAAATATAAAATTGTTTTCTATGGTATATAATTTTTTAATGTTTTTATAATTTTTCCTTTATATGTGGCTATCTTGGTGCAAAATTTGAAGTTTCTAAGTCTACTAGAAGTACCTTAGATTTTTGATGATCGGTCAGTGAGTCAGTGAGTCAGTGAGTCAGTGAGTGACAAAATGGTGTAACTTTGATCGACCGTAACTCCTAAACTATTAATTCAATTGGCATGTAATTTCGAACTTAAGCTTGTTCTAATGCCTACTATTATTCACCGAAAACCTAAACTCCTAGCTTTGTCCACGTCGAAGATATAGGGTGGGCAAAACAGCCGCGAATCGCATCGAGAAAAGATGGTACGGCCGTGCCCGTTTTGCTCGAGACTTGGCTCGGGCACTGCCGTGCCCCCAGATATTTTGTTTTTAAAAGTCATTAGGTTACAGTGTTAGTAATATGTAAGTATGGACGTGAAACAATGTAAATACTTCGTCATGTCAGAGACTTATGTTAATAGTAAAGAATACAGCTAATTAAATGTTGTATATTGAATTGATTCAGTTTACTTCAACAATAACCCAATAATGTTTACGTAAAAACAAGAAAGGTTAATGACCATTTTCACGGTTGTTATTTGAAATACTTAAACGATAATAAAATTACTTAAAACTACCGGCCAAGTACGAGTCAGATTTACGTTAAATGGGTTTTGACCATCATTCTCCGTATTTTTAACTCTTCTTTAGTCAATTAATTAATTAATAATACTACTACAAGGGATAATGCTTGGACCCAATTGCCTAATAATTTAATAGCGTATTTATTTTATCCCATTGAAATAAAGAACATTCTACAAGTAAATATAAAAAAATATAATTATCTAAATAATTACTCTATGAACATAACAAACAATAGAATCTAAGCGCACGGCAGTGCGCAGGACAAGTTCCAGCAACAGGCCGCGCGGAAAAAATATCACCAGTGTAAGATTGAAAAAATAAATGATTAAATGTATGACTTATAAATAAGTGTGTCAAAATAAGTTGTTAAAAATGGATAATATGTAAGTGATATATGACTCACTAATTTGTCTCGTAAGCGCGGGTTCTCTCCTCGCCGCCCTCGTACTCAGGAACCTTTCATAATCGCGCTCCGACAGCGGCTTGTATCTGTCGTCGTGGTAACTGTTCTCACTGTAGAACTTGAAGAACTCCTCCACATTCACTTCTTTTTGAGAGAACTGCTTGTTCCGAATCAACGTCACCGCGCGGGCATCGAACACTCTCTTCGCTAATTCGCTGTTGAACTTCCCAAGTTTTGTCGTCACGAACATTTTACGCGGGAATTATTTTACGATTCTGAAAGTGAATTAAATTCGGTGACCCGCTGGAGTATAGGTTCGTCCACCGCAACGACACCGGAAAAATGTAACCAAATCACTGTTCCTTAATTAAAAATGTTAAGATTACGTCAAAGTTAATGATAACGTGATTATGAGATAAGATGATAGTGAAATACAGTTTAATGAGGCGGTATTGTTTGAAAAACATGCGCATATAAAGCGACCAAGTTCGAAGTCTCAACGAAATTGAAATATAACACTGAAGAGAAACACTAATACATATATTCCAAAGGTTAAATCTGCTGTAAAAAAATAATGATAAGACTAAACCGATTTATGCATTGTATGATAAATAAAAAAAAACGGTTTACTGTGTATGACTCATGCACTGACCGGTTCCAAACCAAATTGTAGAAACTAAAAGTGCGTATCTAACTAAAGTATAAATTTAAAGAAACATCTTCAAAGAAATATCATTCAAAGAAATATCTTTCACGCATATTTTAACTTTCAGCTTTATTTTCAGACACTGGACACTATTTAAAGACGAAGTAGGTACTTCGTACATCAAAACGAATTAAGCGAGTACAAACTCGATGGGATTGCGTCGTTTCATTAAAAAGTTCTGATGGCCACCTTAGTCCCCGCAGATAACATAGCAGGTGTAAAGCAGCTTTATTATTGTAACCTAGGATATTGTGCTAATTAAATGTAAAGATACCAAATGCAATGGCATAGCTATTAATTTAATCTCAGTCAAAAAACCAGATCGAGATAGTAAAAAAGTGAAAAAATATATGCCTCACAATATTTACCACTGTTATCATCGGACGCCATTCCGCGTTGCTTGCTTTACTTATTATTGAAAAGCTTGGTGGGCAAGCATATTTATTTTTATGTTAAAATTAAAATATCTTGTTGTTTCAGATCACCTGCTATCTATGGAAACTGAAAAGTCATGTGTACACTGTACATATTTGGCGGGTGCTGTCAGCCAATTTGTTACATTTAATGCGTAGTTGCATTACATTATTTTGAGGGCACCTTCTAGACGTGGTAAAGTTGATAAATGAGATAAAAGATCAGAAAACGAACATCTGTCATGTACATTCCTAAATTGACGGTTGAATTCTTCAGTTGGACAAATAATGATGAAAAAATGGCCATTCCTCATAACACCGGACCCTGAAAAATAAAAATATCCTAGACTACTCTTGAGTTCTGGGCCAAAAACTTTTTTTTTGGTAAAATCATCAAATGAGTCCTCCCACCCAGGGAAGGGCGGGAGGGACTGTCAGACTTGTACTGACTAAAATCCACGGTGTCCTTCACTAGCCCTTTACGTACCGGGGTCACGGTAATGGGTAAGTCCCGCGACCTCGGGCCAAAACCCTAAACTAACTTTACTAATTGTATCAGGTTCTGGGCTTCGCCTCGTATTGATCTTCAAGGTTGGAAATGGTGGAGCATACCTATTGCCATCATCAAAGTAGTTACTGTCTCATCAGGTAACCCTGAGTCTGGACCGTAAAGGGCTACTAGTCTGGCAGTCCCTCACGTCCCGTTTTGCCCTGGGTGGAGAGGACTCATTAGATGATTTTTTTGAAGTGAAAACTTCTTTAGCGGCGTTGTGCACTTTTTTGGAATGGGTAAAAAATGTTAAACTCGCGTCAGGACACGTGACCTGATCGAAAATTCGTAAGACGGCGCAGATGTTCATGTATGTTTATTACTATTCAAGTTTTCACTTCAAACCGACGTTTTTTTTTTTATCGTGCTAAAATCATCAAATGAGTCCTCCCACCCAGGTCAGGGCGGGAGGGACTGTCAGACTTAACTGATTAAAATCCACGGTGTCCTTCAATAGCCCTTTTCGTACCGGGGTCACGGTAATTTGTGAGACCCGCAATCCCGGCGCATTAGATGATATAGTATAATAACGATAAAAAATCGTCAAAGCAGAAATCCAGGTTCTGGCTGTATCTAAGGACACTTTTACCCGGTTAAACTGTAAGGTTTCACCGTTTATTGATTTGAATGCTATTGGAAAGAGTTACACACATTTTTCCTCAAATCTATTTAGGCAAAAACTACAGAACGCCGCTTGATACTATGTTCACATACTCCTCCGTCTCATCATTTCATCTGCAATTCTATTATTGTGTAGAGGATACAATATTATTCAATATCTGCCACGAAGACGAGCTCTTTGTAGCAACAACCTAGAACTTGCGTTTTATAGAATAGCATTGCTGGTTATATTGGTACATCTTAAAGAGAATGTTATGCGTTAAACATACAATATTTTTCGGTACTTGTAGCAATAAAACGATCAAATATTTTCTTGAAATATATCACCCTGTGCGAAATGTTTTATTTAATTGAAGATGAAATTGTAGTTACATAAAGAATATTTCTATCTCTATCACAATCGGTGACTCCTGCTGTTCCTCGGCGTCGATTTCTCGCTGCCCGTCGGCGTGGCGGTAATGCTAGATGCCGGGAACAATCTGAAATCAAGCAATTTCAAAATTCAGGCTTTGACGGTACATCATGTTGGTAGATCGCTAATTCGTGACGTAATACAGAGGTGTATAAATTGACGTCATAAAGTTTTTATTTATGCACTTGCTTTTGCCCGCGGTGCCACTCACGTCTAAAAAAGGGGGCTTATTTAGTTATATTATAGGGTACTCTTTCGCGAGTGATTTAACACTTATTTGGCTCTGTGGTCGATGTATTTTATAGTCCGTAATGGTCTACAATAATTTATCCTTAATTGAACAAATTATAGTCGCGGGACTTATCGAATAACCGTGACCCTGGAACGTAAAGGGCTATTGAAGGACACCGTAGATTTTAGTCAGTACGAGTCTGACAGTCCCCCTCCCGGCCTGCCCTGGGTGGGAGGACTCATTTGATGAT